>BDOT02000003.1:154698376-154711459 GCA_003118565.2 Paroedura picta | reverse complement strand
CGGCGCACCGCAGGCGCTTAAGCGGTCGCAGGAGCGAGCGGAGAGGAGCCCCGATTCCGAGGAAAGAAGAAGGAAGGGACCCTTCGGAGCTGGCCGCGCTCGCTGGTGCTGAAACGGCCCGCCGGCTGGGAAGCATGCTCGACGGCAAGTGAGCGCCCCCGCGGACCGCATTCCCCGCCAGGATCCTGCGGCAGGGGGGTCGTGGCGGCCCTTCAGCACGGTAAGCGGGGACCCCCTCGACTGCCTGGTGGCGCCTCGGTGGGAAGGGTGGGCGCTTCTGGGTGCGCTCCCCCGCCCCGGACCCAGCGCCTTTCCCTTCTGAACTCGGAAGTCACTTCCAAGTTGGAAGGGTTCGTGCAGAGGAAGGAAGCAAGGAGGTTGGAAGTGGAGTGGGAAGGAAGCAAGGAAGCAAGGAAGCAAGCAAGGAAGAAAGGTGTTGATAGATGAGAGAGAGAGACAGAGAGAGAAAAACAGAGTCAGACAGACAGACAGACAGACAGACAGACAACAAGCCGGCAGGCAGGTAGATAAATACGAAGATAATGGATGGATAGATGGATATCAAGGAAAGAGGGACAGAAGTGAGAGAGGAAGATAGATAGGTAGGTAGGTAGGTAGGTAGGTAGTTAGGTAGATGAAGGAAGGAAGGAAGGAAGGAAGGAAGGAAGGAAGGAAGGAGGAATGGATAGAAGGACGGAGGGATGGATAGAAGGAAGGAAGGAAGGAAGGAAGGAAGGAAGGAAGGAAGGAAGGAAGGAAGGAAGGAAGGAACCCAGCCTTTAATTGCCCACCTTGATATTGAAAGTACCCAGGTGCAATTAAAAGCCCATTAAAGTGTATTAGTTCATATGCGTTCATCTTGAGCGTGTGTCCACAGTGATTCTGGAATTGTTTTCTGGGTCCCCAGGGGCCTCATTCCAATCACTTAGTGATTGTATGAAATCATAGTTAAAACCACTTAGATTCACTGTCCCCTCGCACACCCTAGCTCTGGGCTCCCTCTGAGCTGTGCACCTGCTAACAACCCAGGAAGCCCCTCTTCTCGGCCATCTGGATCCACAGAGGGTCTCATGCTGCCCACTGACCATTTTAGGATCACAGTGGTTCTGATCTACTCAGGAAGGGAAGTGCTCTGCTCAGCAGGGTGGTAAAAGTAGAAGGAACTCTGTTCTTTAGGAGAGCCACCGAACCAACACTTTCTACAAGAAACTGAGTCACGAATCGGTTCCTGATCCAGGGTAGGATCTTACCACTTGGCAGGGAGATACGAGTAATCAAGTTAACTAGGGATGTGAGATCTCAGAGGCAGTTTGATTGCAGGTTTTCCAGTTCACAACCACAGTGGTTAAAATGTTGGGGTTACAGGTGCTCCAGATAAATGAGTGTATGTATCCTGGTGCTAAAGAAGCCGTTATAAACTCCATTAATACTTTTTCCCAATGGAAATCTCAGGGTAGAATTTCAAATTAACGAACCAGCAGGGAAGGAAGCAACTGTATTGTCAGATTTTAATTTAAGTTCCGGTGAGTCTTGGATAACCGAAACCATTTTATTATTTATTTATTATTCAAATGTATTACTCACCTTCCCCCGAGGGCTCGAGGCGAGTTGCAACATCAGAATAAAAACCCCAATAAAACCTCTTAAAAACTGACATAAAAACTAAGAATACAAATAAAAATGACCTCATTTAGTGAGCCCCAGACAAATTGCCAATGTTGTTTTTGTTATGCGCCTATGTAAATGCTATCAAGTTGCAATGGACTTCTGTTCTTCTTAGAAAGGGGCTTTCAGGGCAAGGGAGAACCTGAGATGGTTTGTCATTGCCTTTCTTGGCAGAGCCTTCCTCGGTGGTCTCCCACTCAAGGACCGACCCTGTC
Organism: Paroedura picta; assembly: GCA_003118565.2. Lineage (NCBI taxonomy): Eukaryota > Metazoa > Chordata > Lepidosauria > Squamata > Gekkonidae > Paroedura > Paroedura picta. The sequence continues at coordinate 154,709,579 of BDOT02000003.1, read as the reverse complement.
CAGCTTCTCAGATATTGACAAGATCGGGCGATACCAAATTGTTCCAATCCAAATCCCTTCTGTCCCATTTACTCAAGTGTAAAACAGGAATAGCATTAGGCTTTGCAAAGTCTTGCTTGAAATGTGCCAGAGAGAAATTTATTTCGGTCCCTGCCTGGAGCAAGGATGAGGTGAACTGTATATTTAAATGAACCCTAACCTAGATAGCCCAATCTTGTGAGAAGCAAAGCAGTATCATTCCTATCTAGCATTTGGATGGGAGACCTTTGAGCAATGCCAGGGTTGTGACACCCAGGCAGGCAATGTCAAGCCACCCTTTGATGCCCGTTGCTTTGAAAACCCTATTTATTTATATTTAAATTTATATACCACCGCTCTCAAAGACTCGTGGCAGTTTACAATAAAAGAATAAAACAACCCATTCCATAAAACCCCAATTAGAGAAAATACAATTAAAATACATTAAAAAATGTTGATTCATTGGAGGTCACCTTGAAGTCAAACTCAACAAATAAAGGGGGGTCATCGATGGTCCATGGATTGGTATCTTCTCATTCTCTGTTACAAACCAGGAAGGTAGCCGTTCTTACACACTCCCCGGGCAATCTGCTCCATTGACTCCTTCCTTCCGATGCAGGAAGTATCCTGCCATTGAGATTTGTGTGCACCTTTTCATCTCTTGATCATCACCAGGAGAACAGCATCAGGTGATCTTTGCTCATTGTAAAGGTGCTATTGGGCCCCAATTGTGTTGTGTTGCAAGACAACCCAGTTTGCTTGCAGAAGGCTTGGGTTTCTATCCCTATTCCCTAGCATTCTCTAAGGCCTGCTATAAGGATCTGCAGGTGAAGAGCTGAGAGAGAACTGGTGGAGACTTTGGAGAACCTCTGCCTTGCAGAGCAGATCCCCCGTGGCTGGATGCGTAAACTCCAAGGCCACCTAATCGACCCTGCCATATTAATAATTCCAAGATTGCGGTAGCATTCCTCTCCCTACCAGAAGAAAGAGGACTTGACTCCCTACAACTCTGCAAGGGCCTAAATATTATCAGCCTATTTGGCCTACTTCTGCCCAGGTGGCGATAAGATTGAGGGCCCCTCCTCAGTTGGGCCAGAACAGCAGGCTCTCCTCCCGTTGCAACTTTTCCCTTGAGGCGTCGGACGGGGCTGTTGTCGAACAGAGCGGTGGGGAGAGGGCTAGTGGGTCAGACTCAAAATGGTTTTGGTTGGGGATGGTTATATCTTATTGTGGTTTTTTTAATGTTGTAACCCACCGCAAGTTGGCTTGCTGGGAGCAGTGGGTAATAAATCCAATAATAATAATAATAATAATAATAATAATAATAATAATAATAATAATAATAATAATAATAATGGGATTAAACTGTTTAACAAGAGCCCCTACAGCCAACAACTCCCTCCCCCGTGATATTTATCTCTATGCCAAACCTATTCCTGCTACTAACCCTCCTTGTTTAAGCCCCCCCCCTCCAATTCTTAAACCACTTTTACGCATAAACCTCGGACTATTAGCGATATTCTCCATTCCAAGCTCCCTCTTATGGTCTGGCTAAGCCTCCAGCTCAAAATACGCTCTTGCTGGGGCCCTCTGAGGAGTCTCACAGAGGGACCAACAGACAGACTGGGTGTAAAGCAGGTTTGTAGGTTCTCCGCTCACACACCCTGCTAGCTTAGTGTAGTGGTTAGGGGCGCCGACTTCTAATCTGGCAAGCTGAGTTTGATTCCCCGCTCCTCCACATGCAGCCAGCTGGGTGACCTTGAACTAGTCGCAGTCTTGATAGTGTTGTTCTTGCAAAGAAGTCCTGTCAGTGATCTCTCAGCCTCACCTACCTCCCAGAATGTCTGTTGCAGGGAGAGGAGAAAGAAGGTGATTTTAAGCCACTGAGACTCCGTCTGGGAAAGAAAAAGTGGCATACAAGAACCAACTCTTCTTCTTCTTCTTCTTCTTCTTCTTCTTCTTCTTCTTCTTCTTCTTCTTCTTCTTCTTCTTCTTCTTCTTCTTCTTCTTCTTCTTCTTCCTACCTCCCAGAGTGTCTGTTGTGGGGAGAGGAAAGGGAAGGTGATTATAACCCACTTTGAGACATGATAGAAAAAAGCGGCATATAAAAACCAATTATTCTTCTTCCTCTTCTCCTTCTCCTCCTCCTCCTCCTCCTCCTCCTGACCACACTAGAGGGTTTCAAAGGGCAGTGATATTCCCCAGAGTTTGATTAAGGACGGGGGAGGAGAGATGGGGAATGAGTGGGGCCAAAAAATAATGGTTTGGAGAAGAAAAAAAAAAGATCGGGAGGGTGATCTCATTCTCTCCCCACTGCTTCCAGGAGGGGAAACGTGATACATCTTTCTGTGCCCTTTGGCTGAGCCCCATCTGGCCCTGCTCTCCCCAGACTTTCCTGACTGCCTTGAGAGCCACAGCTTGTCATTCTGTGGGAATATTAATCAGAGGCACCCCTCTGTCCCTGGGTCCTTTTCCAGCCCTTGCTTTTGCCCCGGCATTTCTTGAGTGGGCAGTGGAGAGCTGGACTCCGGTTCAGGGGCGTTTGGTTGGCAAAAGAGGGGAGGAAAGGACTGTCAAAGCCCAGAGTGGGCCAGATCCTCAGATGACAGCTTGTTAGGCTATTTGCAGTTGGAAAAAATGGGGGCGGGGGGGGGGACGGGAGAGACCTGAACAATCTTCTTTTTAAAGGAAGGTACCCAAAAGCCAGCTTTTGGAGAAAGGCACATACATAAACAACAGAAACAGGTGACATTAAGTTTTGCACAAATTTGGAAGGGGTGGGCTGGAATTTTCATTGATGGCTTTGATCTTTGGGGGAGGGAATCAGTTCCATGTTTAGACTGATGGCTTGATTGGGGTGTCTCTATCCCTCCTTTCCTCATGGCTTTCTGTTAAACTAAAATTGCCAGCTGCAAATCTCGCTTTTTGCTGCCTGTTCAAAGATTTTTGAAATTCAAATCCTCACCCCCCCTTGCAGTGCCTCCAGAAGATCTCCAATGAGCCCCCTCTCTTTTTTGAAACTTGTCCCCCACCCAAAGAAAATGTGTGATTTCTGTTCATCTTTGAGGGATGTGTGTTTTTAAAAGACAAAGGGAACAGTTGATCCTGCTGATAAAAGTTTGGTTTGAAATAACAATATTAAGCATCAGCTAGGGTGGCCAATGTGTGGCTCTCCAGGTGTCCATGGACTACAATTCCCATGAGCAAATTGTGTAGCCAGTCCTTAAGCCTCTCTAATGACGTTAAGCTATATGATCCCGAAAGAGGCTAAGAAATGTGTTGGCTCTGTTCAGGCCATTGTTAATACAATTAAAAGGTTCAATTAGTCATCGTTGACTCATATCCTTAAAAGTCCACAAGCATTCATTTGTTAGTTTGCTGGTTTGCTGGTTTGCTCATTCATTCATTCATTCATTCATTCATTCATTCATTCATTCATTCATTCATTCATTCATTCATTCATTCATTGTATTTATATACCGCCACTCCCAGCAATGCTGGCTCGTGGCAGTTTACATATAATAGGTAAAAACCCCATGCATCTTAAAACAAAGTAAAACATTCTAACCTCAATTAGTTAGCAATAAAATTCTCATCTCTAATGATTGCGGCATAATGTATGATGCTGAAGGGAATGCAGAGCTGGGACAGAGGCTTAGAGAAGCCAGCCATGTAGTAATCTGGTCCGAAACAGAGCAAGTGATCTGATGAATTGATAAAGAGGGGAAAGATTCCTGCCAGCTAAGCTCTGCCTTACAAGCCCCGCTCTCTGTATCACCACCTTTAGAAGTGAAGTAGAAGAAAGGAGAGCTGGCCTTTTGGGCCCCACTTTTCACTACTGGAAGGAGTCTCAAGGCAGCTTACAATTGCCTTCCCTTCCTCTCCCCATGACCAACACCCTGTGAGGTAGGTGGGGCTGAGAGAACCCTGATATTACTGAAGAAGAAGAAGAGTTAGTTCTTATATGCCACTTTTCTCTACCCAAAGGAGTCTCAAAGCGGCTTACAGTCGCCTTTCCTTTCCTCTCCCCATGACCAACACTCTGTGATGTAGGGGGAGGCTGAGAGAACCCTAAGAGAACTGCTGTGTAAGAAAGTGTGCAGCTTACTCATAGCAACCTGACAGGAATCTTTCCCTCTTCCTCAGTTTTCTGACCATGGCTAAAGTCAGATAAATGGCTTTGTTTGTTTCTTACCAGATGTGTGCCTTGAAGAAGAAGAGTTGGTTATTATAGGCCGATTTTCTCTACCTGAAGGAGTCTCAAATAGTCTTACAATCACCTTCACTTTCTTCTTCCCACAACAGACACTCTGTGAGGGAGGTAAGACTGAGAGAGTCCTGATATTCCTGCTCGGTCAGAACAGCTTTATCAGTGCTGTGGCAAGCCCATGGTCACCCAACATGTGGGTGAGCGAGGAATCAAACCCGGCTCACCAGATCAGACATCCGCACTCCTAACCACTACACCAAGCTGGCTTTCTGACCTAGGTTTCTGACCTGGCTACGCTTGTGGGCCTTTAAGGATACAATGACTCAAAAATCAGCTCTTCTTCTCTTCTTCTTCTTCTTGTTAGATTTTGGAAGCTAAACAGGGTCAACCATTTCTAGTATTTAGAAGGGAAGGCCTGCATTGGGGCATGGAACAGGGCAATGGCTAGCCACCTCTGAACATATGTTCCCTTGGAAGCCCCACTGGGGTCCCCATAAGTCAGCTTTGACAGCCCTACCCCCCACAACTGCATGGAGACAATATATTCCCCATGTGCAAGCATTCTACACGGTGGTATAATTTAGCCCTCCACCCATGTGACACGACCTTGCCGTGGTTTGACAACTCTGCCTGGTGCATGTGTGTTTTTAAACTCCTAGAGAGGTGATGAAAGTAACCAGGTTTATCGCACACCCAGGGCCCACAAAACGTGGCAGCGGAGAGGCCATTGGCTTAACAGTTCACAGGCCGAGCCAGCCTGTCCTTCTGGGATCTGCCTGCCCTACATTTTTAACACATCCCCAGTAACTGCTCCCAAAGGCCCACGGAAAGAAGGATGTAGTTTTCATAATGCCCAAGAACTGTGCCCTCCAAGGACACTCTCCGGTTCGTACACAGGAGCCGAGCCCTGGGATCACATCGGCCAGGTGTGCACAGGAACCTGGCCCCCATGTACGCTTTGGGGGCAGGCCTGTTTCCGACATTTTAATTACTTACGAAGAGATAATTAGGGTCTGCTTGGACCCCGGAGGAGGCTCTGCCCGTTTGCGCAACAATTATCACTTTAATCCACTCTGCCAGTCCCATCAGGCATATTAAAATTTTGGATTTGCCACATTGGGCTGATTAGTTGGATGGCATCTCGGAGACGAAAGCCGCTTACACAGTTAAGCTTGATTAAATGAGTCAGTCAAGCCGACGAGGGGTTGATTATCGTGAAACCAGGGCTGGTGTTCAGCCCGGTTTCTGGTGTCAACGATTCGCCAGAGGGAAACGAGGTTGACGAGGGGCTCGAGTTAGAGAAGCACAAGCAGAGATCCCAGGAAAGCCTGCCTCTCCTCTTGTTTCAGAGGGCTCGAAAGAGACGCTCGTCCTGAACCGAGACTCCGTCTTTACCCATGAGGAGTTGAAAAGGAATATTTGCAAACACGCAGCAGTCAAGTGCTTGACATTCAGCCATATTTGCAAACACTTGACATTCAGTCAACAGCCAACAACCACAGAATCATAGAATCACAGAATCATAGAGCTGGAAGGGGCCATACAGGCCATCTAGTGCAACCCCCTGCTCAACGCAGGATCAGCCCAAAGCATCCTAAAGCATCCAAGAAAAGTGTGTATCCAACCTTTGCTTGAAGACTGCCAGTGAGGGGGAGCTCACCACCTCCTTAGGCAGCCTATTCCACTGCTGAACTACTCTGACGGTGAAAATGTTTTTCCTGATGTCTAGCTTATATCGTTGTCCTTGTAGTTTAAACCCATTACTGCGTGTCCTCTCCTCTGCAGCCAATGGGAACAGCATCCTGCCCTCCTCCAAGTGACAACCTTTCAAATACTTAAAGAGGGCTATCATGTCCCCTCTCAACCTCCTTTTCTCCAGGCTGAACATTCCCAAGTCCCTCAACCTATCTTCATAGGGCTTGGCCCCTTGGCCCCAGATCATCCTCGTCGCTCTCCAGCCCCCATCCCAAGTTATATATGGTGTCCCTTTATATGGCACGAAGTCCCCTTCAGGATACAGCTATGGGAATGGTGGCCATGGATTCCATCTGCCCCCTCTTCTCTCCTCCCTCGAGGAAATTATATTGGGGAGGGGGGAGAATGGGTATGAGTCAGCACAGTAATTGGTTTTCTGCTGTGTTTCAACTTTTCATCTTTTTTATTGTGAATTTGTCTGTGGTTTTAAGGGAAGTTTTATTGGGGGTTTTATTGGGGATTTAATATAGACTCTGTAACTTGCCACAAGCCATTCGGGAGTGGCAGGTAAGAAATTGAATGAATGAATGAATGAATGAATGAATGAATGAATGAATGAATGAATGAATGAATGAATGAATATTTTGGGAGGCCATGCCATGAGGCCTTTGCATCAGAAACTCAAGTGGAGGTTTGTGCCATGCAAATTCATGCATGTCCTTTTCTCCTCATAACCAGGGCATATGGATGGAAGTGGCAGCCATCTTCTGCCCTGCCAGCTTGGTGTAGTGGTTAGGAGTGCAGTAATTTGGGGAGCTGGGTTAAATTCTGCAGTCCCCCACATGTGGCCAGCTGGCTGACCTTAGGCTTGCCAAAGCCCTGAGAAAGCTTTTCTCACCGAGCAGTAATATCAGGACTCTCTCAGCCTCACCCACCTCACAGGGTGTCTGTTGTGGGGAGAGGAAAGGGAAGGCGACTGTAAGCCACTCTGAGGCTCCTTCGAGTAGTGAAAAGCAGCATATAAGAACCAACTCTTTTTCTTCCCCCTTCTTTGTGGAGTCTTCATTTTAAAGGGCAGAGATATTTTACATTTCTGACCATTGGTGACTTCAGCTGTCTCTGTTGTGTCGTTTTCCCAGGGAGAAGGGATGGCCAAGCCTTATGCCAAGTCCAAAGAGATGGCCGAGCTCATATCTTCCCAGCCATGGATCGATGAAGCCCTGAGCTCCCAGGACGAGATGAAGGAGGAAGATGGCCGACCAGCCCCCTACGGCATCCTCGCCGGCATGAATGAAGATCACGACAGCATTGAGGAGGAAGAGGAGGAAGATGACGGTGGGAAGCCAAAGAGAAGGGGGCCGAAGAAGAAAAAAATGACCAAGGCGAGGCTGGAGCGGTTCAGGGCCCGGAGGGTCAAGGCGAATGCCCGGGAGCGAACACGAATGCACGGCCTCAACGACGCTCTGGACAACCTTCGGCGGGTGATGCCTTGCTACTCCAAAACGCAGAAGCTGTCCAAAATCGAGACCTTGAGACTAGCCAGGAACTACATTTGGGCTTTGTCTGAGGTTCTGGAGAGTGGGCAGACCCCTGAAGGGAAAGGGTTCGTGGACATGCTCTGCAAAGGTCTATCCCAACCCACCAGCAACCTGGTGGCCGGCTGTCTCCAGCTGGGACCTCAGTCTTTGTTTGTGGAGAAAGCCGAGGAGAAAAACTCCCCCTCTGACTCAGTGGTGCCCAGCCACAGTTTCTCCTACCAGTCCCCGGGGCTGCCCAGCCCGCCCTATGGAACCATGGAGACCCATGTGGTACATCTCAAGCCCCCCACGTTCAAAAGCCTGGTGGACCCTGCTTTCAGCAACCACCACCCAGACTGCACATCTCCTCCCTACGAGGGTCCCCTGACACCTCCACTGAGCATCAGTGGGAACTTCTCCCTAAAGCAAGACGGGTCTCCAGATCTGGAGAAATCCTACAGCTTCATGGCCCACTACCCATCGGTCAGCCTGGGCAGCTCTCATGGGCACACCTCTCATTTCTCAACCGCCATGCCCAGGTATGACATCCCCATAGATATGACTTATGACTCTTACCCTCACCACGTGGTTGGAGCCCAACTCAACGCAATATTCAGCGAATAACCTAAGGAGTTTTTCATAGCTGTGGACTACAGGGCGAGGATGCTTAAAGCGATGTCGGCTTCGTCTGTAGGGTTGTGGAAGGAAGGATCCCATCTGCTCCAATGGTATACGAAGGTAAAATCTGGACTGGTTTCAGAAGGTCCCTTGGGAAGAGTCCCCCACCCTGACATACCCCGTTTCTTATGATCCTGGATGTATTTTGGTGGTGCTGAACTAGGGTCTTTGGGATCGGTGCCCATTCTGCAAGAACATCTCAACATTTTCTCATTGGTTGGTCATTTAGGACGAGGGCATGCTAACGGGCAAAGACCAGCAGGGCCTGTTTGAAAACACCATCACCGCATTAAGGATCAATTCAGGCTCACAACTGTTCAGTCACACAGCAAGTGGTTATTTTCCCACAGGAAAAAAAGGTGAGAAATTGCCGGTAACTCACATGAGGACAGCGGTGTTGCTATTTCTCCACTTCTACCGAAGACACTCGAGACTTCCAAAGTCTAGCACTAAGACGAAGGTGGGCTTTCTCCAGACGAGCCAGATCAAGTTCTTCTCCTGCCAGATCCAAAGTAGTGACTGTATCTCAAAATGGAAGATCTTCTCATCTTTCCAGTGGGATGAAATGCTCCCTCTGATTCCTCCCCCTACATCTGGGTGTAGAACAGAGTTTCCTTGACTGCGTTGCAAGGTCCGTACCACCAGCAATAACCAGTGGAAACGTACAAGACACTTGCATGAATTGGAGGTGAAAGTATGGGAGGGTTAAAGCCATAGATTTCACCTGACAGAGACAAAAGAGCCCACAGTCCCAGATACCGAACAACAAGAGCTGGCCAAAATCCAAGGCTTCCTAGAAGCAACATAGCCACATAGCCAAGAGGTGATCAAGGGCAATCGATACATGTTCAGGGGGACTCTTCTCTCCAACCAGATGATAGCGTATTTTGTTATAGATCCCATCTAACATGTGATAAGTGGGAAACCCAAGTCTTAGGCTCCATATCAGCTTATACAACAGATGCTAGCACTTGATCTCATCTTGGTCGGCTGTCATCATGATTTGGAATTTGCAATTATGGCCAACGTTCCCTTCTCCCCTCCCCTCAAATACAATTTGCATTTGTTTTTGTCAAGCAGCTGAGGATACTGTTGATCGTGGTTGTCCAACAAAATGCCACCATGTCAAGATCAGTTGCTAAACACTGGTGCTTATTCTGATTGAAACCTGGACGCCAGGTGACAATGACCAGGGAGGCTGCTCCTGTCTTGAGTTCCACCCATCATCTCATGTTTAGAATGAGACATTCAAGAAATAACAGCTGCCAGATATTTAGTTGGGAGAATTGGGTGGGAAAAGCCAAGAATGATGACTCCCAAGACTAAACAGGGAAGCATAAGAGGACTGTCTTGGCCAAGGTCTATTTTATTGTACAGATATTTCTTTTGATTAACTCAGTTACCAAACACAGGTATTAATTTCCGTTTGTTGCCAAAGCTATCTGTGAGAAGTCCAGTACAAACAGTGTTTATGGCAGCTTCTTCGGAGTATCCCCGGCACAAAACTATCACCGCTACAATTTTTGAAGGATTCGTGGGTTCATCATTTGAGGAAACATCTCAGGAGTGCCAAAGGAAGAGTTTTGTTAAAATCCTAGCTCCGTTACGCAGGGACGGTTTCACATCGTCAAATGAGGCCATTTTGCCCCTAGTGAATTTAATGGTTCCTGCTTCAGGTGACACAACAGAGAAATTCCAATGGAAAATGGTGGTGGTTCATGCATCCCTGCTTTGTAGGTCAGGCTAGGCATTTGATTCCTTGAAAAAGGATCTGTGCACACCCGTTGCACCATTGGTCCAACAAGTTCAGTATTGTTTACTCAGACTGGTAGCTGCTGTCCAAGGACCTAGGTGGAGGTCTTTCACATCACTTAACAAGGCTGGGGCCTTCTGCATGCCAAGCAGATGCTCTACCACTGAGACACAGCCCCTTCCTTGAATTCTGGTCAATTGACAGATCAAATGCTGAGTGAACACCAGGTTGGGTCCTGCAGATCCATTCCACTCACAGGGAAATTCTTCTGAGTGAAGAAAATAGCCCTTGGGGAAGGATCTTCATGAGAAGAAGACCCCTTGCTTGCTTCACTGCTCCAGTTAAATTAAATGAATTTCTTTTTTTAAATAAATGTAATGAAATATTCTGATTCTTAACAATCTTAGATAAGTTTTTCCCCCGTTGTTGTTGTTGACAACCCAATCCTTCTCCATGGCACTGACCCAGAACAGGAGGACAGCCAATTTGTTGTGTTGTTTTGTCATCCACTCTCAACCAGCTTATGGCCACCCCATAGGAAACCAAGGCAAAAGACACACTCAAGTGGTTGGCCATTGGCTGCCTCTGAAGAGCAACCCCAGAAGGTGGTCTCCCATCCAAGGACTATCCAGGGCTGACCCTGCTTAGCTTCTAAGATCTGATGAAATTGGGCTAGCCTGGGCCACCTAGGTGAAGGCAGGATGGTCTATGGTCCCAATAAAAAGCCAATAGAAACAAGGCAAATTAAGAGCAACTATTCCATTAAAGTCAATCCAAGGCATCTGCTGGTAATGATTTTTTTTAAGCTATCCTGCCACCTACATAGTGGCAATCTTGGCCTGATGGAGCATTTCATGACATTTGACCATTACTGCATAGTAGGAGGAGAAGAAGAAGAGTTGGTTTTTTATATGCCACTTTCTCCACCAGAAGGAGTCTCCAAGCGGTTTACCATCTCCTTCCCATCCTCTCCCCATAACAGACACCCTGTGAGGTAGGTGAGGCTGAGGGAGCCCTGATGATATTGCTCTGTGAGAGCAGCACTTTCAGGCCTGGGCTGAGCCCAACATCACCCAGTTGACTGCATGTGGAGGAGCAGGGAACCAAACCCAGCTTGCCAAATTAGAAGCCGCCACTCTTAACCACGACACCAACCAGCCCCCCTTCTTATTGAACTCACAAGGGAGGTCCTAGGTTGTCATTTGAAAGAAAGCCCCTTATTTTGCAGTGGAATTACAGGATCAGTCTGTAGAGTCCAATCTAGGGCCAGGCCACTGAGCAGCACCTAAACTTGGGGGGGGGGGGTCACTATGACATAAAGGAGCTTGAACT
>BDOT02000003.1:154639461-154649709 GCA_003118565.2 Paroedura picta | reverse complement strand
ATGCCAGGCTGCAGGCTGAAGTTTTAGTCATGGCAGGTTGCCCCACCTCTTCCTGCACCCACATAGGGAGCATTTGGCCTAGTGCTCCTCATCTGCCCCTGATTTGTGTTCCTGCATGGGAACTGGGCCAGTGAACTTCCCAGTGCATAAATGGTCTATCTTTGTTCCTTGGTCATACACCTGCCATTTGTTGCCTTATTAGTGAACAAAAAACAAAACAAAACAGAAAACGTCTAAGAACTACTGGTGAATGGGAAATATAGGAGTGATAAACACAGTCCTTTCCCTCAAAGTCTAATACGATCCTGAAAAAAAATGCACTAAATGCCAAATGGGATGACCCAAATTTGTTTTATCATTATGTGCTGGTAGACTTTCATGTCTATAGGGAGAGCACCCAGCTGGAAACAGCTGTCTACATCTCTGGTATTTAGGCTTCATATTTGGAAGACGGGCTCCCTCCATCGCAATGGATTCTACATCCCTGTTTCCTAATTATTTCCCTATTTCCCTCACATATAAACATTCAGCTGATAAGTAACTCCTGCTCCAGATTGGAGTGGCTCTAATCACTTTGTTGTCATTACCTTGTTAGTTTGGATAATGTGCTTTGATTCACTATTTGCTTAAAATAAGTCCTCCCCCCCCCCTTGTACCAAATACCTCAATAAACTTCTTAAAATCCATTTTCTGCCTTCATTTTCCTTAGGAAACTTGCTCAACCACCACACTGGGGAAAAGATCCCAGTTTCCCTCTCCTACCTCAACACACAGGCTAATTCATCATGGGAGTCAGAACACATGGTCATGTGTTTGTGAAGTGTGGTGGTCCATCTGCTCTATTTTCTGGTTTTCAGGCCATGATTTCATTCAGACACACAGACTGAAGACAATGTGCAATTAAATAGAATCATAGAGTTGAAAGGTACCTCCAAGGTCATCTAGTCCAACCCCCTGCACAATGCTGGAACTCGCACCAACCTTCCCACCCATTTACTATCTTCCTATGTTCATAAAATCAGTGTTTCTATCAAATGACTATCTAGCCTCTGCTTAAAAACTTTCAAAGAACGTAACTGTGGAAGTAGCATACGGTGATGATCTAACAATCAGTTTGGGTGTCATACAATTCACTTGATGGTTAGATAGTATTTACCTTCTGTTATGGGCTGTGGTTACCATCTGAAGTGTGAAACTAGAAAGCAAAATTTCTGAAGAACAGGGTGCAAAGTGGGGGGGAGGTATTTCTTACGACTAATTATTTGAGGAATTATTCAACTGGCTTCTATTTCAGAGATTCCTAACAAGGGTTCTGGGGAATGCTGGGGTTATGCTAGAGCTCCCCATGGGTTATGCCACACTCCCCAGAAGTTTGGATGGCCCCTGACATCACTAGATGTCACTGAAGCCTATTTCCCCTGTTGCTCTACAGGCCTCATCTATGGAACTGGGACATGATTGATTGATTGGTGGACACCTGCATCTTACTTCCACTCCCATTTCTCTGAAAAGGCATGTCACCATCTCTGGTGTTCCTCAAAGCCTGAACAAGATTTCAGGGGTTCCTCCACAGTCAAAAGTTTGAAAACGTCTGTTCTATTAAAATAAAGACCCCCCCCAAAAAAAACAGTGATAATGCCAGGATTTGAACCCAACTGGCCTCCCGTTTGAGTATCTAAGGCAATTAGGATCAGAACAAAACAGAAGCTAGAGATGTGAAAGAGAAAGGAATGGACAAGGTTCATAATTAATCTTGTTCCAGGCTCCTAATTAGTCCTGTTGTAGGCTCATTCCTGAAATAAACCACCAATTACACCCATTTTTATTTTCCAAGATCTATTTCATATCAGCAGATGATTGTGGAAGGGACCATCCTGGATTCTGGCAAGATTAAGATAGAAAGCAGTGTGACTTAACTGTAAATGTTTCACTCTTGTCATTTAATAGTTTTCCCAATGAAGACATGGTACCTTCCTTCGGTAAACCCCATAAGCCTGTCTTGCAAATAAACCGTAGTAATTAGATTATGATCAGATCATCGAGATATGTACTGGACAATTGAGCGTGAATGTTCTGAAACCAGCATCTACCATCACAGGAGGATTAACATTGGCATAGACACTTCCCCAGTGCTGGCAGGGGCTTATGGGAATTGTAGTCCATGGACATCTGGAGAGCCACCATTTGGCCACCCCTGCTGTACATGCAGGCCTAGTGTTGATGAGCTATAAATCACACAGAGGCAAGAGGGTGGAGTCAGAAGACCATGCTTGCTTTATCTCACCACATGCTGACTAAGTGTATGGAGGGGAGTCACGTCGTCAAGACTTTTGGGTACACCTTGATTTCATATCAGTTTTTTTAATGTCTTTCTCTCACAGCTTTAGCCCTTAATGAGGGTAGTGATGAGAAGGAGGAGGAAGATGGTACTGATGAGGAAGGCAACAACAATGAGGGCGACAATGAGGAAAACGTTGTCGATGAAGATGGTGGTGAGTAGCATGGGAGAGAGATGGGTTGATTGGTTCCTAGTCAGTGCTCATTTGAATATCAGGAAACAGAAAAACCAATGGGCTTTTTGAACACATACTTATCAGTGGATGGGGTTAAACAAAGCCACTGCAGAAATCACAGGAAGGCTCTGGAACTGAACTGGCAGTTATTTGTAGCCAATTTTAAGCAAGCCTGCTCACTTAGCTCTCTGAGTTTTCTCCACTCATTATCTTTTTTCTGTATCACATTCCTTGGCTGAGCTTATTGACTGATTTATTTGATTTTTATACCACCCTCCCAGCGGACTGGCAGTACACAACATGTCAGCATATATCAGTACCAATTACACTTAAAATTAAATGTTTAACATAAGCAAACAGAGAATCTGTCCTCGGGTATCAAAATCTGTATACAATATAATATTTATACAATACTCCTTAATAAGATATTGAATCCAATGTCCAAATATGTCCTAACTCTATTTTAATGATTAATGGAGCAACCAGAACGGACTCTAGATCCGTGCTGCTTTCAATGTATTGTTTATGATCACTGAAATTGTGTTATTGGATTGTTGTTGTTGTTGTATTTGTTTATGTTATGTACTAATTCGTTCCATGTATCCCCCATGTTGTATATAAACCACCCTGAGCCTTATGGAAGGGCGATATAGAAATCAAACCAAACCAAACCAAACCAAATCAAACCAAATCAAACCAAATCAAATCAAATCAAATCAAATCAAATCAAATCAAATCAATAAATAAATGTTGTTTCCTATGTGCAAAAAATTACAGTAAAATTACAGTCAGTGTAAATTCCATCATGGTACATAATTTAACACCGCCGATATATGTTATATGTAACTTTTGTTGATGTTAATTGGGGGTTTTATGGGGATTTTATGGTGTTTTAACTATTTATGTTGTAAACCGCCCTGAGACCTATTGGAGAAGGGTGGTCTAAAAATTAAATAATAATAATAATAATAACAATAATAACAACAACAACAACAACAACAAACCCAGTTTGCAGAAGAAGCATACCTCCTATGATTGTGAAGCATAAGCAGAGACAATCAACTAGACAAATATGATATCGCTCAGCTTTCTTAGAACCAGATTTCAGGTCTGACGTGTCTTTGAGCAGGGGGGCAGTAGATGTTATCTGATCATTGGCCCCAAACAAAAGCCTGGCGGAAGAAGAGCTCTGTCTTACAGTCCCTGTGGTGCTGTGTTAGATCTAAATTTGCATTAAACCTAAGAGGTAGATTTCGGGCAGGGGGAGGGTCAGACAGTGGCTCTCCAGATGTCCATGAACTACAGTTCCCATCAGCCCCTGCCAATATTCCAATATGGTTGGGGATCATGGGAATCCATGGACATTGGGAGAGCCACTGTTTGGCTACCCCACCACAGACAGACAGATGGATTTTCAATACCCAACACCCACAGCCAAAGCCACACCCAAAAGCAATGTTTCATATTCTTAGTCAAATTTATGTGCAAGATGATTCAGAAAGAGACCAGCGTTTTTAGATGGCTCCCAGCTTCTCTTCTAGATATGATGTGATGGTGTGGAGCACTGAATCCTTCACAGATTATTAATGGAAGGTGTGCAGGTAGGGCAGGTAGACCTTGCTTTGGCTGAATGGTTGCAATGCAACCTAAAGACTCCCATTTCGTTTCCTCATTCACAGGTGTGCTCGAAGATGTCATCGAGGAACTTTTCGGGGAGGGCGGTAAGGACTTGCCTTTCTAAGCTTGAGCCTACTGGTACTGAGTGGCTGTCACATACAGATCAGTTACAGTCTCCTAGGGATGCTACTAAATTCCGTAGCGAAACTGTTTGGCAGTTGAAGCAGCACTCGTTAGTGGGGCCACTAGCACCAGAGGCAGTTTAATGATTCGCGGGGCTTTAGCAGAGCACAGCTGGCACTGTTAGTTGTGCTGTAGTAGCAGGGCAGCCTTCCCTGGAAACTCTGGAAACAATGGACAGCTTCTTTTTCCGTACTTGTGGTCCACAAGCCATCTATTCATTCATTTGTTCGTTTGTTCGTTCATTTGTTCGTTCGTTCGTACGTTTGTGCGTGCATCCGTCCATCCGTTCGTTCGTTCATTCATTCATTCATTCATTCATTCATACATGCGTCCGTCCGTCCATCCATTCATTCATTCATTCACTTGTTTGTTTGTGGTGGTTTACATGATTTAAAACAGGGGTCCCCAACCCCCGGTCTGTGGCCCGGTAACAGGCCACAAAGGCCATCATACCGGGCCGCCAGCAGCCGCGCCTGCCTCCCCCCCTGCAGCGAGAGGGGGGGAAAGAGGCCAGCACGGCAGCCGGTGCAGTAGGCGCGGCAGCCGGCGCGGCAGCCACGCAAACGCGCACTCACGGAACTGCCGCGCGTGCGTGTTTGCGCCCCCTGATGGCCAAAACGCGCATGCGTGGCAACTCTGCGCATGCGTGTGAGCGCCACCTGGTGGCCAAAACGCGCATGCACAGTAATTGGGCATGCACGTTTATGAGCAACTGTGGCAGCTGGGCCACTGGCTCTCCCCCACCCCCGGAGGCGGTCCCCGACCAGAAGAAGGTTGGGGACCGCTAATTTAAAACACCATAAAACCAACAAATTAATCACTGTACAAGTTAAAATAATAGTGTTAAAAACAACTGCGGTTGATTTCTATCACACCTGCCTTTGCTGATGGTGGTTCAACCATGTTGGCCCACCTGAAGTCAAGCTAGGAGGAATCAATGGTGAGGGGTGGGGGGAACAGATGGCTGTGGGCGTGGGAGGGAGGTCCAAGCTGTCATTGTCATCATTATTAATTGAATACTCCCCTAACAATCACAGTGTGAAGGATCCCTAACCGTACTGCACAGCAGGTTCCCTGGAACTACGGGGCCCCGTAGCACATGTTACATGTCCTAGTAGGATAAACCACCCCTGAGCTGAACGTACTTTTTTTGAGACTCAGGATCAGAGTGTTCAGATCAGGCAGAGCAATACAAGCAGCTGGAAAACAGAGACCTGAATTCCTCAACATTGTTGTTTTTGAGACTTCCTCAAACTTGGGCCGCAATCAGCTGAGGTCTACTACTTTTACAAAACAGTTATTTTTCTTCTCTCAAAACCTGCGAACTACACAGTACAATCAGTGGGTCTTTCTACTCTTTATGGCAGTGGATGAGTTCACAAGGTGAACTCAGTAACAATTCTGCCTCATTCTTTGGTGCCCACAAAAACCCGGAACCAGCCTTGCTCCAAACACAGCAACTGGAGGAGGGCTGGACAAGAAGCAAACTTGCTTCTGAGTTTGTAATGGGCATTAAATCCTCCCACCTCCACAAAAGGGGGAGCTGAAGATCATAAGGGAGCTCTTGACCCCAATCAGCTGTGAGGCATCTTCAGTATACCAGCAGCAATCTCATGGGCAGCGAACTTTCTGGGGCAAAGGCATTGGAAGTAATAATGACCTTTACCAAATAGGGGGGGAGAAGAAGAAGAAGAGTTGGTTCTCATATGCTGCTTTTCTCTACCCAAAGGGGTCTCAGAGCAGCTTTCAATCTCCTACCCTTTCCTCTACCCACAACAAACACCCTGCAAGGGGGGTGAGGCTGAGAGGGCCCTGATATTCCTGCTTGGTCAGAACAGCTTTATCAGTGCTGTAGAGATCCCAAGGTCAGCCAGCTGGTTGCATGTGGGGGAGCAGGAAATCAAACCCGGCTCGCCAGATTAGAAGTCTGCACTCCTAACCACTACACTAACCTGGCTCTATCCAAGCTGGCCCTCTCCAAGGACAATTCAGGACACAGAAGCTGTACTATATCACTGATTTCTCATAACCAAGACCAGTATCATAGCTAGAAACATTCATATACCATGTCCAACATGTCACATACACCAATGCACAAAGTTAGGCAAATACAAATAGTTCAGTGCAATATTGTATGTGATTTTCCATGAAGACGCTCATGTTTTTGGATGGTTCCTAATGTTTTTCCTCCCATGTGAGGTCATGGATGGGTTGTAGGTTACGACTGGAAGGTGTGAGAAGGGCAAGTAGACTCAACTTTGGTTGCATTTCTATTATTATCCGCCACCATGATATTGTGTTTTAATTACGTTTTTAATGGGTTTTACGGGATTTTATTGTTTTTACGAATTCTATAAACTGCTGTGAGACATTTGAGAGCAGCGGTATATAAACAAATGAATAAATGAATGAATGAATAAATAAATAAATGGTTAAAGGAATGAATGGATGGATGGATGGATGGATGGATGGATGGATGGATGGATGGATGGATGGATGGATGAATTAATGAATTGCAACACGACTTAAATACTCCATCATTACAGAAATTATTTTCATTTTTCTCAGCTGAGCTCACTGATGTTCTTGACGAACTTTTCGAGGAGGACGGTAAGGAATTTCCCTTCTTAGCTGGGATCCAATAGCATATACAACCTTAGCTAAAAAGTTCTCTTGTGCTGTTGCCGAGCAGTTGAATTAAGAACATTCAGGTTAAAAAGGTCTCAATGTGGAGGCCCAATAATTCTGTTAGTCCTAAACATTATGACTACATACATTTATTACAGGGTAGGTTTTAAAAAAAACGGATACTGGGCCTCAGTTAAGTATCAAATTGGACCGTGACCACCAAAAAAGCGGACCATGACCAAATATGATGATGTTATCCGTTTAGTCGTGTCTGACTTTTAGCGATTCTATAGGAAAGTTTTTGCCATACGTTTCTGTCAATGACTGCTTTTTTATTTGGTTCGTGGTCATCCCTGTATCGGCTTTGATCATGTAAAGCCAGCGGATCCTTTGGCGACCACATCTCCTTTTGCCACTGACCATGCCGAGCGTTAAGGCAAAGACATTAATCAGAGGCTTCATTCTTGATGGTTTTCTGCCATGATGAATAAGAAGAAGAAGAGTTGGTTCTTATATGCTGCTTTTCCCTACCCGAAGGAGGCTCAAAGCGGCTTACAGTCGCCTTCCCATTCCTCTCTCCACAACAGACACCTTGTGAGGTGGGTGAGGCTGAGAGAGCCCTGATATCACTGCTCGGTCAGAACAGTTTTATCAGTGCCGTGGTGAGCCCAAGGTCACCCAGATGGTTGCATGTGGGGGAGTGCAGAATCGAACCCGGCATGCTAGATTAGAAGTCCCCACTCCTAACCACTACACCATACTGATCAAGTATACTTTTATACAGTAACAGTTCAGTTGTGTACCTTGCCCTCTTGGTCATTATTGCATCACTATTAGCTCCTAGCTGTGAATTTTTGGGGCTGAGGCCTCCAATTAATATCAATAACGGTAAGTTTCTGGTGGTCACTGTACAATTTCATTCTTAACAGTGGGGCAGAGCAAAGCGTGCAATTTTGCAAATGAATCAATTGCCCTGCCCTTCCCATTTTGTAAACTCTGCATGGCCTTCTTGCAAATAAACCTTAATGCTTCTTAAAAGTAGCTGAAGATTGTATGAGTGGGCATGAATGTTCAGAAACCAACATCGATCATGAGAGGTGGGGCAGGGGGATAGCATAGGGGTAGCATGGGTACAGACCTTCCCTCCACACACAGACAGTGTTCATGAGCCATCTATCATGAAGAAGCAGGGGGATGGATCCAGCAGAGCCTTCTCCTTTACCACAAAGCGTGTTGACTGAGTGCATGGAAGCAGAGGTCAGAAAAGCCGGAGCTTTTATGTACATGGGGACCTGGATTTCATGTCAGTTTTTAAACATGCTAATTTCTCCCTCACTTCAGCAAATAGTATGCATGAAGAGGAGGAGGGAGTTGCGGCATCAGAGGAGGTGGAGGAAGAGGAGGAAGAAGCAGTGGAGGAAGAGGAGGAGGGAGCAGCAGAGGAAGAGGAGGAAGAACCAGCAGAGGAAGAGTTAGAGGAAGCAGTGGAGGAAGAGGAACCATCAGAGGAAGAGGAGGAGGAAGCATTAGAGGAGTCAGCAGAGGAAGAGGAGGAGGAAGAAGTAGAGGAAGAAGTGAAAGAAGCAGCAGAGGAAGAGGAGGAGGAGGGAGCAGTAGAGGAAGCAGCAGGGGAAGAGGAGGAGGAAGCACTGGGGGAAGAGGAGGAGGAACCAGCAGAGGAAGAGTTAGAGGAAGCAGTGGAGGAAGAGGAGGAGGAGGAGGAACCATCAGAGGAAGAGGAGGAGGAAGCATTAGAGGAGTCAGCAGAGGAAGAGGAAGAGGAAGAAGTTGAGGAAGAAGTGGAGGAAGCAGCAGAGGAAGAGGAGGAGGAACCAGCAGAAGAAGCAGTGGAGGAAGGGGAGGAGGAACCTGCAGAGGAAGAAGAACCAGCAGAGGAAGAGGAGGCGGAGGAAGCAGTAGAGGAAGAGGAGGAGGAAGCACTGGAGGAAGCAGCAGAGGAAGAGGAACCAGCAGAGGAAGAGGAGGAGGAAGCACTGGAGGAAGGAGCAGAGGAAGAGGAGGAGGAGGGAACAGTAGAGGAAGCAGCAGGGGAAGAGGAGGAGGAAGCACTGGGGGAAGAGGAGGAGGAACCAGCAGAGGAAGCAATAGAGGAAGCAGTGGGGGAAGAGGAAGAAGGGGAGGAGGAACCAGCAGAGGAAGAGGAATCAGCAGAGGAAGAGGAGGAGGAAGCACTGGAGGAAGCAGCAGAGGAAGAGGAGGAGGAGGAAGCAGCAGAGGAAGAGGAGGAGGAGGGAGCAGTAGAGGGAGCAGCAGAGGAAGAGGAGGAGGAAGCACTGGAGGAAGAGGAGGAGGAACCAGCAGAGGAAGAGGAACCAGCAGAGGACGACGAGGAGGAAGCAGTGGAGGAGGAGGAGGATGCAGATGACAATAACGATGCTGTGGAAGGTGGTGAGAAGGATGGAAGGGTGTGATTGGTTGGGGGTGGTTCTACAGCAGAACAAAGCAACATATGCATGCAACTTACAGGGGGATGAATGATGGGAAGTCCCTTCCCTCAGTCCTCTGTCAGAAACCCTAAGCTCTTAGGAGCTTGCAGAGGATGCAGCATGCTCTAGCACAGTGGTCCCCAACCTTTCTGAGGCTGGGGACCGGCAGGGCAGCGGACCGTGCCCGCGCATCATGCATGCGCGAATGCGTCATGCGCGGCCGAAATCGCACATGCGCAGCACTTGCCCTGATTCCCTCTCCCCACCCTTCCGCAGTAAGAAGCTTCCCGGGCCGCAAGCTTGCGGCCTGGGAAGTTTTTTACTGTGGGGGGGGCGGGGAGAGGGAGCCGCGGCCTGGTGCCATGGCCCTTGCGGCCCGGCACCGGGCCGCAGCCCGCAGGTTGGGGACCACTGCTCTAGCAGCAAATCCAACACTTGAATCACTTGTGGTGTTATGATGTGTTTCCTTCTGCTGCCCATTCCCTGCACTAGATCTTGATGGCTTTCTACGTCCTGAGATCCTTTTCACACAATTTATTAGTGGAGCCATTGATTGACAAGTTAATCCCTGCTCCTTCTTTTTTGGCATGTATGGAGGAACCCCCCTCCCCCCATGCTATTTGTGGAAGGCCTGGATTCCACAGCTTTTGTTCCAGAACTGCCTTGGAGCAAACAAGCAGGGACCTGCACACTGCACCCTGGTATTCTGGAGTGCCGAGTTATTCTTTGAATGCTTTAGCTGTGGCCAGTGATGCTATTTGCCAGTTAAACCTGCCTAGGATACTGACAGCAGCTGCCCACTCAAATCTTGAACTTTACTCTAGCCATCTTAAAGGGGTATTTCTTCTTAGGGCTGCTGA
>BDOT02000003.1:154610340-154632468 GCA_003118565.2 Paroedura picta | reverse complement strand
CTTTTATAGGGGGACCCATTCGATGTTATAGTATTTGAATTGAAATATCTAAAATAAATATTTTTAAGGCCCGCCCTTCCTAAACACTCAGGGTGGGTAATAACATGGATCAACAGTCGATACAATTATAAAATCATATCTAAATACCATAAAAGATTCCATTTCTGTAGCCCTCAACCAGTTCAGGTTTGGGCTGGGGAGGGCAGATCTACTCTCAGCTTGCAACAGTGAGGTCAGCACTTCTTGATGGTCCAGTTGAATTTGATTTGCTCAACATTTGTGATTTTAGTGTGTGTATGTTCCTTTTGATTTCAGAGGTCACAGGGCCAAGAGATGTTGGGGTGGGGCAGGGGTCAGCAGAGAATCATGTCATGTCAAAGCCCTAGAATGTCTGCTGTCCACCAGCTTGCTGCTCACCAGGTATACAGTAAAGCAGTGGTCCCCAACCTTTTTATCACCGGGGACCGTTCAACGCTTGACAATTTTACTGAGACCCAGGGGGATAGCCTTTTGCCGAGGGACGTTGCCACCGCCTGCGCCCCTCCTCCACTTCCCGCTGGTGCCCCTGACTTCCTGCCGCCCGCTGGGAGGCACTGCCAGCAATAGCTGCGCAGTGCCACGCCAAGGGGGAGCCCCAGCCATGTCGGCCACTGGAAAGCACCAAAGGTAAGCCGGCAGCAAAGTGGCAGGGCAGCCCCCGAGGCAGCAGCCATGGAGGAGGACAAGGAGGAGCTTTGGCCCGGTACTGACTGATCCATGGACCCGTACTGGTCTCCGGACCGGGGGTTGGAGACCACTGCAGTAAAATACTGTGAGAGGATTAGAAGCAGACTCACAGCTGATCACAGTCAGCAGACTGCTTCTGATCTCCCCTCCCCCTTTTTGTGGGCTTCTCATCCCACCCTGCTCCAATTGCTGTGTTTTTTGGGAGGGCTGGTTCCAGGCCGAGGAAAAAGGCCTAAGTGGCAGGTGGTTGTTTTGTGACAGTCCTCACCGGTATTTAATACAGGCACCTTCTGAAATAATCCCTCACCATAAAGTAGGCGTGGCCATACTGTGGCTCTTCAGATGTCTGTGGTGCTGGCTCATGGTAATTGTAGTCCATGGACATCTGGAAAGCCACAGTTTGGTCACACCTGTCATAAAGTAATGAAGTTGAAAGGCCCATGTAGGGAAGTATAAAGTCTTACAAGTTTTGAGGAAAAGGAATCCTACAATTTTGCAACAGGGTTGGGCCTTGGCATGTGGCCCACCTCAGCCAATGCTGATACTAGAAAAGACCAAAGCACAAGCTTCAAAATACGAGGCCTCCGTTTGGTAGCTGCATTACTCTTCTTGAGCTGAGCAATACTTTTTTTGGTTCACAATCAGATCATGAGTCTAGAAAGCTATATGTTTGGCTGCCCAAGAGGTTCGCTGCAAAATTCGTAGTATCCCAGATAAATGATAATCTAGCCATAACATCATGAGACTGAATGCTGTAGCTATGGTTATACAATCTATTTGACCCCAGATTAGAAAGGGAAGTCCTTACCATCATCCCCCAAAATTTGATTAGCAACATCTGAGATCTTAGCTGAGAAAAAAAAATGAAAATAGATTTTGTAATAATGCATGTTTTGTGTTGTATTGCAACAGGAATTTAGAGAAAACAAGGTCCAGCTGATTCTCCCTCACACTTTTGGCTAATAATCCATGACCCATACAGGTTTCAGCATTCCATTCACACCACTACATACGAGAGGAACAAAGTCATATATAATCAGCGGAGTCAGCTTCTCATGTCCCAGCCCTGGAAAGTTCACTGCATGCCAGTTTGCTGGAACTATACATTAAAGTGGATCAGAAGCAGACTCACAGCTGATCAGGATCAGGAGCCCATTTCTGATTGCCTCCTTTCCAAATAGATGGTAATCTACCATAACTTCTGTAATATCATAAGACTGAATGTTTCAGCTAAGGTTATCTGTGAAGGCTGTATGTTCTACTTGACCTCATCTCAGAAAGGAAAGTCCTTACCATCTCCAAAAGCTTGATGAACAACGTCTGAGAGCGGAGCTAAGGGAAAAAATGAAAATAGATTTTATAATAATGCATGCGTTATGTTATATTGCAACAGGAATTCAGCCAAAGCAAAGCCTACCTGACCCTCCCTCACACCTTTTGCTCATAATCCATGACCCATACAGGTTTCAGCCTTCTAATCACTACATTACTCATGGGGAAATTGTCAGACACCATCAGCTGAGAGTCAGTTTCTTAGATGATTCTATATCCCAGTCCTGGAAAGTTCATTGCTCACCAGTTTGCTGGAGGCATACAGTAAAGGAAATCAGAAGAAGACTCACAGCTAATCAGGATCAAGAGCCCATTTCTGATTGCCCCCTCTCCCTCCCATTCCAAGTAGCTGATAATTTATCCATAAATTCTGTAACATCATGAGACTGAAAGTTTCAGCTAGGGCTACCTATGAAAACTGTATGTGGTATTTGACTTAAAAAGGAACATCCTTATCATCTTCCCCCAAAACTTGATCAACAACGTCTGAGACCTGAGCTAAGAAAAAAAAATGAAAATAAATTTTGTAATATTGCATACTTTCTTTTTTATTATATTATATGCAATAGGAATTCAACCAGAACAAGGTCCACCTGAACCTCACACACATCTGCTAATAATCCATGACCCAGACAGGTTTCAGTACTCCAATCACTCCATCACATGTCAAGGAACAAAGTCAGGCACCATCGGCTGAGAGTCAGCTTTTCATGGCCCCGCCCTGGAAAATTCACTGCCCACTGGTTTGCTGCAAGTATACAGTTAAGTGTTGGCGAGCCAGGTTTGATTCCCCACTCCCCCATGTGCAGCCACAGTACTGATAAAGCTGTTCTGGCCAAGCTGTAATATCAGGGTCTCTCAGCCTCACCTCCCTCACAGGGTGTCTGTTTTGGGGAGAGGAAAGGGAAGGAGACTATAAGCCGCTTTGAGACTCCTTCGGGTAAAGTGGCGTTTAAGAACCGACTCTCCTTCAGTGATATCAGGGCTCTCTCAGCCTCACCTTCCTCACAGGGTGTCTATTTTGGGGAGAGGAAAGGGAAGGTGACTGTAAGTTGCTTTAAGCCTCCTTCGGGTAGAGAAAAATGGCATATAAGAACCAACTCTTCTTCTTCTTTGAACAGATCAGAGGGAGACTTACAGCTGATCAGGGTCAGCAGCCCATTTCTCTTCCCCCCCTCTCCCATCCATTCTGAATAGATGATAATCTATCTGTAAATTCTGTAACATCACGAGGCTAAATGTTTCAGCTAAGGTTATAAAGGCGTTACGTGCTTCTTGACCACATTTTAGAAAGGAAAGTCCTTACCATTTTCCCCAAAAAGTTGATTAACAACATCTGAGACCTGAGCTAAGGAAAAAAAGGAAAATAATTTTTGTGGTGGTTGACTCTTACTGTTGCATTGCAATAGAAGAGCAACCAATCCAAAGTCCATCCCCCAAACCTTCCAGTAATAACCTATAATCCATACAGGTTTCAGAAACCCCAATCCACTATATCACATTCCTCCCCAAAAAACAGGTTCCCTGTGAAATTAGTAGCATCCCTAATAGAGGGTAACTCATCCATAACATCAGGAGACGGCCCCATTTGAATCTATTGTGAAGATCCATTGTTCATTTGTATATAGATTGGGATTTTTTCTCAGTTCTATCCTGCCTCTTGTCCCACCAAGCCAATCTCACTCTTTCCACTGCTCCAGACAGACGGTTGCTCTACCTCGATCTACCCCGCAAGGCTGTTGTGTGGATGGCGCCCCCTCCCCTGGGCCAAGCGGCTTGCCCTGCCGTGACCCCATGAAAGGGTTGCTTGACTCCCAAAGCGGTCCCGATCCCCAGGTTGAGAGCCACTGGGCTAGATGGCATTCGACACTCGACCCCAGCATGCAAAGGAGAGTCCTTACCACCCTCCCCGAAAACTTGATCCAGAAATTCTGAGAGGCGCCCTGAGAAAAAAGAAAGCAAATGTCAAAATAAAATAGGCTTTGGGTTGCATTGTAACAGGAGTTCAGCTAAAGCACGGTCTACCTGCCACTTCCTTCACACCTTCCAGTAATAAATGACAAAAAATGTCGATCATTTCCTGAAAAATCACGTGCACAGTTTTAAAGCAGTATATGAGTTTACTTAGCTCAAAATGTGTGCTTCGGGTACATGTGTTGGGGAGGGGGGTTACTAGAATACGACTCTATGGCATTGCTCTTGCTCATGAGAAATCAAGTAACAAAACACAGAATCATAGAATAATAAGAGTCGGAAGGGACCTCCTGGGTCATCTAGTCCAACCCCCTGCACTATGCAGGACACTCACAACCCTATCGCTCATCCACTGCAACCTGCCACCCCCTTGAACCTTCACAGAATCAACCTCTCCGTCAGATGGCTCTCCAGACCCTGCTTAAAAATCTCCAAAGATGGAGAACCCCTCCCCTCCCGAGGAAGCCTGTTCCACTGAGGAACCACTCTAACCGTCAAGAACTTCTTCCGGATGTTGAGACAGAACTTCTTTTGCATTAATTTCATCCCATTGGTTCTGGTCCGTCCCTCCGGGGCAAGAGAGAACAACTCTGCTCCATCCTCTACAATGGCGGCCTTTTAAATACTTGAAGATGGTTATCAGATCCCCTATTAGTCGTCTCTTCTGAGTCTCATTGCTCTGAATTCTTCTTTTCATGCTGGTATAATTCCTACTTTCCTTAAAGGTGATTATGTAGTGGAGGGAAGAGTATATGATACATCTCTCTCAGTACAGTACTTCACTTTGTTATGATAAATCAGTGATACAACACAGTTTCTGAGCTCTGAATTTGTCTCTGTGCACAGATCCGATCCCCTCCTTCCTTAAACATGCCCTAAATCATTCACTTTAGCACAACTTACAAGGTGTTCAGAGGCAGCGTGGTGAAGTGGTTGAGACCAGTAACCTCTATCCAGATGCCAGAGAATCACATATTGAAAACAATTACCAGTGGGCGGTGGTGTGATAGAGCTGCACCAAGCCCCTAAGATTTGACAGTTTCCTACAGAACATTGGCCCTGACTTGGATAGCTCAGGTGAGCCTGCA
The DNA here is from genome assembly GCA_003118565.2 of Paroedura picta. NCBI lineage: Eukaryota > Metazoa > Chordata > Lepidosauria > Squamata > Gekkonidae > Paroedura > Paroedura picta. Next base: position 154,627,348 of record BDOT02000003.1, on the reverse strand, counting down.
GATGTCAGAAGCTAAGCAAGGGTCAGCACTGGTTGACATGTAGATGGGCAACCACCAAGGAAGTCCAGGTTTGCTGTGCAGAGATGGGCAAGGGCAAACCACCTCTGACCATCTCTGGCCATGAAAACCCAATGGGGGGATAGCCATGAGTCAGCTGCTACTTGGTGGCACGTTCCTCCACCACCAGAGAGCATCTAGAAGGGGCTCCCTACAGTCCTTCTTCCCCTGTGATCTCCCACTGTTCCATAAGAGGTATAGTTCTGTTCCTTTGTGCTACTATCAAACTGAACTCAATCAATAGCTCCCTCTTGTGCTACTCACCTCTACCTCCACCATCATGGTCACTGTGAGCTGAAGCTAGGGGGGAAAGTCATAGAAAAAAATTAACATGAAATCCTCAAACAGATCTGGTTATCTTTTCCACATATGTTTTGCTCCCCCTAGTGGTCGCTTCATCTTTCCCAGCTGTTTCTCCAGCAGGTCTTTTTACAAGCATTTAAATCAGGGAACCCAACCAAGGGTCCACGGACCTGGGGGAGCTCCAGTGGGAATCCACAGCATTTCCCTTCCTGCCTTAAGCTAGGGAACTGGCCCTTTCAATCGCTACCCCTCCCTCTCCAATGTGAGTTCTGGGAGGGGGGCTGAGCCCGCATACCTACTCCTGGCTTAAACCACTTTCTTCCCCCAAAGTCCTTGAGTCTGCCTCTTAACATGGGTGGTGATGTCATTTCCGGTGACGTGTCACTTCTGGGGGGGGGGTATGGCAGGGAGGTATAGGCAGCTGACATTGCTTCTGGGGCTCCTCAAAGCCTATTCCAGGGGCGCCTCCATGTTCAAAAGGTTGGAAAAGGCTGATTTCAGTCCTCGTAAAATACCCAGAGACACAGCTGGGAAAGACTGAAGTGTCCACTAGAGGGAGTGAAACCCATGTAGGAAAGATTTTTTTTTAGCAAACCCAGCATAGTTCAGGCCCACAATCACCAAGTATAACACACATGAGCTTCAGAGGACAAGGAGGAGGAGGAGGAGGAGAGTTGGTTCTTATATGCTGCTTTTCTCTACCCGAAGGAGTCTCACAGTGGCTTACTATCCCCTTTCCTTTCCTCTCCCTGCAACAGACACCCTGTGAGGGAGGTGAGGCTGAGACCTGAGATTACTGAAGAAGAGGAGTTGGTTCTTATATGCTGCTTCTCTCTACCCAATGGAGTCTCAAAGCGGCTTATGGTCACCTTCCCTTTCCTCTCTCCACAACAGACACCCTGTGAGGTGGGTGAGGCTGAGGGAGCCCTGATATTCCTGCTTGGTCAGAACAGCTTTCTCAGTGCTGTGGTGTGCCCAAGGTCACCCAGCTGGGTGCATGTGGGGGAGCACAGAATTGAACCTGGCTCACGAAATCTGCACTCCTAACCACTACACTTGTGCTGGCTTTCTCAACTGACCTTTTATCTAACATGAAACTATGGTGAAGCTTCTCTATGGTGATGGTGTGAAATGAGGGTTCAGCTTTTATTCTCTGTCTCAACAACAGCTAGCTTCATTGGTTTTGCTCTCACAAGGGGTCTCTGTGATCAGGGAGTCCACAAAGACAGCTCTAAGGACAAACCAGAATTGATCTCAGATTCCCATCCCACGAAAGCATAGTTAAGCCAGACCAACCTCAGATCCTGATGTCAGATTCTGGTTTCATAGATCCTAACTTGAAGCCGTGTTTTGTGGAGTGGCCCACCTATGAACTAACACACTAACCACAATATAATTGAACCATGTTTTCACATGATATGTGAACTGACATGATAGACTCATAGAGTTGGAAGGGACCTCCTGGGCCATCTAGTCCAACCCCCTGCACTATGCAGGACACTAAAAACACTATCGCTCATCCACTGTCACCTGCCACCCCCTTGAACCTTCTCAGAATCAGATGGCTACCCAGCCTCTGTCTAAAAATCTCCAAAGATGGAGAACCCACTACCTCCCGAGGAAGCCTGTTCCACTGAGAAACCGCTCTGTCAGGAACTTCTTCCTGATGCTTAGATGGAATTTAGAATCATAGAATCATAGAGTTGAAAGGGACCTCCTGGGTCATCTAGCCCAACCCCCTGCACTATGCAGGACACTCACATCCCAATCACTCATCTACTGTAACCTGCCACCCCCTTGAACCTTCACAGAATCAGCCTCTCTCTTAGATGGCTATCCAGCCTCTGTTTAAGAATTCCCAAAGATGGAGAACCCACCACCTCCCGAGGAAGCCTGTTCCACTAAGAAACTGCTCTAACTGAATAACCTATTCAGGATGCTGGATGGAACTTAACCAGGGTTTTGTGGCATCCTTGAAAACCAGGAGGGGATCGGTCAAGAACTCTGGGCCACTGGAAAAGGGTCGTCCCCAGGAAGAGGCTCATAGGAAACGAGGGATGAAAGTCGTGCTGCACTTACCTCCAGAGACCAAGACACAGGCCATGCCTGCCAGCACTAGCAGGAACCAGCTCTTCATTCCAGCAGGAAGCTGATGGGGCACCGTTCTGTCTGACAGGACTGCAGGACTTATAGAGACCTGGAGCCCAACTCTGTTGCTTTATAAAGAGTGTTGCTTCTAGCTCTGGGTTGAGAAATACCTGGGGATTTGGGGGGGGCGGAGTCTGGGGAGGGCGGGGTTTGGGGAGGGAGCACAGCAGGATATAATGTGATAGAGTCTACCTTCCAAAGCAGGCATTCTCTTCTCCAGAGGAACTGGTCTGAGATATCTGGAGACCAATTGCAATAGCAGGAGTTCAGTGTTGCACTCTTCCTGCTGCCCAGCGTTGTGATTTTGAGCTGCAGGCCCATTGAGCTGGCATTTGCCACAGCAGAGCACCGTGTTCTGCTGCTGGGAACTAGCAGGTTGGCTCTGTTAGGGCGGCACAGGATTCTGCTGCTGGGCTCCAGCCCATTGCACTGCAGTCCCTGCAGAAATAGCCCTTCTCACTCCGTTCTCCAGTATGCACTTGGTCCTGTTGGGCTGGCACTGGTTCTGCTGGGCAGCACTGCAGTGGCCCTGACACTGGACTGGCCTCACAAAAATGCGTCCTTGTCCTGGTGCTTTGCGCCAACGGGACCACTGGGGAAGTGATGTCGCACTGCTGATGGGGGAGTGGCGCGGTGCCCTGAACTAGACAGCAGGTGTGGCTGGGTGAGAGACAAAGCCAAGAAAGGCCGACTGGTGTGGCCTCCCTTGGGGAGAAGGGGAGGCACCTGCTCAACCAGGTGGCTTTCCAGCTTCCATGCTGGACTCCCAACAGGAGCATGGCCTTCTCCCCTAATTGCAGGAGAGAAGGGCCCTGCTGTGCAAAGCCCTGTGACCTTGGAGAGGTCTGTGGTGGGCATGATCCATCCAGGCAGGACAGGGTCAAGGTGGCGGCTTGGTTTATTCCAGAAAAGGGCCTCGGGTCTGGTGCTGCCTCCCCTCCTCTCTCACCCCACCCCTATTGTCAGATGGGCTTTCTGGCAACGGGTGCATGGGAGGCAGAGGGAGGGCAGAGGGTTCGATTTCCCCCACCATCCCCAAGCGAGTTTTTCTTAATCAGCTCCATTCCTTGCAGAGTGGTTCTGTTTCCCAGGTGCAAGACAGGAGGGTGACACTCAAAAGAAAAGGAGGTTTTCCTTTTCTGTTTTCCCCCCTTCCCTATGTTGTTTTAACATAATGGTGGGATCCAGGGGAAAAACCTTTGGCAGCCATCAACAGGAATCAGAGTTGCTCTCCTGTTAGAATTATGCACTTCAGCCCAAGTCCATAAGGTGGCCCACAAGAGTGAAGGATTTGTGATTCAGTATCTGCACAATAGAGCCTCTTGTGGCGCAGAGTGGTAAGGCAGCGACATGCTGTCTGAAGCTGTCTGCCCATGAGGTTGGGAGTTCAATCCCAGCAGCCAGCTCAAGGTTGACTCAGCCTTCCGTCCTTCCGAGGTCGGTAAAATGAGTGCCCAGCTTGCTGCTGGGGGGCAAATGGTAATGACTGGGGAAGGCACTGGCAAACCACCCCGTATTGAGTCTGCCATGAAAACGCTAGAGGGCGTCACCCCAAGGGTCAGGCATGACCCGGTGCTTGCACAGGGGATACCTTTACCTTTACCTTTTTATCTGCACAATGCCCATTGCACACGCTATCCATCTCGTCCGATGGCGCAGGAGATGCAAAGGTAATTGCATTTGAATCAGCAACTATTAGACAATATTATTTACACTGAATTATTACAGTTAGCTGTCATGATTAGGAAATCCTCATGCAGTGCCAAGGTTCTTTGGATTTAATTACTTTCCATCCTCCCTGACCAGTTGCATTTGCTAATAAAAACTGTTGTGTTTTTCTGTCTGGGGTGAGTTTCTTTCTGTCCCACGTAGGGGGAAAGGTTGGGGGAGCTTGGTCTGTTTAGCTTGGAGAGGAGGCGACTGAGAAGGGATCTGATAGCCATCTTCAAGTATTAAAAGGGTGCCATGTAGAGTAGGGGTAGTCAACCTGTAGTCCTCCAGATACAGATGCTGGCAGGGGCTCATTGGGAATTGTAGTCCATGAACATCTGGAGGACCACAGGTTGATTTCCCCTGATGTAGAGGATGGAACAGAGTTGTTCTCTCTTGCCCCGGAAGGACAGACCAGAACTAATGGGATGAAATTAATCCAAAGGAAATTCCGTCTAAATATCCGGAAGAAGTCCCTGACTGTCAGAGCGGTTCCTTAGTGGAACAGGCTTCCTCGGGAGGGGGTGGGTTCTCCACCTTTGGAAATGTTTAAACAGAGGCTGGAGAGCCATCTGACGGAGAGGCTGATTCTGTGAAGGTTCAAGGGGGTGGCAGGTGACAGTGGATGAGCGATAGGATTGTGAGTGTCCTTCATAGTGCAGGAGGTTGGACTAGATGACCCAGGAGGTCCCTTCCAACTCTATTATTCTATGATTCCATGATTCTATGATTCTTCAAGAAACGTGGGATGGCATGCATGAATTTTCTCCTCCTCCCCAATCTGGCCACACAACAACCCCGTGAGACAGATTCGACCCCATTAGAGACATGGGCAGCAATCCTGAAGCACATTTTCCTAGGGGTTGAATAAAACAGTTTATTCCTGAGTAGACCTTCCTCGGTTCCAACCTTCTGTCAGCCATTTAAAGCTCCAGGAGAACTGGGTCAGGACAGATGAAAGGAAATACTACGTTGCACTATGAGGGTAATTAAAATGTGGAATTTGCTGCCAGATGGTGGAGTGAAGGCCACAAGAATATACAGCTTTAAAAGGGGAACTAGCCATGGTGACTAAGGAGAACCTCCACATTCAGAAGCACTAAGCCTCTGAATCCCAGAGCCAGGAGTCAACATCACTGGAAGTCCTTGGTCTCCAAGCCCTCTTATTGGCCATCCAGAGGAACTGGTTGATCACTGTGTAAGAAAGGAGGCTGGACTAGACAATTAGTTTGATCCAGCAGGCCTCAGCCTCTTTGCCCTGTTGTTGTCCTTTCAGAGAAACTGGACGGTGGACCAGTGGTCTGATCCAGCAGGGCTCTTCTTATGTTCTTTTGAAGGCCTTGGCTTCCATGCCCTGATGCTGGACATCCAGAGGAACTGGTTGGCCACTGTGTGAGAAAGGATGCTGAATTAGGTGGGCCAGCTGGACTCTTCTTATGTTCTTATGAAGGCCTTGACCTCTATGCCCTATTGATGGCCCTCCAGAAGAACTGGTTGGTTGGTGCCTGTGTGAGACAGAATGCTGGACTAGACACACCACTGGTTTGATCCAACAAGCCTCTTTTTATGGGTTCACATGGTTCCCACTGAGATGGATGCCAAGTAGGCAGGGTTGTGTGGTCCCCACCAAGCTAAATGGGCTCTCATGGCTCCTGTTGACCAAACTGCTCCACTACATGACAGAGGAAACATGCTCTCCCTGTTTTGCACCCGTCTGTTGGGGGTCAAGTCCTGTGAGAGTAGGACCCTGCCCATCTTGGGATCTGGGCACCTGCCCTGCATGCCCCATGGCTAAGACTTATCCTGATGACTTTGCTAGCTAGCCAACCCTCCCTGCCATATTACACAAATATTATTTGTAATGGGGGCTAGCAAATGTTTACCAAATTTAGCTATGGAAGGAGGCCATGCTAATCCTGAACTTTGGCAAGATGAGGACCTTCCCATTAAATCCCCATGAATACGTGGCTGAAGTTCTGGGACGATTGCTTGGAGTTTGGCTTGGAATAAGGTGAAGATCTCATGCAGGCCCAAAGTGTCTGTAGCATGAGAAGAAGAAGAAGAAGAGTTGGTTCTTATATGCCGCTTTTCTCTACCCGAAGGAGTCTCAAAGCGGCTTCCAATCACCTTCCCTTTCCTCAAAATATAGCTCAGTTGCATTTGGCTGCATGTATTTCCAGAAGGCCACTCTTTAAGCCTCTGCAAAAACCAGAAGGTGTATGATTTGCCCAATGTAGATAAAAGGGGAAATCTGATGGATTTTTTTTTTCTATTCCCTTTCTTGTATGCTCAGTTCATTATCACTCTTCCAGGTCTGGGGTATTTTGCCTAACCGATTTACAGTAGCAGAACCTAATGCAAGCAGCTTACTCCAAAAGGTCAGAGCAGAAAAGCTGATTGAGGATAATTTCTGATCCTGCTGTTTTACCTGATTTCACGTGTGCCAGCGTGGTGTTGTGGCTAAGAGTGACGGTTTCTAATCTGGCAAGCCGGGTTTGATTCTGCACTCCCCCACATGCAGCCAGCTGGGTGACCTTGGGCTAGTCACAGCCCTGATAAGGGTAGCCAGGGAACAAAGACATCACAATTCTTGGAGTTGATGAGGCAACAAAATCAAAGAAAAGACCTCTCCCATGCTTTAGGATGCTTAGGGCTGATCCTGCGTAGAGCAGGGGGTTGGACTAGATGGCCCCTTCCAACTCTATGATTCTAAGATTCAAATGGGAGCAGAGACACAACATGGTTGCCCTGGGCTGCATGTATTATGGGTATCGCAATTTACTGATCGGCTCCAGGGCAGGGACTCCAGGATCGGCTCCAGTGACCCTGAGGAGGAGGGAGCAAAGGGAAAGCACTAGGAGATTCATTTATCAAAGGGCAGGTGTGTAATGTAACAACAGCAAGCAATTCTGGAAAACACACTGCAGGAAGCAACAGCAACACGAACCTGTGTTGACTCAACTCTTCAAACATGAAATAAAAGTTCACACAGGGAAATTTGTGAAATAGCCTCTTCTTTTATTCTAGTTACCGGCCTTGCAAACAGGCGAGGAGCAGGGATTCCAGATTGAGGCTCTGTTTCATATTCTTCACCAGATAAGGTCTGCTATGGTTAATTGTTTATTATCAGTATTATTATTGATTCATTTAATTCATATGCCACCTTTCCTAGTGGCTCAGGGTGGTGTACGACAGCAATAAGAACAACAATAAGTCCATTAATTTTGAATGAACATTAAAAAAAACCCCATAAAACGTGAAACAATAACCATCTCAAGTAAAGCATTAAAAGCATTAACCCGTCTCAGTGAACCAACGTAGTCTCCAGGTGTAGCCTGGCTGCAGCATTCCTAGGGCGGGTCTTCCACATAGGGTATCCCTTCCTGTAGAAACAAGGGACTCGTTCAGAGGTGGCTGCCCTGCCTCTGCTTCCTGACCCCTAGCACTCCTTGGGGGACCTACCTAGCCAGGCCCAGCCCTGCTTAGCTTCAGAGATCTGACAGGATCAGACTTGCTTGAGGAATTCTGGCCAGAGAGAAGCAGGAAATAATAATAAGAAGAAGAGTAGGTTCTTATATGACACTTTTCTCTACCTGAAGGAGTCTCAAAGTGGCTTTCCTTCCCTCTCTCTACAACAGACACCCTGTGAGGGAGGTGAGGCTGAGAGAGCCCTGATATTACTGAAGAAGAAGAAGAGTTGGTTCTTATATGCCGCTTTTCTCTACCCAAAGGAGGCTCAAAGCGGCTTACAGTCGCCTTCCCTTTCCTCTCCCCACAACAGACACCCTGTGAGGGAGGTGAGGCTGAGAGAGCCCTGATATTACTGAAGAAGAAGAGTTGGTTCTTATATGCTGCTTTTCTCTACCCAAAGGAGGCTCAAAGCGGCTTACAGTCGCCTTCTCTCTCCCCACAAGAGACACCCCGTGAGGGAGGTGAGGCTGAGAGAGCCCTAATATTACGGCTCTATTAGAAAAGCCTATCAGTGCTGTGGGGAGCCCAAGGTCACCCTGCTGGCTGCATGTGGAGGAAGAGCAGGGAATCAAACTTGGTTCACCAGATCAGTTATTAGTTGAGGAACTATGGAAGAAAACATTTGCGAAAAGATGCAAGATACATGAAGGAGAGGAGTAAACCTGGGCAGCAGCTCCATCATCCCTGTGCCTTTGGTCCCCTTCTAGTTAAATCCCCTTTAAATCCCTATGTGTTTTTGGGTTGGCATAAGGCCTTGAGCTTCTGAGCTGATAATGAAAGACGTAAATCCGGGAAAACATGCACCTCTTGCCTTCTGAGCATATAATGCCAGGGACATAAGGATGTTTACTAGGATTTGCCTAGGGAAAAAAGTGGTGTCAGTATAAAGGAAGGCTGCAATTATTAATCCTCACCTGGCATGGAAACAAATCCTCTCAACTCCTGCACTAATTAGATCTGTGGGTTTGGGTTAATGCTGTATGAATGCCCTTGGTGGGGAATTTCCTTTTTTTGGGACCCCTTTTGTAGCAGCATCCTGCCTTTTATGCGGGTGATAAACTATATCTCATGGCTCCCATACTCTTAGCTACTAAAAAATCATTCCCTGCATTTAGTCCAGCAATTTTAGCTTCTCGGGGGAGAGTTCAGGCTTGATTTTATCTAGAACTCATTTGTCTTTTTGCTAATTGTAAGAACACAAGAAGAGCCCTGCTGGATCAGGCCAGTGGTCCATCTAGTCCAGCCTCCTGTCACACACAGTGGCCAACCAGTTTCTCTGGAGGGCCAATAACAGGGCATAGAGGCTGAGGCCTTCAGGAGAACATCAGAAGATGCCTGCTGGATCAGGCTAGTGGTCCATCTAGTCCAGCCTTCTGTCTCACACAGTGGCCAACCAGTTCCTCTGTAGGACCAATAACAGGGCAGAGAGGCTGAGGCCTTCAGGAGAACATCAGAAGATGCCTGCTGGATCAGGCCAGTGGTCCATCTTGTCCAGCCTCCTGTCTCACACAGTGGCCAACCAGTTCCTCTGGAGGACCAGCATCCGGACACAGAGGCTGAGGCCTTCATGAGACCATAAGAAGATCCCTGCTGGATCAGACCAGAGGCCCATCTAGTCCAATATTCTGTCTCACACAGCAGCCGCAGCAATTGGATGACCAACAATAGGCTAGAGAGGTTGAGGTATTCCTCTCATGTTGCCTCCTGGCTCTGTGTTTCAGAAGATTAGAGCCTCTGAATGTGGAGGTTCCGCTCAGTCACCAGGGCTAGTAGCCATTGAAAGACTTATCCTCCATGAATCTATTGCCATTGTTTATAAAAGCTGCTTATTATCCATGGTGTCCACACAATTCTCCATCAACACCACATTTTGAAGGAATGGAATGGTATCAGCTAGATATCAAGGGGGGAAATTCAAAGTCAGAGTGGTTCCATGGTGGAATAGGCCAGGGGTAGTCAACCTGTGTTCCTCCAGATTTTCATGGACTACATTTCCCATGAGCCCCTGCCAGCAAATGCTGGCAGGGGCTCGTGGGAATTGTAGTCCATGAGCATCTGGAGGAACGCAGGTTGACTACCCCTGGAATAGGCTGCCTAGGGAGGTGGTGAGATCCCCCTCCCCTCTTCAAGTTGCAGCTGGACAGATGCTTATCATGGATTGATGCTTATCGTGGATTTGGGTTGATCCTGCTTTGGACTAGGTGTTCTTTGTGGCCCCTTCCAACTCTAGGATTCTAAGATTCTAAGCAGAGGCTGGATAGACCTTTATGCTGGATGCTTCAGGCTGATCCTGCATTGAGCAGGGACTAGATGGCCTGTCTGGCCCCTTCCAACTCTATGGTTCTATGATTCTAAGCAGTGGCTGGACAGAGACTTCTCCTGGATGCTTGAGGCTGATCCTGCATTGAGCAGGGGGTGGGACTAGATGGCCTGTCTGGCCCCTCCCAACTCTATGGTTCTATGATTCTAAGCAGTGGCTGGACAGAGACTTCTCCTGGATGCTTTCATCTGATTCTGCATTGAGCAGGGGGTGGGACTAGATGGCCTGTCTGGCCCCTTCCAACTCTATGGTTCTATGATTCTAAGCAGCGGCTGGACAGAGACTTCTCCTGGATGCTTTAGGCTGATCCTGCATTGAGCAGGGGTGGGACTAGATGGCCTGTTTGGCCCTTCCAACTCTATGGTTCTATGATTCTAAGCAGCGGCTGGACAGAGACTTCTCCTGGATGCTTTCGTCTGATTCTGCATTGAGCAGGGGGTGGGACTAGATGGCCTGTCTGGCCCCTTCCAACTCTATGGTTCTATGATTCTAAGCAGTGGCTGGACAGAGACTTCTCCTGGATGCTTTCGTCTGATTCTGCATTGAGCAGGGGTGGGACTAGATGGCCTGTCTAACCCCTCCCAACTCTATGATTCTATGATTCTAAGCAGTGGCTGGACAGAGACTTCTCCTGGATGCTTTAGGTCAGCGGTCGGCAAGCTTCCGCTTGCCACGGACCGCTGCCGAGTAGAGGGCGGAGAGGGCGGCCTGGGGGCCCGCACACGCGCGGCAGCCCCAGCGCAAATGCGCATGCACGTTTGCGCCACCGCCATGCCGCCACGGCTTCCCCTCCCGGTCCCTCCGGGCCGCAAGCAAATCGGCCGCTAAAGCAAGCAAGCTTCTCTTCCCTCCCCTCCCAAAGTGAGAAGCTTGCCGGGCCGCGAGCTAATCAGCCACTTTGGCGGCCGATTTGCTCGCGGCCTGTTGAGCTTCTCGCTTCGGGGGGGAGGGAAGAAGGAGCCGCGGCCCGTGGGTTGGGCACCACTGCTTTAGGTAGATCTTGCATTGACCAGGGGGTGGGTCTGCATGGCCTGTCTGGCCCCTTCCAACTCTATGATTCTATGATTCCAACTCTATGATCGTCTGATTCTGCATTGAGCAGGGGGTGGGACTAGATGGCCTGTCTGGCCCCTTCCAACTCTGTAATTCTATGATTCTATTATGTCATCTGGTCATGTCTAAATGGGGTTGCTCTATGAACAAGCACCAGGCTGGACCAGGTTAGCCAGCTCTCATAAGTTCTCTGAAGCTAAGCAGGGTTGGCTCTGGTTACTAGTTAAATGGAAGACCTCCAAGGAGGAAGTCTGCATTTGGCTTCAGGTTTTAATCTTTAGGACAGAGTTTGGGCATCAACGCCGATTTTAAAAAATAAATATATTTGATTTATTTGGAAACAAGAAAGTGAAAAATTTGTATTGCAATTATATACTACAACTATTTGAAGAACAAAATATTCATAAAGCATGGATTTAACCCTATATATCCTTTTTTTGATATAGAGAAGTTATTAACTAGATACCATATTAACCCCATCGTTAAGATATGCAATCTAAAGGCCGCTCCTCTTTCTTCGGGTAAAACTTAATTTTCCTGTTCAATATAATCAACGATTGACCTTCAATTTCTTCTGAATGCCAATGCAGATTACTTGAGCATCCTATGGTAAAGTTTCGCCATAGACCCATTTTCCATCAGTTTGTTTTACCAATCCGTAAGATCTGGCCATGAATCGTTTTTTCCATGCTGATGCATGAAGTAATCCTGGGATCAATCTTTGAAACCCTTCTGTTTGGTCGGAACAACAAAGACAAGAAAGAAGAAGAAACAGTTTACTAAATTCCAATGGAACTCACCCGTTTGTTTCCAGATACAGTTCGAGGAGCTCTTGTTGACTTCTGAAGTCCAATATATTTTGGTATCAACATAGCTGGAGAACACCGTACTCCTTCTTGAACCCATCTGATCACTGCAGTCACCTTCAGAGGGCCTGCATCAAGTTTCCCTGCTTTCTGAGATTTGGTAGGTAGCAGCTCAAGAGAGTTGCTGTGTGGTAGTACCACCAAAACTCTGGACTACTCTCTCACATGTTACCTTCTGCTGCCATCTTCCACCAGCAGGTGAAAACTTTTTCATTTCATCTTGTCCTCATTCAGTGATCCCTCTTCCCTGCCCAGTGTTTTAATGGCTCTTTTGGTGTCTTTGTATGTGTTTTAATGATGGACTAGTGCAGGGGTAGTCAAACTGCAGCCCTCCAGATGTCCATGGACCACAATTCCCAGAAGCCCCTGCCAGCGAATGCTGGCAGGGGCTTCTGGGAATTGTAGTCCATGGACATCTGGAGGGCCGCAGTTTGACTACCCCTGGACTAGAGGGTTGCATTTAATGGTTTAAAGATGTCTCCATCTTTGGAGATTTTTAAGCAGAGGCTGGAAAGCCATCTGACGGAGAGGCTGATTCTGTGAAGGTTCAAGGGGGTGGCAGGTGACAGTGGATGAGCAATAGGGTTGTGAGTGTCCTGCATAATGCAGGGGGTTGGACTAGATAACCCAGAAGACCCCTTCCAACTCTATGATTCTATGTGGTTTTATGATTCTGCTTTCAATTTGTTGGCTGCCTTGGTGTCCCTTGAGCAGGCAGAAAGGTATAATGTAACTTTTGCAAATAGAACTCAAGAGTTCTATGCTTGCGTTTTGAGCCAGCTTGGTGGAGTGGCTAACAGCGGCGGCCTCTGATCTGGATACCCGGGTTTGACTCCCCATGACTCTACATGCAGCCAGCTGGGTGACCTTGAGCCAGTCACAGTCCTGTTAGGGCTCTCTCAGCCCCACCTACCTCACAGGGTGTCTGTCATGGGGAGAGGAGGGGAAGGGCATTGGAAGCCACTTTGAGACACATGAGTCCGGCTGGGTGACCTTGGGAGAGGCACAATTCTCTCAGAGCTCTCTCAGCCTCACCTACCTCACAGGGTGCCTGTTGTGGGGAGACTATTGTAGGCCACTTTGAGATTCCTCCAGGTAGTGAAAAGCGCGGGACAAAATCTCTTCTTCTTTTGCCCTGAGGCCTGGGGCTACCTCTCTGGAGGCCTGTCCATCAGCTTGGAATGGAGAGGCAGCTTTTTGACCAAATATTGATTCAGAGAAGCCTTAACTTCCAGCACACAGCCCATGGCATCTCGTGTTGGTTAGCCCATATGCCTTTGTTTATACTTGAGTTGGCTGTTGGGTAATCCTTCTGCTCCACCTTCTCAGCGCCTCGGCCAGCTCCTCTGATTGGTGCTCCAGCCTCATATAAGGCAAAGGGAGATGGACTCAAACTCAGCAGGGGTTTGCTGACCGCTCTGGAACAGTCCTGAGGTTTTGCAAGTCTCTCTCAACTTCAGGCACCATGAAGACCTCGGTCCTGCTCCTACTGGTGGCCGTCACCTTTGCCTTGGTGTGGGCAGGTAAGCCGATGGCATTTAATTTTGTCTGTCCCTTGGGGGTGAGGGGAAAGATCATTCTAGCCCTGGCTGGACGGCGGCTACATCCACACCCCGTCAGAGGTTGCTCAATTCTTGTGCTTTAGCTGTCATTCAGAACTGGATTCTCTTGTCCACACAGGAAAATCCAGTTGTGGGTTTCCGCGAGCACAAAGAGAGTGCAGTTTCCGACAAGAAGTGGAAACAACCGATCCTAATCTCGGGCTTCTCTACATCCTCATTTTACTTGCTGTTAAATCCCTGTCACGTTGCTATTTAGTTTATTTATTTGTTAGAGGTTTAAACTGCCACTCTCTAAGAATAACCTCAAGGAGCCGAACAACAGTTAAAAGCCCCATACATAAAATCAGAAAACCATTTGCCATTAAAACAAATAAGATTAAAAACCTGCTCCATCGCTACTCTTGAAGTGTCCAGGAATAAATAGATTTATAATTCAGGTCACCATCCCAGGTTCAGATGGGGATAATAGAAGAAGAAGAAAAAGAAGAGTTGGTTCTTATATGCTGCTTTTCTCTACCTGAAGGAGGCTCAAAGTGGCTTACAGTCGCCTTCCCATTCCTCTCCCCACAACAGACACCCTGTGGGGTGGGTGAGGCTGAGAGAGCCCTGAGATTACTGCTCGGTCAGAACAGTTTTATCAGCGCTATGGCTGAGAGAGCCCTGATATTACTGAAGAAGAAGAAGACTTGGTTCTTATATGCAGCTTTTCTCTACCTGAAGGAGTCTCAAAGCGGCTTACAATCACCTTTAGTTTCCTCTCCCCACAAGAGTCACCCTGTGTAGTGGGTGAGGCTGAGAGAGCCCTGATATTACTGAAGAAGAAGAAGAGTTGGTTCTTATATGCAGCTTTTCTCTACCTGAAGGAGTCTCAAAGCGGCTTACATTCACCTTTAGTTTCCTCTCCCCACAACAGTCACCCTGTGAGGTGGGTGAGGCTGAGAGAGCCCTGATATTACTGCTCGGTCAGAACAGTTTTATCAGCGCTATGGTGAGCTGGCTGCATGTGAGGGAGTACAGAATTGAACCCGGCATGCACTCCTGACCACTACACCATACTGTAGTGGGGGGGGGATTTCAAGGACAATGATATGGGAGAGAACAGTAATTAATTTGCCCAGGGTAATTTCTTCTTATTTTATTTTAAATATTTTGAAACCATTTTTTCTACCCAGTGTATGATCCCTCAAGCGGCAAACTGTCAAAACATAGTTTGAGGATTGATATTTGAGGATGGCCAGTCAACTGTTCATCTTTCATCAAGCCCTGGAAAAAAAAAGCCAAGCTTCCAAAAACATGCTTTGAACTTAAAAATGGAATGACAAATTTAGCTAAAAACATTCATTTTAATTGTCGGAGTTCGTTGAGAGTCAAGTAAAAAAGGGTATTACTCCAAAATTGATACTCTTGCTCACTTAATAATGTGTGGTGGCTTTATTTTGGTTAACTGGTGGAAACCTCCTTGGATCCAGATCTTTAACTAATAATCCACCCAAATTAATTCCCAGGAAACACCATGCATGGCATCATTTTAAGTGTGGCAAAGAACTACCCATCCATTTGGATTGATCCACATTCACCTTTTAACCAGAAGCTTTAATTATCTCAAATGAAAGGTTGCTGTGAGGCTTGAATAAATTCTTTGGGGGTAAATCAAAGTAAGAGAGTTGTAATTTGAATATAATTATACCTTTAAAGCAATTGTTCCAACTGTATGCTATGAATTCTAAGATTATTTCTAGTTTCTTTTTGCCAAAGGTATCAGAAACAGAATGTGAGGAAGTGGCCAACTTTGGTGTGTGTGTCTCTTGACAAATTAAAACTCTCCGAGACAGACACAATACTTGAAACCAATCCACCTGAATACACACCAAACCAATGTAACATCAAATTGACCACTAGAGGGAGCTAAACTTAAGAAGAACAGGGGGAAACCCTAAAGGCACAGAAACTTACAGGAGAGATGTTTTAGGTGAAAAACCTCTATCTTACCTAAATACAACATTGCAATAATAAAACTACTTTGAGAAGAAACACGATAAAACCCATTGAAATACAAAAATGATGCCAGTGAGGGGAGAAAAATTTAATTTTCCCAAAGCAGCCGCGAAATTTGAGCTGCTCCAATTGGGCAGTGATAGCTACAGCCTCTGAGTTTTGTCTGTTCTTATCCTCTAGAAGAATCAGTAGAACTGAGTGAAGATCTGTCTGATCATTCAGAAGGATCTGATGGTAAGTATTTTTACATGCAAGCGACAAAGTTGCTTTAAACGAATCAGAAAGGTGTAACTGTGTAGCGCTGCCTAGTAGGAGTCTAGAACCCACCTTGGCATCGAAATGAAATCAAGATAGGTGTTTCAATAGCAAAATTTCCATGGGTGCTATGATGAAGTAACTCCTGGGCTAATACTAATGGGAGAGTCAACCTCTTACCCCACCCCTTACTCAGAAAAATCTACCAAAGCACTAAAAAAAAAGTGCCAACAGAATGGAAGGAATAAGGCTAGGTTTGTCCAGAGCAGAAACACAAACTGAGATGGGCCTGGACAGCAATGGTGACCCCATTCATAGGGCCCCCCATCCCTTCACTCTCTCCCTTAAGAGAGTCAAGAGTGACCCGATGGTGTCTTGGTATCTGAGATACAAAATCATTTGGTTGGATTTAGAAATAAATAATTCAACAGAGGACAACCAATCGAAGTCCAGAACTCAGCCTGGCATGACAATAAGATTAAGGGGTAATGAGAATTAGTCCAGAGCAGCAACACAGCCTGATAAGACTCTGTTTGTCCGCGGTGAACCCAGCCACAGTGTCTTCTCTTCTGTCCCTCTCTAGAAAGTGGACTATTACGATCAGCAAGTGAAGAGCAATCTAATGGTAAGTATCTGAGTATGAACTGAGGTATGAAATCGATTCGATGGGATGAGAAGTCTATAACTCCATGTAGGATGTCAGTGATAGAATCTCGTAGACATTTTAGCTATGGAACGATATCAATACAGATATTTATTAATCTGTCTAATTAGTATATTCCAAAGGATGGCCATCACTGTGGAAATGATCCACTCTCTAGCCACTCCGCTATGTGTCTGGAGTCGCCTAAAGAAGGAACCTCACTCCATATTTTGGGGGGGCTTGGAGAAAAGCAATTGAGAACTGGCTTCAGTCCAATCCCATTCCTAGCTTCCCCCGTTATCCCACAGGAAATGTCCTGCCGTCCCAGCACGTGAGAATCACAAGACCTTGAGAATTAACTGATTCTTTATTCTCCAGGGCCAGACATGACTCTTTCATATTCTCAAAATGTTCTAGTAGTTCAGAATTGTTTTCTCCATGATAACCACACCAACTTCTCCATTCATCCTTGAGGGAATATCCTACATGAGAATCAAAAGGGCTCTCTCAGTTGTTCCCTTATGAGCTGCAACTTTCTTTCTAATGAAATTCTCAAGCAGAGAATAATAGCAACACATAGAAGATCATAGAATCATAGAATCATAGAGTTGGAAGGGGCCATACA
>BDOT02000003.1:154567031-154584886 GCA_003118565.2 Paroedura picta | reverse complement strand
GTCTGCTGCCTTACCACTCTGCGCCACAAGAGGCTCTCATATGGTGATATCATCAGATAAATGTTTAACAAATTTTTAAAATAGATTAAAATAAATTAAATCCCACCCATTAAGGAAGCCCTGTCAAGAACCCTCAGAGTTTAATGAAACCCTTGTTAAGAAAGTCTGCCTTCAGGGATGTCCAGTCAAAGTGAGAACATCTGTAAATATAATACTCCAGTTTTAAAGACTACACTAAGTAGTTGATGTGAAAGACCACTGCCTGAGACCCTGGACAGCCCCTGCTAGTCAGTGTGGAAAACTTTTACCTAGATAACCAAAGTCAGCAATCACATCCAAGTCCTAATCATGGCTATCCTGACTTAGCTTCCAAGTTCTGACCACGGTGTAGTCTGCACGGGGCTTTTGATTTGCATTTTGATTTTGGGCACTTTAAATTTTCCCTCTGCAACAAGGATGATTGATTCGTGGTGACCCTACCTTTAATCCATGATATCCTGGAGTGGATATAAGCCTGGATATTTCAAAAACCGCCATGAGTAAATGTGCAGCTCTTTGCGAATTAACTGTGCCTCCAACGCTGTAGCCAAAGCAGTCTTCCCTGATTGGCCAGAGCATCAGTTCAAAGTCTTCCTTGGTTCCCGGTTGCAAGGCATGGCTTAAAGTGACTGTGCTCCTGTGCTTCTCTCAGCAGAGATTTGCCTGTTGGATTTATTGCCCCTCCTCTGCTGTCTCCAATCCTCTCCCCACTCCTGCCATTCAAGAAAAGAGACTCTTGCTGCATTTGGCACACTCCCCCCCTCTTCTGAGTTTCCCCAATCGAGTTCAGAACACTCTGTTTTAGTTGGGGGGGGGGGGAGGATAGAGGAAGACCCGAGTTCAAATTCATCTGAATTCAGATCCACAACAGAATAAACAAAATAAGTGCAGAATCAACCCAACTTAAACTATTCTGGAATGAAAGCAGCTAGGCTAGACGAAATTGAGACAGAAAGGAACATTTCAGAGGTCCCAGCTTTGAAGTTTTGTATCATAGATTTCATTTTAATGCAGCAATGTTTAGTTTCCAATCACCGGCTGTGTTACTTTAAAATGGTATCTTAAGAAGATGAGAACTTTTTCACAGAAGAAAAGTTAAAAATTGTGGTGGGGGGGGGGGGGAGATGTGCTTGAGAAGCCTTCCCCATATTCATTAGAGGTTTTCTTGAAAGAAAGAAAAAACACAACAGGAGTACATTTCGCTGCAATTAACTCATGTCTATTTATTTGGAAAAAAAATTTGTTATTTGGATTTTTGGGCAGTTCACGTTTTTCTACTGTGATATTTTCAGATAATCAGAATCTATCCTAAGTAGCAACAGACGAGGACGTCAAACTCCAGGCATTCAGCCAAACAGCCACCAAAGCCGTCGGTGTTGATGGGGCCCGTGGGCATGGCCGTGGACATGGCCATGGGCATGGGCATGGCCATGGGCATGGGCATAGCCATAGTCAAGAGGGCCCAACTTTGGACCATGGGCATGATCAGGAGGGCCCACCCCGGGACGGTGGGCAAGGCCAGGAGGGCCCACCCCAGGACCATGGGCAAGGTCAGGAGGGCCCCCGCTCTCTACATCAGGGTCAGCAGGATCTTCATAATCTCCTGAGTCAGAATCTACACCAAATTCCTCATCTCCCATGCTTGAATCTGCAAGAGAAAGAATGAATTATTATCATTATTATTATTATTATTATTATTATTATTAATAATAATATTTTACTATTAATAACATTAATAGTAATCGTATTAGTAGTATAAGTATACTATACTACTACAGTATACCTGAGGGACTGCCTATCGCCCTATGCCCCCCGCAGGGCCCAGCGCTCTGCGGACACAGATTTGTTGGTCATTCCCGGCCCTCGGGAAGCGCGTCTGGCCTCGACCAGGGCCAGGGCCTTTTCAGTCCTGGCCCTACCTGGTGGAATGAGCTCCTGGGAGAGCTACGGGCCCTGCAGGAGCTTTCAGCGTTCCGTAGGGCCTGTAAGACGGAGCTCTTCTGCCAGGTTTATGGTTGAGGCTGGCGCTCTAAGGAAGATCTGCTGGAAACCCCCCAGAATAAAGATACTACCACCATATGGTGGATTTGGAGTCATCGGCCCTTCCTTACCCCCCTCTAGGGGATAAATAAATTAGAATTGGGAATTTCATGGTTTTACCATCTCTATGAGACAGATTTGGAATTTCATGGCTTGCCACATCTTGTTGCTTTTATTGTTGTATTTTTGTCTGTGGTTTTAATGGGTATTTTATTGGGGGGTTATGAACAGACTTCTGTGACCCGCCACGAGAGTATGAGAGTGGAGGGTAAGAAATATAATAAATAGAATAAAATAATTAATAATATTATCAATATTAATATTACTAATATTAATTAAATTTCTTACCCGCCACTCTTGGGACACCAACTTGTGGCGGGTTACAACATATAAAGCCCCCCCCTGGGGTTGAAAACCATACCCATTACGGATACAGATTATTTAGGGAGAATGTGGATTTCTGCACACACACTTGCTTCATCCCAGCGTCCGGCCAATCCTGAAACGTGTGACTGAAGTATATTGAATGGTGCTGAAGGGAGCACATGCCACAAAGTCACAAGGTGCACCACACTGGAATCCAGGCAGGAATGACAGGAGGGACAAAAGATACTGTAGAGTAGGGGTCGTCAACCTGTGGTCCTCCAGATGTCCATGGATTACAATTCCCAGGAGCCCCTGCCAGCTTTTGCTGTCAGGGGCTCATGGTAATTGTAGTCCATGGACATCTGGAGGACCACAGCTTGACTACCCCTGACTTAGAATATGGAGCTTGCTGCCTGAGGATGGAGTGATGGCCACGGGAATAAACAGCTTTCAAGGGGGATTAGATAGGGGAGGAGAAGTCTATTACTTAGCTGGCTACTAGCCAGGGTTGCTGGGGAGCACCTCTCCATTCTGAGGCATTAATCCTCTGAATCTCAGAGCCAGGAGGCAGCATCAGTAAAAGGCCCCAGTCGCTGAAAGAATAGTCTAGACCCCATCCCTCTTTTTAAAAATGCTATCAAAGCCAAATCAGGGAAGAAGGAGGGGGAGGGGGAGGAGGAAGAGTTGGTTTATACCCTGCTTTTCTCTACCGGATGGAGTCTCAAAGTGGCTTTCAGTCGCCTTCCCTTCCTCTCTCCACAACAGACACCCTGTGAGGGCGGTGGGGCTGAGAGAGTTCTGACAGGAATGCTCTGTGAGACCAGCTCTATCAGGACTGCGATGAGCCCAAGGTCACCCAGCTGGCTCAATGTGGAGAGGTGGGGAAACAAACCCGGCTCACCATGTTGGAAGCCTCCACTCTTAACCACTTCAACAAGCTGGGTCACCAAGAACAATGACCCGGTAAAAAATGCAGTGTAGAACTGAGAGCAACAGAAAATAACACAGTGCCCATGATGGGGCCCACCAGTAAGGTGCAGGCACTGCCACAACCAAGCCTACGGCTGAGACCAGGAATTAATTCCATGAAGCTGCTGGCCTCTCTGCTTGAAAACCCACCTAATCTCCACTCATTAAACATCAACTAGCCCTCCACTGTCTAAGATTATAAGGTGAGCAGTTTTCATAATGATTTTGAAACCTAATTCAGCCTTTCTCAAGATGCTTACCATTGAGAAATCCCTGAAACATTCTTCAGGCTTTGAGAAACCCCAGAAGTGGCTCAATCAATCAGAATATGGTTGGGAAGCAGAGCTGTGGACACGCCCACCTGGGGCTCCTCCCCTTCCCACCCCCTCCAGGCCCATCACTGGCCATTTTGGGAGGGCATGAGGTCCACATGGCCATATATGGTCATATCGCCCAATAAACGTTAAACAGATTTTTAAAATATATAAAAAATTAATTGACTCCCACCCATTTGGAAAACCCTTTCAGGGCTTCAAGAAACCCGAAGGATTCACAAAACCCTGATTGAGAAAGCCTGACCTAATTGTTTAATTTTAAATAGTCTGTTGTATTGTTTTGTTGTTTTATTGAAGTTGCCCACCCAGAGTCCATGAAGAATGGTGGGCTATAAGAATAAATTGATGATGGTGATCATGATGGTTCTTGGAGACCACTTGCTTCATCACCGTCGTGTTCGTTCAGAGTGGCCCTAGCCAAAAACAAAGGTGGTTACCCTGGTCCTTACCTGCATCTGCCCAAAGAAAAGCAAAGCCTGCCATCAGGAAGGGGATCCACAGCTTCATCTTCAAGCACAATGGCAAAGACTTCCAGAGGGTGAAAGAAGCTTGAGAAATTATGGTGAGAGCCTAAAATTGCAACCCTATAAAGGCAACAAGGACCAATCAGGGACAAGGGGAGAGATGCCAGAGACTGAAAACAGGATTTCCCACAAGGCCAGGATGAGCTCTGCCAACGAGCTCCAGACCTTTCCATCTCGTATCCTCCATGAAACTTTGACTATGGAGGTTATTGGCTTATTTACCTTCTGGATCATAAGATTAAAGAGTTCTGCAAACACAGAGAAGCCCCTTCAGGGGAAGTTGTATTCCGGGAGGCAATCATCTGATCATCTAACTGTCTCGGAAGCATGCAATGTTCTCAAGCAGATCGAACGCCAGTTTCCAAGAATTCGAGATGCCGGGGAATTCTCAAACACAGCTATTTGCATAAAACGGTTTACATCTCTGTTAATCTTAAGCCTGGAGAAGGGCTGGAACTAAAGGGGAGAGCTTCTGCTGTGTAGAAGGAGCATGCCAATGGTCCTCTGTGTTACAGTTCAGCCATTCTGGGGGTAGGGTGGGAACAAGCCATGTCTTATAGGGCAGGGGTAGTCAACCTGTGGTCCTCCAGATGTCCATGGACTACAATTCCCATGAGCAGGGGCTCCTGGGAATTTTAGTCCATGGACATCTGGAGGACCACAGGTTGACTACCCCTGTTATAGGGGACTTCAGACTCCATTATATTGAGATGAGTAAAGCATGTAAAATTTTTGGATTGAAGTGAGAGAAAGAAACAAGCATGCGGACGGTAGGGTATTTAGGGTTCAGCAGCCAGAGCACTTGCCCTGGAAGTCAGTTGATGACAGGTGACAAAGGACCAGAACCATTGGGATGAAATGAATTCAGAAGAAATTCCATCTAAACATCCGGAAGAAGTTCCTGACAGTTAGAGCGGTTCCTCAGTTGAACAGGCTTCCTTGGGGAGGTGGTGGGTTCTCCGTCTTTGGAGATTTTTAACCAGAGGCTGGATAGCCATCTGACGGAGAGGCTGATTCTGTGAAGGTTCAAGGGGGTGGCAGGTGACAGTGGAGGAGCGATAGGGTTGTGAGTGTCCTACATGGTGCAGGGGACTGGACTAGATGACCCAGGAGGTCCCTTCCAACTCTATGATTCTATGATTCTAAGAGGGGATAGCCAGGGCCATGGCAGGGCCCCAGCATGGGGTCAGTGGCTGAGCTATTGCACCCTGTGCAGCATGAGCCAAACATGCAGGGAGAGGAGCAACAGCAATGTGTGCCAGGGGCCCAGCTGGTGAAGCAGGTGTTCTCCTTCTTTACATGCCACTAAGCTCCTGTGTGTCTGTCTCTTCCTCACTCTTCCTTTCCAAGCCATGCCTACCCACCTGCTACAGGTGCCAAATAGGCTAGGTACACCCTGCACCCAGCTAGGTACACCCTGTCGCGGTGACCCGATAACGGTCAAACTGCAGTGGAATCAGTGGACATGTCGGGCCATTGGCCTCTGACCTCTCCCAGTTTCCCCTGAGTTCTGTACAACAATAGCTGTGTGCAAAACAAGCAAAAAAAGGGGGGAACCCCAAGATAATATTTTTTGAAAAACTTGGGTTTATTGAAAGCCATGGAAAAGATTACCAAATGGGTGGAGTCCATTAATAGTTTAGATATGTTTTAAATTTGTTTAAACATTTATCGGGTGTTATGACCATATAAGGTTGATCTGATCCCCTCCCCTCCCAAAATGGCCAATGATCGGCCTGGAGGGGGTGGGAAGGGGAGGGGCCCCAGGTGGGCGTGTCCACAGCTCTGCTTCCCAACCCTGTTCCACACGATCACACCACTTCTGGGGTTTCTCAAAGCCTGAAGAATGTTTCAGGGGTTTCTCAATGGTACAAAAGCTGAGAAAGGCTGGTCTAGTGGAAATGTTTTATTGGCCAGATCTTTTTTTAGCAGGACGGTTCAATGTTTTAAGCTGCTGGTGCTTCACCCACTGTGCATATTCAAGCACTGCCAACAATATCCACGCTAGTCTGGATCCAGCCCTGTGACTTTTGCTGCCCCATCCCTCTGGCTACTCCATTCCTCATGCACATAATGAGATACCTGTTCTGTGCCAGCTCCCTTATGAATTGTTATTCAAAAAATAAGAGGTCCTTGCCCTTCCAAATATTTCCACCTAACCTGCCTTCCTCTGACCTTTCTCCACCAAAATGGCAATCTTATGCAGCTACTTCGAATCAGATTAAAACTCGGCGGTAATTTTAAACCAAATATTAACTCTGAGTAATCTCGTCCTTGGCCCACAGCCTAAACGGCAATGCGTTCATCACCAAAGGCTTCCTTATTTATCCGCACAGTTGTAGTTTCCCAGAAAAGGCATCGTTGTGGTAATCCGGCACTGCTCTGCCAACTCTTCTGATTGGTGTCTCAGCCCTTTATTAGGAGGAATGAAGCTGAATGCAGGTCCAGAGCTGGTTTGCAGCACCCTGAGAAATATCCTCATCCCCGTCAACAGCAGTGACAATGAAGATCTCAGTCCTGCTCCTGCTGATGGGCATCACCTTCGCCTTGGTATCGGCACGTAAGTGGATGACATCCATATTCTTAAAGAGCTGGCAGTCTTAAAGGTGCCTCTGGACTCTACGAAAGCTTTTTTGGTCTTAGATGCCACTGGACTCTAAATTTATTCTGCTGCTTCAGACCAACACGGCTACCCACTAGTCAATGTTCCTTATTTGGGAAAAATCTATCTCCCCTTCTGATTATTTTTAACTTCTTGCATTTTCCTGAATACTTGGGGATTCCAGTCTTTAGAAGAATGCCGTACGTTGGTACACAGGGAAGGGCTGTGTCTCAGTGGCAGAGTCTTTGCTTGGCATGCAGAAGGTCCTAATTTCAATCCCAAGCACCTCCAGCTGAAGGGTCTTCCAGCTTGGTATCGTGGTCAAGAGCAGTGGCCTCGAATCTGGAGAACCAGGTTTGCTTCCCCTTTCTTCCACATGCGGCCAGCTGGTTGACTGTGGGCCGATCACAGTTCTAATGTTTCTCTGATATCCCTCTTTAGATTTCCATGATGAATCGACAACCAATGCCACCACTGAAACCCGTAAGTATCTTGGAGTGTGATGCGTGTGATGTTAGTGACGAGTTGCATGTCTTTGCAGGGTCCAGGGAGACAAGCCCTGGTTCAGATGCAGGGTCTGGAAAAGTCCATGTTCTATGGATAGCTTCAGAGGGCAGCCATGTTGGTCTGCAATAGAACAGTTAGATTAGAGTCCGGGAGCATTCCTGCTTGGAATGGGAGTCTCCCAGGGCCCTCTGCTAAGTGGAGCAATTTTCTAGGAGGAATACCAGCCCCCTCCCCACAAGTTCAATATATTATCTTATGGGGGCACTTGTGCCTTCACCTCATTTTCTCAAATGCAACTCTCTCCCCCATGTAATCTCAAACAAGTGAATGGGCAATATATTCATTCATTCATTCATTCATTCATTCATTCATTCATTCATTCATTCATTCATTTAGTGTATTATTTATTTATTATTATATTTGTATACCGCACTCCCCGGAGACTCAGGGTGGTTTACATAAAACATATAAACAATACATGATATGAGAGCCAGTTTGGTGTAGTGGTTAGGAGTGCGGACTTCTAATCTGGTGAGCCGGGTTCAATTCTGCACTCCCCCAAATGCAGCCAGCTGGGTGACCATGGGCTCGCCACGGCGCTGATAAAGCTGTTCTGACCGAGCAGTGATATAAGGGCTCCCTCAGCCTCACCCACCTCACAGGGTGTCTGTTGTGGGGAATGGAATGGGAAGACGACTGCAAGCCACTTTGAGCCTCCTTTGGGTAGAGAAAAGCAGCATATAAGGACCAACTCTTCTTCTGAGAAAGGAGAAGAGCTGGTTTTTATACCCTGCTTTTCACTACCTGAAGTCTCTATCCTCTCCCCGCAACAGACACCCTGTATGGTAGGTGTGGCTGAGAGAGCTCTAAGAGAATTGCTCTGTGGGGACAGCCTTGAGAGAACTGTGACTACTTGGCTGCATGTGGAGGAGTGGGGGATCAAATCCAGTTCTCCAGATTAGAGGCTGCCTCTCATTAACTGCTTCACCATGCTGGGCAGCATCAGAACATGGGAAGCACCCGTTCCCTTCCCTCCTTTCCCTTCAGGATAAGAGGCTACAATGATGAGACCACAATTCCCCCTCTCAAGGTTCAAGGCAGTGGGAAAGTTCATTTACCTCAGGCAGCCAAAACCTGAGGGGGTCTGAGAGGCAGATGACGAGTTGTAATGTTCCTCTGATAACACTGTTCTGGTTATCATGTTATGCTGTGATCATGTTATGCCATGTTCAAACGCATGTTATGCCATGTTCAACTTCTGTTGTGGCCAGATTTCCTTGGAAGGCAATTAAAAAAAAAAAAGGAAGAGGTGGGTGGATTTGGAGCAATTTAGGTAGAGATAGTCTCAATTGCTTGAAAATGCCTGTGAGTTTTAAAATTATAATGTTGGTTCTTATAGGTGGAATGTTTCAAATTTTATACTATTTTAATGATCAATGATTCTTTTATGTATTTTGTAATTTGATTGCTGGTCTAGCACCGTACTAAGGAGTTTTTGATTTGATTTATGCCATGTTATGTTATGATTGTTATTTATTGCATTATTATAATACAACTTCAAAGGGTCCCCTCCCTGGCCCTGGGCAGCTTAAGATGGCTTTGGGCCGCAGCTCACAGCTGGTATCAGGTGGGGCGGACGGGGCTGGCCTGCTCCTTAGCAGGCAGTCAGCAGGCCAGGAGGCCCACCACCCTTTGCCCAGGGCCTTCCCCCCTTACCTGCTGCTGGCTCCAGGCACTGAGGTGCATCTGAGAGCAAAGGAATGCACCTTTGGAATGGAGGACGGGAGCTGCAGGGGCAGGGCCAATCAGGGTGCAGCCAGCTTTGCTGCATCCCGATTGGACCTATTCCAACTTGGACAGCCGGACACGTTCCAGCCCCCAGGCTGTTTGCCAAATATATAGAGGAACCATGGATAAGGATTCCGTGTAAGCATTCCACAACATTTAATGTAAGCTGCCTAGAGCCGTAGGGAAGGGTGGTATAGAACTCTAAAATAAAAATAAATAAATAAATAAATATCCCTCTTCAGATTTCCATGATGAAAGAACAACTAACGGCACCACCACCGATCCACGTAAGTATCTCAGAGCGTGAAGCATGAGATGTCATTGGTGACAACCACAACGGTCAGTGATAAAACCAAACATAGAAAAATAGAAACCAGGTATTATTAGAGCTCAAAAATGTTTAAAATCCATCAAAGAATATCCTATCTGATGGGCACGCATAGAACATCTCAAAGTGTGTACACCACAAAGGCCAACAAGTTCAGACTTCACACGTTTCAATCATGCTGGTCTTCCTCAGAGGCCAATATGCAGTTCCACACCATTGTATAGGACAAGTTTTTTTCAATTTACAACAGGCGAAACAAACCTCTTTAATCAGCTATGGCTGGTTCTGGCCCTGCGAAGTATCCGTATTGGCAGAATCCTCAGCTAGCAAATATTTCCTATTCCTCCCCTGGGGATTGGGAAATCTTGCAGCGTGTTTTTCTGCGAAAAGGTCCAAAATAAGAGAATGTGTGGAAAGGATGCAGAGGTTCCATGCATTTTGTAATTCTGTAGTGGTTCGGAGCGGCGTACTCTAATTTGGAGAAGGAGGTTTGATTCCCCACTCCTCCACATGCAGCCAGCTGGCGGTCCTTGGGCCTCCACATGCAGCCAGCTGGCGGTCCTTGGGCTGGCGATCCTTGGTTCTCTTACAGCTGTTCTTGCAGAGCAGTTCCATGACTCCTTCAGATAGTGAAAAGCAGGGTATAAA
Organism: Paroedura picta; assembly: GCA_003118565.2. Lineage (NCBI taxonomy): Eukaryota > Metazoa > Chordata > Lepidosauria > Squamata > Gekkonidae > Paroedura > Paroedura picta. The sequence goes on along the minus strand of BDOT02000003.1, from coordinate 154,574,740 downwards.
AAACAACTCTTCTTCCTCCTCCTGCTCCTGCTCCTCCTCTTGCTCCTCCTCCTCCTCCTCCTCTGCCAGCTGCCACTGAGATAACTGGTGAGAAGGGAATGCTGGTGAAAATGGCAGAGCTCTCACCATCCTGCTTACACTGGGATATCACCACTGGCACAACCAGGAAATGAAGTTATTGGGTCAGATGATGATCTAGCACAGGGGTAGTCAACCTGTGGTCTTCCTGATGTTCATGGGAACTGTAATCCATGGACATCTGGAGGACCACAGGTTGACTACCCCTGCTCTAGCAGATAACACTCATGGATTTAACTATACAGGTTGGTTAAATGCAAGGGCCTTGCCTCAGTTGATTGACATTGTTTCTACGTCTCACCAGAAGTGATGTCGTGGTGTCAAAGCAACATCAAAAATGTCCGTTCCCCGGCTCCCAATCTCCTCCTATTGGGTCAAGTGAAGGCCTTCTCTAGAACAGCACACAAAATGTTACACCAAATCTCTAGTCTTTAGACACATGAAATACGGAAGCGACAAAACCAAAAAGAGAAACATACTCTGTCTTTTTTATGGTTTCCTACCAGAGTCTGCAACTAGAAGAGCAGGATCAAAGCTAGAGTCCCTGGCTCCAACCACTTCCCCTTGGACATTTACCTTTTGGTTTGAACACAGAGCAATTTCCCAGCCTTTTCATTGAGATAAAAAGAAAGTGCCTGCCATCTTCGAACCGAGCTTAGATTTGTCTGAACCTATAGTCCTATGCACGTTTATCTGGGGGAAGTCCAGTTCAACTCCATGGGATAGAAGAGGGATGAGCTTTTTGGCACAAGTGCCATGAAACAGCTACCTGTGGAGATCACAGTCATATGGAACTGGTTGTGCAGATTGTTTTGTGGATAATGGGATTATTGGTTGAAATGCCAGGCCTCGAGGACAATGCCAGCTCTTTGAAAGGAAGGGACCTGTCTGTATCCGCCAGCAGAGATTCAATGTACAAAGAAGAGCCGAACACGATATATAGAAAGAGAGGGGAATGAGAGAGAGAGAGAGAGAGAGAGAGAGAGTCCTGACTATCTAACTGTTCTGCATTCATTCTTTCTGTTGTTCTGGAGGCAAGCAGGGAGGAAGTACGCTGAAAGGAGGAGGAAATTTCCTATATAGCTAGTCAGGATACTGGAGGAGATCATATGAAAAACGTCAGGAAGTTCCTATCCTAACTATGCTAAATACACCTCTCCTCCAATGCCCCCTGGAGGATATTCTTCTTGTCCGTTTCTGCACTGCTGAGGAAATTCTAGGAGGCTAGCTTTGGAATGGCAGGAGTCAAAACAGCCGATTTCGCAGAAGACTGGGGAAAACCTGTACCTCCGAACATGGCTGACCTTGGCAATCTTTCTCTCTCTGCAGATACAGATGATGTTCACCACAGGCCATCATTCTGGCCATTCTGGCGACTTTGGTGGATTCTCTGGTGGCTGAAATAGTCAAGCAGAGTCCCAGAATGTTCTGCCCAGCTTCAAAACTTGCCATTGTTTGTGCGGGGGAGTAAATCTGAAGGATAATAGCAATAAAGCAAATTTTCACTCCAGCAAAACAAAACAAAAAGCCTGAGCCATTGTTGTTTTCCTTCTGTATTTTGTGTAATGGGCTTGAAACCTACCCATTGCTCCATGTCAGAGCTCCTGAAAGATCAAGTCTGGTTGGAAAGGGTGTCATCATGGTCAGTTTTGAATTCTCTGCCCCAGGCTTAGCAGAATAGCTGACTTTGGATACTCCCAGAACAACATGCATATGTCATCTACTCATGAAACTTCCTGAAATAGTTCATTGGTCTTCCAACATCAGAGTCTTCTACAAATACTGGCAGTGGGTCTCCAGAGGCATAGGCTGAGGTCCTTCCCATCACTTACTATCCCTTTAAATGGAAATGCCAGGAACTGAACCTGGGACCTCCTGCATGTCAGGCAGATGCTCTGCCACTGAGCCAGGGCCCTTCCCAGCATACAGGCACAGGGTGAACTTGGAATCCTCAGGTTTGCAGGAAAATGAGAAAAAGTTAAAAGAAGAAAAAAGAGTTGGTTTTTATATGCCGCTTTTCTGTACCAAGAGTCTCAAAGCAGCTTTCCTCACCCCACAACAGACCCCCTGTAGGGTAGGTGAGGCTGAGGGAGCCCTGACATTACTGCTGGGTCAGAACAGCTTTCTCAGTGCTGTGGCGAGCCCAAGGTCACCCAGCTGGCTGCATGTGGAGGAGCCGGGAATCGAACCCCGCTTGCCAGATTAGAAGTTCGCACTCCTAACCGCTACACCAAGCAGGCTCTTTGGGGAAGGAAGTTAGATTTTTTCCCCCCCAAGTAAAGAATGCTATCTAGGCTGGGTTGTCAGCTCCGAGTTAAGAAAAACAGGACATCTAGTCCAACCCCCTGTTCAGTGCAGGATCAGCCTAAAGCATCCATGATGTCTGACCAGCCACTGCTTGAAGACCGCCTGTGAGGGGGAGCGCACCACCTCCTTAGGCAGCCCATTCCACTGCTGAACTACTCTGTCTGTGAAAATTTTTTTCCTGATATCTAGCCAGTACCGTTCTACATGTCATTTAGACCCATGACTGCAGGTCCTCTCCTCTGCTGCCATCAGAACCTTTCCCCTGCCCTCCTCCAAGTGACAACCTTTCAAATACTTAAGGATGTCCCCTCTCAGCCTCCTCTTCTCCAGGCTGAACATTCCCCTTGGTGTTTCCTCATAGGGCTTGATCTCCAGGCCCCAGATCTTCCTGGTCATTCTCTTCTGCACTCTCTCGATTTTGTCCACGTCCTTTTTGAAGTTCATATTGCCTTAATGAACAAGGGTCTGTATCCAACGAGTCAATGTTAGCGGTCATGGGCAATATTTGTGTACACAATTCTCACACAAATCCACCTTGAGGTTGGAATAAGGCACCTAGGCTAGTCCTTGCCTGGTGTCAACTTTTACTATTCGGAGGTGAGAACATGGGATTGTGGTGGGGACTAGAATTCCCACCGGCAAAGGCTTCCACCATGGAAATGCCGTCTTTTATACAATCCTCTCAAATTCTGGACTTGTTCCCAAACAACTACTACATATGAGCCTCTTGTGGCGCAGAGTGGTAAGGCAGCCATCTGAAAGCTTTGCCCATGAGGCTGGGAGTTCAATCCCAGCAGCCGGCTCAAGGTTGACTCAGCCTTCCATCCTTCCGAGGTCGGTAAAATGAGTACCCAGCTTGCTGCTGGGGGGTAAACGGTAATGACTGGGGAAGGCACTGGCAAACCACCCCGTATTGAGTCTGCCATGAAAACGCTAGAGGGAGTCACCCCAAGGTTCAGACATGACTTGGTGCTTGCACAGGGGATACCTTTACCTTTACCTTTTACCTCCCAAACATAAGGGTAAGCCCGTCCCCTCAGTGACAATAAAATAAATTAAATAATATTGTGCTCCTATGTCTGAAGCTGTGAAATCATTAGTTGTCCATCAAAACCCACACGTACAACTAATCTTGGTGACGTGATGGTATCAATAATGGCAAATAAGGGCAAGTGAGGGTCTTTTTTTAAAAATGCATTTATTTTCAAGGAACAACGAAAACAGTAGGCTTGCCCCAAAGGCAGTATATATACACCATAAGGAAACTATTTCTAAGTATTATCCATCATTCCTTCCTTGAAGTTCAAAGAAGGAAATTCTTACATAACCTCCTATGCTAGCTAATTTCTCTGCATGAATGTTTTGTGTTCTTCAGAGATGAGGACAGGGAAGAAGCCGGGACTGGCTCATTGATTAGGAGAAGAGATACTTTAGGGGAGAAGGAAGTAGTTGCCAGGAAACAAATAGGTGGACGTCACTCCATAATCCCCAAAACGACCTTTCAAGGAGGTATCTGTTACTATATCCCCATATCACAGAGCTCAGTCTAGGTGGTAAATACAGCTAACGCTATGCGCTAAGTTCATGGCTATGCCAAGACCTGGACCTTCCAGTTGACGGCTCAACAGTTGGTATCTCCATCAAGATGTCCAGTTATCCTTGCCAACTGCAGGCCCTCTCCTTATGGACCAGTTCCCTTCTGAGTCTTCACTGCTCTCCTCTGCTGAAGAAGATTTCTTTGGAGAACGTCTCCAATAACAGTACTGTTCTTGATAGCCAAGGTGGCCTGACCCCTCCGTGCTCGTGCCATCTGAGCAGTGAGAAGGCCAAGGTGCCAAACCTGGCAAGGAAAGAGCATGCGGAAATTCCCTCTTTCCCCCAGGATGACCAGGAGCTTCAAAATGGAAGCCAGAAGAAGTAACGGGAGTGGTCTCCACTGTGGTGAACGTAGAAGAGGCACTTCTCATTCTGCTTTGGAGCAAAGGCCTTCCGCCACACATCGTGAGAGCCTCTTCCTTTCCATTATCCGCGTCAAGCGGGAATCTGTTTTTGCGCACCAGGTCTATCACTTCCCAGACAATCTGTTCCAGGCGGCTCATCTGGGGTGGCTTCTGGGGTGGCCCCGAGGTCCCTTCTTCTCGAGGCAAAGTGTACAAGCACATTCTCGCAATGGCTTTCCTCAGGCGCTGTAGAGGAGAGCCGACCTCTTGCTTGGAAGAAACGTCCTGGGAATCAGGGGTCTCCGGGGAGGCTGTGAACAGGTGGGCAGGGGAAATCTTCTGGATAGGGGTCTTCGATACGTACGAGTAAAGGCAGAAGAAAGCATCTGCTGTTAAGGCCAGCGTCTGGACCTGCCGGAACCGGCCTACAAGAAGGAAGTGGAAAGTATAAAAGGAAATACAAAACAATGCGGTGTATCAGATGAGGGTCTCCTCTCTGCCATGAGCTATGTGCACCACCCTAAGTTTCTTAGGAGAAGTGTAGTGGAATGACTCCAATCCTTGCAATGGAGCCTGTGTAGGCACCCATGATATAGGCCCCATTTTGTTCCCTTTCTATCATTGGCAATGTCTTGGTTCTGCCATTAGGGGGCAGTGGTGCCTAGAAGAATCTAAGGATAAAGTATTGCTGGACAGGACCTCCTCCCACCCCCAACTCTTAATTGCTGTTCCTTGGGAGCTGGCATGGTTAGAGGGTTAGACTAAGATCAAGAAGATGTGGGTTCAAATCCCCTCTTGGTTGTGAAACTCTCTGGGTGGACTTCAATAGTCAGTCTCGATATATAAAGAAATAAAAATTATATTAAAAATTAGTCAGTCTCAGACTCTGTTTTGGAGTGAGAGTCAAGCATGCCTCCCATTTGAATATCTCTCCAGCTATCGAGGCCTATTGAAAATTCGACCTCGATAGCCCAGCCTATCCCAACCCCTACAGATCTCAGAAGCTAAGCAGGGGCAGACCTGGTCAATATTTGGATGGGAGACCACCAAGGTGTGCAATGGCAACCCAACTCTGAACAGCCCATAAACAGCAGCAGTTTGACAGCACTTCCATCACTGCATCGATGGATCATGAAGGCCCTTACTTGCTAGCATCAGGTAAGGATCCTCCATCTCCAGCCGCTGAACCTGGGCTCTTAAGAACACCTGGACGTCAATGCCTTGGGCCTGGGATGGAATGGCGAAGAACCGAGCTGGGATCCACGATGTAGCTGAGGTCTCCTCTTGTATAAAGCCCAGGTTGGAGAGGACGGTCTCTGCATCCACCTCACATTGCTCTAGTACTTCTGAGATACTAGCAGGAGAAGAAGGGAGTGTAAACACAGGAGCACCAGTTCCATCCATACTTTGGATTTGTCCTTCGGATTCTTTTCCCTGCATGTTTTTTTCATTAAAACTACTTACTAAGTTATGTACAAAACAGCCATTGGCCCTCTTTTGATCTCCCAATCCCAACCCAAATGAATAATCTGTTTCCTCAAATTATCGTTTCGTCTGAACACAAACTATTTGGTGTGTGTCTGTCTAAAAGTTCTAATTTGCAAATAAGAAATAAAAGGCAGTAATGACTTGGTTTTTTTAATTGCTGCTTTTATGTTTGAGTGCTAATGCTCTCACTTTTAGATAAATGGTGATGTTTGTGCTAGAAGATTACGATTTATATGTTTTTAAAAATTATTTGATGCAAATTTCTTTGAGGGACCAAGAAGTGACATTTCTTCTGGCGACGTGTCACTTCCAGGGGGTTTGGCAGGGAGGTGTGGCCAGTGGACATCACTTATTTCAGGGGCTTCTCCGTGTTCAAAAAGCTTGAAAAAGGCTGGGTCAAGCTGTTAAGTTTAAATGGCTGGCAGCCATTTCAGTGGCAGAGATGCTGAATGTGCCTGAATAAATGCCAAAAAAAAGCCATTTCAGCTGTCAGCTATACCAGTAGCCGGAACAGATTAGGGAATCTGTATTTGGCTTAGAAATTAAAAAAAAAATACCAATAAGTCATTTTTGGATATTTTTTTAGGTTTGGGTGAACCTACATTGGGTCTATGTTCCTAAATAACGTCTCACTGGCAAGGTGCTACAGTTTCCACATGAATCCTTTTGCTCAGGGAAGGATCAAGGGAAATGATGTTTGCCCAGCTTTCTAAGGCCTCCTGCAGTGGGGTGACAGGTGCCCTGAGTGGTGGGAAACGCAGCCCTGGTGTGACAATCCTCACAATAGATCAAAAAGCAGATAAGAGCAGTAGCAGTAGAAGAGAACCAGAGTCCAGGAGCATCTTAAAGACTAACAAAACTCATGGCAGGTAGGAGCTTTCATGAGTCATTGCTCACTCCTCCAGATGAGGATGTGGTCCATCCGCCCTTATATCTTGGAGAACGGAGTGATTTCAGATGCAGAATGACATTGGCAGGCAAATCATGATAGCAGGACAATGAGCATAGCAAGTGTGATGGGACTGGGGGTGATATGCAGAGGGTCATCCCCACTGGCTTCTGAGCAGAGCAAGAACCAGAGCCCCCATCTTCTTAGTCCATATCTTGTGCACCGCCACAACCCCACTGCTGGCTCAGGTGGCCCCCAAGGAGTAGCGCTTCACACCCAAGCCCTCAACACATCTTCTCCATCCTTACCTGGAGCTTGTTTTGTTGGTGCTGACAGAGAAAGCGCTAGAAGTTAGGCTGTGGTCCAGATTGAGCTGTAGATCAGACCAGGAGGCACCTTTGGGGGTCCTGCCAAAGAAGCAAAGACAGTAGCAGTAGTAGTAGTAGTAGTAGTAGTAAGACTTGAAGGTATTTCTGTTGGACTGTAGCTGCTACAGTTATTGTGGGGAGGTAGCTGGAGAGAATTCTTCGCTTGAGATTGACATTTTCTTTCATTTTGTTTCTTAGAAACTTTCTCTACTGCATTCTCCATGAAATATTTCTAAGGCAGCTTACATCATCATTGCAACTGATAAACACACCTCTGTTGAAACTTGGCTCACCACTTGCCAGGTATTAGTGGGCAGACTCCCACAGACACTCCACCATTCCCACCAGTGCCCAGTTGGATAGCAGGGAAGCAATGGCAGGGAGGATGTTAGTGACGTTCTAGGAACCTTGCCAATCTATGGTTTTTATCACAGAGATAGGCTGAAATCCTAGATCGTCTATATTAGCGATCCCCAACCTATGGGCTGCGGACCACATGTGGTCCGTCGACTAATTGGAGGTGGGCCGCGAAGGATGCCTCCCCCCCCCAGCCCTTTACTTCATCCCCCCGGCCCTTTACAACACACTTCGGGTGTCATTGTCTCCCATCACTCCCAGATGGGACTATCTCATTGCAGA
>BDOT02000003.1:154496431-154524430 GCA_003118565.2 Paroedura picta | reverse complement strand
GAATCCAGCAGGATAAAGGCGCCAGACTCCAGGTGGGACCTGGGGAGCTCCCTGGAATTACAGCTCCTCTCGAGACTACAGAGATCAGTTCCCCTGGAGGAAAAGGACCCCTTGTGTTGGATGAGTTTGAATCGGCAGACAGGGCAGAGCACCAGGTGGCTTAAAGAATAAAATAGTTTTTTTATTTAGAAAAGAAACAACTCTGCACAGAAAAAGGAGAGGCGAGACCGAACTATCTAGCTAGCTGTTATCTGCAGCCATTCTGTCTGATCAACTGCTGTTCTGGAGGCAATCAGGGAGGAAGTGTGCTCAAAAAGCAGGAAGTCTGCTGGGGAGCCAATCAGGAAGAGATCATTTGAAAACATCAGGATGTTCCCACCCTATCTATGCTAAATACACATCTCCTCCGATGCCCCCTGCTGGATACCCTTTATATTCTGCTCAGTTATGCAATTACTGCAGATCTTACATATTCCGACAATTTGGAGGATGGAGTCCATGGCATTGTATCCCACTGAGGTCCCTGTCTTCCCAGACTCCACCCCTGAAATCCCCAGGAGTTTCCCAACCTGGAACTGGCAACCCAAACCCCTCATCCCCTTCCCCCCCTCCCCGTAGCCAGGGAGACCCAGCGACCCTACAGCAGGATCTGATAAAGGATCCCTCTCGTTCAACAAGGAAATGAAAACGCACCGAACTGCATCGAATGTTCATCGGCCTATTTTGTTTTCAGTCCTCTGGCTTTGCTACGTCAAGCGTGCCCTTTTCACTGTGAACGTTGAAACCTGAGAATATCAACGGGGATCTGCAAAGACTCACCCCCCCCCTACATACACACACCAGTTCTCTTCTCCCTCCCCAGCTTCTTCCCTGCTCCTGAAACGCTCCAGCTCAGCTTCCTCTTCCTTCCCCTCTTTCCCTTCCTGCTTGTTGTGGCGGAGCATTTGAGGTTGCTATGGCAAACCAATGTGCCACCCGTAGCATGGGTTGTGCAACTTCTGCACATGCACAGCTGGAGTTTCCTTTGATTATTTTATTTTATTCACATTAATCCCTCTTTTCTCCCCAGCTGGGCACCCAAGGCAGCTTGCTTTAGTCTGCTCTCCTCCATTTTTATTCTCCCGACAACCCTGAGAGAGAGGGCCACTGAGAGGGTCACCCAGCAAACTTCCATGGCACAAGTGGGGATTTGAACCCAGGACTCTCAGTTATATGTCCGCCATGCTGCCCTGGCACACAGCTTACTAGTTATAAGCTACCTCAAGCAAGCCTCTGAAGAGGTGCACATATAGTATAAGGCAGCCTTTCTCAACATTCTTACCATTGAGACCCCCCTGAAACCCCAGAAGTGGCACAATCATGCAGAGTATGTTTGGGAAGCATGGCTGTATACACACCTGCCCAGGGCCCCTTCCCACCCCCTCCTGGCCTTTCATTTGCTATTTTGGCAGGGGGGGGGGCAGACTTGATCATATATGGTTAGATTACCCGATAAATATTTAACAAATTTTAAAAGTATATCGAAAGTGAATTAACTTCCACCCATTTGGGAAAACCTTCCGGAGCTGTCAAGAAACCCCAGGGTTTCCCAAAACCCTGATTGAGAAAGCCTGTCCTCAGGAAAGAAAGGAGATGAGACCTGGAGAAAATTGTGCCTTCTCTTGAAAAACGAAGAGAGTTGTTTTTTATACCTCGCTTTTCACTACATAAGGAGGCTCGAAGCGGCTTACAAGCACCTTCCCTTTCCTCTCCCCACAACAGACACCCTGGGAGGGAGGTGAGGCTGAGAGAACTCTAACAGGTCTGCTCTGTGAGATCAACTCTAACAGGACTGTGACTAGCCCAAGGTCACCCAGCTGGCTGCACGTGGAGGAGCAGGGAATCAAACCCAGCTCTTCAAAATCAAACCTTGCCCTTTAACCACTACACCAAGCTGCCTCCTGAGAGGTTTAACAGGTTGTTATTTACCTCCATGCCGTGTATTTATTTTAAAATTTATTTTTAGACTTATACCCCGTCATTCCCCACAAGTGCTCAAGGCAGCTTACAAGAAAGATTAAAACCCAAAGTAATTCAATACAACACAGTTTTAAAACGAAAATTTGGTTTTTAAACCCAACTAGTCCAACAGCAGAAACTTGTGGCAGCCCATCTTATAAAATATTGATAAATGATAGATTTCCGTCAGGCAGGGGTGCTTAAGATATTGCCTGCAGGCAGATTTTCAGAGAGGGAGGCTAGCATCTCCTCACCCGTTTCCACTCATTAAGCCTCTATTTTAAAGTAGACAATTTTAATCAAGGCTTGTGGACAAGCCTAAACACAGCTCTTCCTTCAAACCCTGCTGATTCCCAGGAGAGCTGGCTTTGTGTAGTGGTTAGGAGTGCGGACTTCTGATCCGGGTTTGATTCCCTGCTCCCCCACATGCAGCCACTGATAAAGCTGTTCTGACCAAGCAGTGATATCGGGGCTCTCTCAGCCTTACCTCCCTCACAGGGTGTCTGTTGTGGGGAAAGGAAAGGGAAGGTGAATGTAAGCTGCTTTGAGACTCCTTTGGGTAGAGAAAAGCGGCATATAAGAACCAACTCTTCTTCTTCTTCAGTAATATCAGGGCTCTCTCAGCCTCACCCACCTCACAGGATGTCTGTTGTGGGGAGAGGAAAGGGAAGGAAAATGTAAACCGCATTGAGACTCCTTCGGGTAGAAAAAAGCGGCATCTAAGAACCAACTCTTCTTCTTTCAGAACCCAAAACTGTATCCAAGGTAGATTTTTAAATCTGCACTGGTTATCTCCTTGGTTATCAGGCAGAAGGTGAATTCCTTGTCCCCCTCTCCCCTATTTTTTTAAAACCCCAGATTATTTTGTCCTCTATTGGCACATGGCCTGCCTGGTGGAACATCTTGGTCTCCGCTCCCATCCTGGTAGGGAAGTAAGCAATAAATTCCGAGCTGACCTTGATTCCTCCTTATTAGTGGAACCAAAGCAAAGCTGGAAGGAGACATGAAATCACAGATCAGGTCAGCCCTTAACAGTGCAGACTGTGAATTTAGGATAATAAAATCAGAGTCCAGTGGCACCTTTAAGACCAACAAAGATTTATTCAAGGCGTGAGCTTTCGAGTGCAAGCACTCTTCCTCAGACAGGCTGTTTCTCTTGCTGCTGAGGATGTGATGAATTTAGGACTCAGTCCTGTCCATTACATCTTCATCTACCTATATAAGCATCTCTTTAAGAGAAAGAGACATTATTATGCGCCAGAAAACTGCCCACATTCAAATAAGTACTGGCATAAACAGAATGTGTGGTCCCTCTTAATTATCCAAGGAAAGGGCAGAACCCACAGGCTGTACCCAGCTGGGAGCTGGCACTGGTTTCTGATTGGCTTCTGTCCCAGGCCTCTGATTGGCTAGAACGTTTGCTGTGAAACATCTGGCTCCAATCAGTTCTATCTGAGCAGTCCAGCCCTTGGAGCTGATTGGATGCAGACTGCGGGGTTGTGGCCGGTTTTCTTCACTCAGCAGTGAGACGACATTCAAAGGTTGCCAACCCCCAGAGGAAACACAATGCAGCAGGAACCTTCAAGAGAGAGAAGAGCAACAGAAAGACAGCACTGAGAGTCCAATATATTATAAGAAACAGGAACCCCGCAGGAATCAATGACACAAAAATGAACATTTATTCAAGGCGTGAGCTTTCGAGTGCAAGCACTCTTCCTCAGACTTGCACTTGAAAGCTCACGCCTTGAATAAATATTCATTTTTGCGTCAGCCTCACAACAGGGTGTCTGTTGTGATAAAAGAAAGGGAAGGTGATTGTAAGCGACTTTACAATCGCTTTAGGGTGCTTAGGGCTGACCCTGCGTTGAGCCGGGGGTTGGACTAGATGGCCTGTATGGCCCCTTCCAACTCTATGATTCTATGACTTTGAGATTCCTTGAGGAGTGAAAAGCAGGGTATAAAAACCAACTCTTCTTCTTCTTCTTCCAAAGTTTGCCATTTTCTCCAAGGGGTACTGATCTTCGTCGGTGTGAGATCAGTGGTAAGCCCAGAAGAGCCCCAATTACCACTGGAAATTGGCAAGCTTCAGCATTCTAACCAGTAGGCAACACTTTCTTTTCTGCAGAGCTCAAAGGAATGTACTGATGACCTACAGGGAGCCCCCCCCCCCCCAACCGGCTTCGCTTCAGAATTCAGACTAACCGCATGCTTCTTTGGGAAATTATGGCAAAGATTTTCCTCCGGCATGCTTCTCTCTGTGCCTTCCACTTTGTGAGTTTCTACAGACTAGTCCGCTTAAGCTATGGACTTCGTACTCTGCTGGACACACTTATTCATAGCCTTCCCTGTGAAGATCTTTTTTCCCCCACACTTGAGAATAATTATAGCCAAGTTTCTCAGAGTTCTGGCAGCTGAGATCTACTTTTTTGTCGTTTTGTTTTCTTTCCCCTGAATTTATGTTGGAAGCACCTAACCCCCTTAACAACTGAAAAGGTCTACTTCTGTGGTGTGGAAGAATAAGAATTACTGGGCCCCAGCTTTACTCACTGGGGAAAGTCTTGTGAATCACTGGTCTCCAATTATTTATGGTGATATTTGTATCCTCCAAATGGAGATCCAAAGCAGCTTTACTATATATTGTTCTCCCCACCTCAAAAATAACCCTGTGAGGTAGGCTAAGCTAGGCTGTGAGAGAGTCCCCAAACAAGTTTCTGTGGCAGGGAAGGGAATCAAACCTAGATATAACGGATCACAGTTCTGTACGACAACTGCTATGCCACACAGACTTTCTGTACAGTAACTCATACAGGGATGCAGTGGGCAGCTTCTTCTGAAGCTGGATGTCTTTCCAAAGGTCAGATTGAATGACTGTGTTATGTCTGAGACAGACAAAGCAGAATTACCCATTCCGAGTGGGGGTGATAAAGCATTACGCATCTTTCGTTGATCAGGAAATCATACAGAGGCATGTCATGCAGCCTCCTCCATATGAAGGCACTTTGGGACCCCAGATAATTTAACTGCATTACATCTCAAGGCATGATAGCAGTTTTTGAACCTTTTATATTTCAAACTTCATAACGGATCTTTTTTGCAATCTATTTTGCAAGTATAATAACATATCTATTATATAATATATATATATCTATAATAATTTCGTCACTGCGTATTCTATACTACATGTTTTGTCATGTCTACATGCTAGCTATAGGTATTAATATCTCAACGTTTGAAGGAAGGTCAATGCTATGTCAGATAATAATAGATAAGAGGTATTTTTGTTCAAAATCCACTTCCTTAGACATTTATATTCAAAACTTGGCCTCGTTCTGCTTCTGAATCGCAATACATTTATATGCATCACAATACATTTGTGTACTATTTTTAAATGGGTTCTCATTCCAAACTTTGAACTGCATCTCATGCTAAGTTTCTCCCCCGCTTCTGTAACAGACGCTCCATCTCTCCTCAGATTTCAACCCGGATCTCTTTTCTCAAACAAGTCATTAATGGCACCCCTACTGCATAATCGGCAAGTTTGTTTTCCCGTTCTTCTAATCTTGGTAGGCTAGCCGTTCTTGGACAGCACACTATTTATTTATTTCATTTATACCCCACCTTCCACCACCCTTCCAATAGGAACACCAAATGGCTTGCAACGTTCTCCCCTTGTCCATTTCCCCCTCACAACAGCCCTGTGAGGCAGGATAGACTGAGATTATATGGCTGGCCCAAGTTTCCAAGGGAATTCAAACCCAGCTGTCACAAAACCTCATCTAGCACTCTAAGTACTACATGATACTAACTAGGAGGCCAGAAAGTCACAATTTCTAAATTAAGAAGACAAAGAGTTGGTGTTTATACCCTGCTTATCATTGTCCAAAGGGATCTCAAATCAGCTTACAACTGCTTTCCGTTCCTCTCCCCACAACAGATACCCTGCGAGGCAGGTGGGGCTGAGAGAGCTCTGAGAGAACTACTCTGTGAAAACAGCTCTATCAGGACTGTGACTAGCTCAGGGTCACCTAGCTGGCTGCATACGGAGGGTCTGGGAATCAAACCTGGCTCATCAGCTTAGAAGCTGCCATGCTGGCTCTTAATGGCCCATGGGAACCCTATTTGTATGGAAAGGCAAGATAGACATGTTTTAGATCAGTCAGCTCTGGGTACCAATTCTAGATGGGAAAGTTCCTGGAGATCTGGGGGCGAGATCTGAGGAAGGCAGTTTGCAGGGAGGGGAGGGACAGTAACAAGCAATCTAACAAGGTGAGGCCAATCCATGGTTCTCCAGATGTCCATGGACTACAATTACCATGAGGCCCTTCCCTAAAACAAAACCCACCAGGATCAAGGGCCAAGCTGACCTGGAGGAAAATGCCTTCCCAACGTCAAAATGGGGGTGGGCTGATAAGAAAGGGCCACGACAGCGCAGCACTGACTCATCCCTTCCCTCCCAGCCCTCCCTCTCACAATCTGCCAAAATTCACAGAATTGGCATTGCTATCAGAGGGCCATCGAGCCTCTGCCTGACAACAGAAGAAGGTGCAGCAGCAGCAGACAATCTGGGGTTTTCTAGCCTGCATTTTGCAACTCTCAAAACAGCTTACAATCGCCTTCCTTTCTTCTCCCCCCAGCAGACACCCTGTGAGGTGGGGGGTGGGGCTGAGGCAGCTCACAGAATCATAGAATCCTAGAGTTGGAAGGGGCCAGACAGGCCATCTAGTCCTTGCTCAATGGAGGATCAGCCTAAAGCATCCAGGAGAAGTCTCTGTCCAGCTGCTGCTTAGAATCATAGAATCATGGAGTTGGAAGGGGCCAGACAGGCCATCTAGTCCCACCCCCTGCTCAATGCAGGATCAGCCTCAAGCATCCAGGAGAAGTCTCTGTCCAGCTGCTGCTTAGAATCATAGAATCACGGAGTTGGAAGGGGCCTGACAGGCCATCTAGTCTCACCCCCTGCTCAGTGCTGGATCATCCTCAAGCATCCAGAAGAAGTCTCTGTCCAGCCGCTGCTTAGAATCATAGAATCATAGAATCATGGAGTTGGAAGGGGCCAGACAGGCCATCTAGTCCACCCCCTGCTCGATGCAGGTTAGACTGTGTCAATAGCACTTCCCATCCCTAAAGAGATCCTCACCATGCAAGAGGATCCCGTGAGTTATTCGCATGACCGGTAAACAGAGAGTGAAACTGTCCGTGAGAGGGCCGCACAAGAGTCAACGGGTCCCGTGTTGTGGGTCAGGACTAAACACTCCACCGAATCACACCCAAGAGATCAAGCCAAGCTGGAGGTTCGAGACCTCTCCAAATTCCCCCTGTCTCCTGAGCCCGCGTGCAGAAAAGCTCCTCGCCAGCACCGGTCGAGCAGCTCAATGTTTATGCATTTCCTTGCGTCTCGAAGTGCTGAGGTTGGAGATTGCTGAGTGCAAATTAAAAAAAAAAAAATCTTTCCTTGAGCATCTTGTCATACAAGGATCTCACAACGCCGCAGACACTAATGAATTCCAGCTGGGGAGCTTAGCTAAGCCTTGTCTTTTTGGGAGCTGTCTGGGAATTTATGGGGAGCCTGGAGAGTTAACGGGCTGCTTCATTTCCCCTGTGACATCTGAGTTTGCCTTACGGACATGATGCACCACTGGGAGATAAAGGAAGGCCATGCCAGCGCTGAGCACAGGGCCGGCATCAGGATATCCTGATGTGGGGCGGCTGCCAGGGCCTGTGGCTTCGGGGGGGGAGGGCATTCTTGCGGAGTCTCTACTCATGCATCTGCTTTGAGGCCTGCACATCAGTTCTGGGGTTTCTCAAAGCTGGAAAAATATTTCAGAGGTTCCTCTACGGTCAAAAGGCTGCCCTAGAGGGATGTCACACAGCCTACAAAAGTGTGTGTGTGTGGGGGGGGAGTATCAAATAACTGAAAGAAATGTGTTAGGCAAACCAATCTGGGGTCATCCTGGCCTGCCAAGTTTTCCCTTGGACCGTTTATGCACTGGAGGTTTCATGCCGGGGTGCAGGCTGGAGTTTTAGTCGTGGCTGGTTGCCCCACCTCTTCCTGCACCCACATGGGGGGGAGCATTTGTTCGGGTGTACCTCATCTGCCCCTGATTTGAGCTCCTGCACGGGAGCTGGGGCAGTGAAGTTCCCAGTGCGGAAACGGTCAGATCACATCTAAGCAGAGTGCTTCAGATCAGGGTTAAATTCTTCCAGGAAGAGGAGGAAAAAAGAAATCCAGGTAGAAGGAATGCAGCTTACTACCAGCAGCCGCTTCCTCTTCCTGTATTTAAAATCCCCTGAAAGAAGAAAACTAGGGCAGTGACTCAACTGTGTCTGTTGCTGTTGTTGTTACGCTGGATTTCCGTGGGGAGCACTGCAAAACTGTGAAATTCCAGAGTACAGTTGGAGAACTGTACAGTCAAATGTGGCCATGTTCAAACCTCCGGCCATGGGGGTATATGGCACCGCCCAGTAAATAGCACCCCATGAAGCCTTTATTCAGGTCAAGACCAGGGGCCTCTAATCTGGAGAACCGGGTTCGATTCCCCACTTCTCCTCCCCATGCAGCCAGCTGGGTGACCTTGGGCCAGGGACCATTCTCTCAGAGCTCTCTCAGCCCCACCTCCCTCACAGAGTGTCTGTTGTGGGGAGAGGAAAGGAAGGAGATTATAAGCTGCTTTGAGACTCCTTTGGGGAAGGAAAAGCAGGGTATAAAAATCTAGCTCTTTTCTTCTTCCGGATGAGGACAAAATCTTGGGAATAGACATGTCTATCATGTCACAACTCTCTGGATGCCCTTCCCTCCATCATAGCAATTTCATCTCTGGCTTACCTGTTTCCCCCACATCTGTGGCACTCAAAGACAACCACCAAAGAAGCCTGCCCCTTTTATCACTGGCGCACAGGAGAGGGTGAGAGTGGAAAGTAAACAAGATTACAGCATTAAGGGAGACTTGGCGGAAGAGATGTGCCACAGTTACACGCAGCTGCGTTGAATAGGAATATCTCACCTCCTCAATCTATCCTCCCAGTCCCTGGGCTGCAGGGGAGGCGTGTGAGGGGAGAGGAAAGGGAAGGTGATTGTAAGCCGCTTTGACTCCTTCGGGTAGGGAAAAGCGGCATATAAGAACCAGCTCTTCTTCTTATTCAGTAATCTCAGGCTTTCTCAGCCCCACCTCCCTCACGGGGTGTCTGTTGAGGGGAGAGGAAAGGGAAAGAGATGTAAGCCGCTTTGAGACTCTTTGGGATAGAGAAAAGCGGCATATAAGAACCAACTCTTCTTCTTCTTCTTCAGTAATATCAGGGCTCTCTCAGCCTCCCCTCCCTCACAGGGGGTCTGTTGTGGGGAGAGGAAAGGGAAGGCGACTGAAAGCCACTTTGAGACTTCTTTGGGTAGAGAAAAGTGGCCAATAAATACCAACTCTTCATCAGTAATGTCAGGGCTCTCTTAGCCTCATCTACCTCACAGGGTGTCTGTTGTGGGGAGAGGAAAGGCAAGGTGATTGTAAGCTGCTTTGAGGCACCACTTGGCATTCCTATGAGCACAGATCAGTCCCACAAGGTCAAGATGATAAACACCTGCAAAAGAGCTGTGAGAAAGCACTGCTTAATTAGACACAGGTTACAGATGGGTCACAGGTAACATCTGTTTTCCAGCAAAGCCTAAAACAAGTCAGGCAGAGCATGACATATGAAACAGATCAAAAAGACGGTAAGATCTTAACACAGGATCTATACACCCTTCCGCTTTTATGGTGCACGTGCCAGTGTGAGGTCAAAGTCAGAGGTTTGGAGAAGGGTTATTGGTTCAAATCTCCACTCTGCCACGAATCTCAGGGGATAGCCATTTGCCTGTTGTGCTTTTTCAGCCTAGCCTCCCTCGCAGGGTTGTTGCGTGGACCAAACGACAGAGCAAAGAACCATGGTCTGAGCTTCTGATATTTTGAAGAAAGACTGCAGTAAGTGTGGGTGTGTGCCAAAGACAGAAATGCCCTTTGAAACGCATAACGTGGGACCGGAGCCAGGGTTATTATCTTCTCATTGTCGGCTGAAATCGCACACACGGAGGTCTGTGACGCAGCCGTCCTAAGGAGCCATCAGAAGCAGCAGGTGAATTTTTAACCGGAGTCTGGGGAGAGGGGAGAACAGAGGGAGAGGAAAAGCTGTGCCAAGCAGACTTTGGCAGAATGCCTGCCTGTGGGCTGGCTGCCTCAGGAAGAGACGACGTAACAAAACAGTGCAAAGGGGGCATGTGGGGGAGGCAGCCTTGCGTAATGGCTGTGAGTAGGGACTCGGGAACCCCTGTTTGCATCACAGCTGATTCATCCCCAGTCTGGCCGACCCCTACGATCCCTCCGGGGCACTCCCATTATCTTTCCGGGCACGTCTGCCCTCCTAGGCAGGGGCACATCGGCTCTGGAATCTGACAGCCCTTTCCAATTGCAGCCCTCTGAACGCCGCCGTTTATGGTGCATTTGGTTTAAAACGCCTGGGAGGAGAGGGGAGGAGGTGAAGACTGGAAAACGGTGTTGAAGGAAGAAACACTCAAACGAGGCCCTTTTCCGCTCTCCTGCCTCACACGTGCCCCTTGGTGAAACTGCCTGTCTGAAATTTAACTTTGTCGCTAGGCTGCCCCCATTTCACACCTCCCACTTAGAGCGCTCTGGAACATCTCACCTGCGGTCTGAAAAGCAAGGTGTTCCTGAGATGCTTGGGTCTGTTCTTTCCTTCATCCAAAACTTGTTTCCCGTCTGCGCATTTTGATCCCAGCTTTCTGCCCCCACCCTGATTGCATTGCCGCAGCACTATCCTGTGGAGTAGATCAGGATGAGAGAGCCCGAAGTCGGACCCGGCAAGGTTCGAGGCACAGCGAGACTCGAACCCAGGGCTGAGACCAGGGCTGAATCTGCACGGAGCTTTTATTCCAATCCCAGGTCGGTTCAATCCCAGCCATCTACACTGAATGCGATTTCCATTTTTATTCTGGCCGATTTAAATTTTCCCTCTGCAAGAAGCCTGATTGATTTAGAGTGACCCTACCTTTCCCCCGCTATATCCCGGAGTGGATATAATCCTCAATATTTGAAAAATCGGCATGGGTAAAGGTACAGCTCTCTGCTTGTCCCGAACTAACTTGCTGCTTTGAACCTCCAATGCTGTAGAAAAGCCCTGATTGGCCAGGGCAACAGTTCAAAGGCTTCCTTGTTCCCAGACCGCAAGGCTTCCCTTAAAGAGGAAACCCTAACTTCTCTCAGTAGAGGCTCCTGAAGGCCTAACTTCCCTCGGCAGAGTTTTTCCACTTGGATTTATTTCTTTTCCTCTGCTGTCTCCAATCCTCCCCCCCCCCCACCTTCAAGAAAAGAAAGAAGCTCCTGCTGCGCTTGGCTCCCCCCCCCCCACTTCTGAGCTTCCCTAACCACGTGCAGAACACTTTTCTGTTTCAATGGAGGGGGCGGAGGGATAGAGGAAGACCCGAGTTCAAATCGATCTGAATTCAGCAGGATCCACAACGGAATAAACAAAGTAAGTGCAGAATCAGCCCAGCACTCTAACCATTACCCCAGGCTGGTTCCTGTTTTTCATCCTCCGCCTCCCGCCTCTTCCACAGATTTGAACAGGATATGCTTGGGAGGCCTATGGGGCAGATACAGCCTTACATTAACCATGAATCTCGGTGAGAAAGACAGATTATACAGTGAAATAATAATTTAAAAAACCCAGGGGAGTCTCACAGAAGCGCCTCCCCTGTTGCAAATTTTGTTAATCCATAAGGCAGGGATTCCCAACCAGTCTGAAGGAGCTCCAGGGGGGGTCTGCAGCCTTTCCCCTCCTACCTTAATGGACTTGGCCACAAGGTAAGGGACTGGCTGCCTCCACTCAGAACGCTCGGTGGGTAGGCCATGGGTGTAAAAATCAAAGGGGGGGGGTCAGTTGTGGTGCGGACTAAGGATCTGGGCTGTCTTCTCAGCTCCTGCTCTTCTTCCCAGCCTACATGAGGCTGAGCCACTGTAGTATAGAATAGGCTGGGGAGTGAAAGGAGAGTTAAGGGTGCGGGTGGTGAGGTCACTTCTGGTGACGTGTCTCTTCCGAGCGGCATGGCACGGAGGTGTGGCCAGCTGACATCACTTCCGGGGGTCCTCAAAGCCTGAACATTCATTTCAGGACCCCCTCCACAGACAAAAGCTTCAAAAGGGTTTGCTTTCAGGTGTTCCTTCATCCTTGCTCTTTTCTACCACAGACTGACATGGATGTACTTGGGTCCCATGATGTTTTTTTCTGCCTTCCTTTGTGTGTTCGGCTTCAGAACATTTCACAGAGCAAAACTCATCCCGACTGAAAATGTCCCAGGGTGTCCCAGGGAAATCTGCCAGATGAAGCCGGTGGAGTTTTGCTGTTTGCCGATGATGGGAAATGGACTTGGGATGGTCAAATTCTGACCATCTACATGTGGCTGTTGTCATGTGGCTGTGTTTGGATGCTGTGACACAGTTTACTAATGTAACAGGATTCACTTTTGCCTATATATTCCTGCTATTATGATAGTCAGTTCTTAGTCTGATGAAGGGTGCTTGCACTGGAAAGCTCACGCCTTGCATAAATCTTTGCTGGTCTTAAAGGTGCTACTTCAGACTAATACGGCTACTCATTTGAATCAACCATCTACACCAGGGGTAGTCAAACTGCGGCCCTCCAGATGTCCGTGGACTACAAGTCCCATGAGCCCCTGCCAGCGAACACTGGCAGGGGCTCATGGGAGTTGTAGTCCACGGACATCTGGAGGGCCGCAGTTTGACTACCCGATATACACAGTTCAGGTTTGCTTTCGACCACAATTTGGGCTCTTTGTTCTTTCCCACTTCCTAATCTCTGCCGTCCGTGTGCCTGTCCGACAACAATCCGCTGCAGTGGATTGCACGAGATTGCATGTGGCATTTTCCTGAAGACTGTCTCCTTATTACGGGAGCTCATGCCAGGGAAACATCGTAGCTTAGAAGAGGGGCCCAAGGTGACCTTTCTGTCCGTGTCCTAGAACCAGTCACAGTTGGTCTCTGCCTTTCGACAAGCACCACACCCCTCCTCCAGATCGGACTGATTTTTTAATTGGTTATTAAATTTATATCTGAGGGCAGCTTTCGGATTTCCCCGAAGCCTCTGCTGACATTCATATGCTGGTTGATGGCCGTTTGCAAGATCCTGTGAGCTGCCACATTCCTCTCTTGGCTACAATTGCCTTGAACGTCCTTGGCGTGTAGCTTGCTGGTTGCTCTCCTCCCGCTTATTCAACATGGCTGGGGGAATCCACTTTTTGGGATTCCCCAGCTATCGCTTTAAAATGGAGGATGTAGCTGCTGGTTTGCTGCTGGAACGCTGGATGTTAGTGTCATCATGCAAATCGCCAAAAATATGGCGTCTGCCTAAGGTGAGTATTTCACTTTTTTACATTGAGTGCGGAATGGCCCTTTGTTTCATCAGCTCTCAGAAGCTAAGCGGGGTTGGTCCTGCTTCGTACATGGAAGAGACACTACCAAGGAAGACCAGGGTTGCTACCCTGAGTTAAAACATTGCAAATTGCTTGTTTGTTTCTTGCTCTGGAAACTTTATGCCGTTGATTCGCTGCAATTTGCTGCAATTTGATGTATCTAAGAATCTTTGCTGGATTCTGGGAGCAGAACCAGACAGATCAGGGTGGGGAATATTCATTTTTTTTAAACTTCAGTAAAAACGCCCAGACTTTTTAAAAATAAAAAAACGCTCTGTGTTATTTGGCTTGACAGTCAGCTTGGTGTAGTGCTTAAGAGCTGAGACCCAGGTTTGATTCACCACTCTTCCTCCACATGCTGCCAGCTGGGTGACCTTGGGCCAGTCCCAGTTCTCTCAGAGCTCTCTCTCAACCTCACCTAACCCACAGGGTGTCTGTGGTGGGGAGAGGAAGGGAAAGGTGTTTGTAAGCCCCGAGACTCCTTCAGTTAGCAAAAAAAAGGGGTACAACAAAACAGTTCTTCCTCTTCTAGACAGCTTGACACCAAAGTCAGAGATTACCTCCTTCAAAACCAATCGATTTCCCTAGACTTAGAGGAGTGTTAACTGCTTTTAAGTTTACACTGGCAGACCCTGAAAGACCCCCGGTTCTAACCTCCACAGCACCCACAAGGTAATCCCCCTCCCAGAGGAATTTCGTTGGGCCAGCCCCTCTCTCACCACGGCGTGGCGGTTAAGAGTGTTGGACCAACATCTGAGAGATCTGGGTTCGAATTCCCTCCTCTGCCGCAGCAGCTCCCTTGGGTGACCTCGGGCCAGCCACGCCCACCTCGGAGGGCTGTTGTGCGGATGACCCGGAGAAGTGGCGAAGGGTGTTCTCTGTTCTGCGTCTCCCTCGGGGGATACAAATAGAGCCAAATCGACCCCCACGGGACTGCAACGGGGGAAGAGCCGGCAAGAGGGCAGCAGAGGAGCGAACATCCTACAGATCGCCCGTTGCCAAGCGGCCCGGGAGAATCCAGGCGAGTGGATGGGTGGGCGGTGTGGGTGCCCTCCAGGGACGCGGGCCCCGTCTCCCCAATTGCGCTCGCTCTTGCAGCCACTCTGTATGTGTGTGAGTGTGTGTGTGGGTAGAGGTGGGAGGAAAGGCGAGGCAGCCAATCGGGGCGCCGCTGGCCGGCAGGGGGCGGAGCGGGGGCTGACGGCTTGGCAGCGAGAGCAGCGCGGCGCGCACAGTCCGGACGGAGCAACCTGCGCGGAGGTAGCAAGGCGCCCGAGGTCGTCCGCCTTGCCCGCTTCCCTCCCTCCTTCCGAGCCGGCATGGAGCCCAACAGCCCCCGCAAGATCCAGTTCACGGTGCCGCTGCTGGAGCCTCATCTGGACCCGGAGGCGGCGGAGCAGGTGGGGGGCGCCCGTGGGCGCTTGGTTGGGGGGGGGGTCGTGCCCAGTTGGTGCGCCGCCGTTCCCGAGACGCGATCTCGCCCTCCCTCTAGCCGCTCGACGGAGGCTCGCCTGCAAGGTCGCTGCCCGCCCGGATCGGCGGGAGAAGGGCCTCTGAGCATGTGCAGAATGCCGGCCGCTTCGAGGGCTCCGTTCCCGTCGTTGCCTCTGGGTTTAGGAAGAGCGCGCCCGCCTCCGCCCCCTTGCGCCGCCCGCCCGCCCTTGGGTGGGGGAAGCCGAGGAGATCCAGGTTGCTCGCCCCTCCTGGGAGCCCAGCGCCCTCGAGGATGGGAGATCCCAAGGAAAGCCTCTGTCTTGCGCGCCTTCTCCAGCAAAGGGGTAGTCAACTTGTGGTCCTCCAGATGTTCATGGACTACAATGCCCATGAGCCCCTGCCAGCTGGCAGGGGCTCATGGGAATTGTAGTCCATGAACATCTGGAGGACCACAGGTTGACTACCCCTGCTGCAACGGACAAGGGGGCGGGTCAGCTGTACAAAGTGAAGAGGGGCGGCGGAATTCGCATGCGTGTACCTGGTGCGCTTTGCGGAGGGTCCAGCTTTGTGATCTGGGGATCCAGTGGGAGGGATGTCCTTTTGGAAACTGGGAGGTCAGCTTGACCTGTGGGAAGATTCCAGTGCAGGTGTTTATTGTGTGTGTGTGGGGGGGGTTGTGACCAGATGTTGGGTGCTGGGAGTGACCAGAGTGCTCCATTCGGCTTGGTTTCAAAGGCCAGCATTGAATGGTGCCGGAGAGAGGCAGGGGAAGTTATTTTTAGGAATCTGCCCTGCATTGAAGTGTTCCAGAAGGGAAAGAGGTCAGTTGATTAATTTCAGTCCTGTCGGGGAAATGGGACATGTTCTCGGTTGGACTGGAACGGTGCCGGATTTGGAGCGCGTGGTGGGGATTCAACAGAGACCAGGTGTGGAAGAGGTTTTGGGCTGGAGTTGCCCACTAGGACTCCTGCATCCCCGCCCCTAGTCCCGCTGCAACTCCTGCATCCCTGCCCCTTTGACTATTTAAAGATGCAGAGACTGTTCACTCTTTTGTCCTGAGCCTCAAAAGGGCAACTTTTCTGCTGTCTCCTGTTCTGGTGCCTTTAACAGTGGCTTGGTCCACAGGCATCAGTGAGTGGCCAGGCTTAGATATGTAGATTAAATGACTGTTAAGGACACAGGAGCAAGATAAAACACTAACCCTCTCCCTCATCAATTGGCAAATTATCAGTAGAAACTTCTTGTGGCGTAAGAGACGGTCGAATCTGGGTTGTAAGGCCCTGCCACAGATCTATTGTATCAACAGGCTGTATTGGTGAGTGCCCCCCTAGGCCAGGCGTGACCAAATTGTGGCTCTCCAGATGTTCACGGACTACAGTTACCATAAGCCCCTGCTGGCACCATGCTGACAGGGGCTCATGGTAATTGTAGTCCATGGACATCTGGACAGCCATAGTTTGGACACTACTGATACCCCCCTGGGCCTGATCCACCTCTCAGGGTTGTCGTGATGGTAAAAATGGAGACGGGGACAGTGTTTTAAGCCACTTTGGGAAACGAAATAAGCTGTTTTGGAGCGGCAAGACTTTTATTACGTATCCTTTCTGCAGTCCTGTTGGATGCTGGTTCAGCTCCTTAAAACTGGCTATTGTTTACATCAAATTGTCTACAAGCTAAATGGTGTTAACCATTGGAAGGACTGTATATTATGGGTATTTGGTCAGAAGGAAACGGGTGCTTGCCATTGTCTTGAGCAGGGGTAGTCAAACTGCGACCCTCCAGATGCATTCGCTGGCAGGGGGCTCCTGGCAATTGTAGTCCATGGACATCTGGAGGGCCGCAGTTTGACTACCCCTGGTCTTGAGGCAGGAGAAGTTGGGAGGATGGGAGGCAGGATAAGTTGATGTCCGTGGTGAAATGCACATGTCTAAGAAGACAGGCCTAACCTGGGCATCCCAGGCTAGTCCAATTTTGTCAAATCTTGAAACCTCAGCAGGGTCGGCACTGCTTAGTCCTTGAAGGGGAGACCACCCCCCCCCCCAGGAAATCCAAGGTCGTGGCTGAAAGGCAGGCAAGCAAGCCACTGCCGCCTCGAAAATCCTCTGGGGTCGCTAGGACTCAGCTGCAACTTGACAGCTAAAAGAAGAAAAAAAAGGAGCAGAGAATGCTTAATATTCTTTTTTAACCTCCCAGGGAGAAGCCAGACGGGCACAAGGGCAGCCGGCTTGACAAAAGGGAAACTCCCAGCCCAGCCTGCGGGGGCTCTTCGTGGCACTTTGATCTGCCCAAACCGGCAGGCGATGCTTTGGGTAGGATGGGGGAGAGTGGTCCCTGCCCATGGTGACCTTCTTAAAGGCTGGTTGGAATGTCAGCCCCCTGAGCTGGATATCCCCAAGTCGCTTGAGCTTTACCACGGGGACCTCCCTCTTGGGATCTTAGGAGCAGGAAGGGAGAGGCGAGGGAGGTGGGGGGAGGGAACGGTGAAAGAGGCTGCGAGTTTCAACTGCTCAGGGGGAGGACGTCCTTGTGTGCGGAGGGGAACTCGGGCGGTGCGCAGATAATCTATAGGGTTTGTACGGAAAATAATATTTGGACCTCCCCTCCGCTCTCCCCGGCTTTGCTGCTTTGAAACACAACAGCTCTGTTGTCTGCCTATTCTTGTCCTGTCCTAGATTCAGGGTGGCCAACTGGCCAGGGCTCCTGTGTTTCTGCCAGCGGCTTGATCACAGCCGAGCGAGGAAGCTTCCTCCCAGCAGTGTGAAAAGCATGCTGATTTCTGCAAAATGGGCTGCTCTTTTGGGGGACGAGAGCAGCCCAGGAAGGTCTTTTCCTCCTGGTCAGTTGGCAACTCACTCTTGGCTCAGAAAGCCCCTTGGCTGGGTCTCTTCCACAGGGCAGAAGGGTTCAGGTTCAATCCTTGGCAGCTCTAGCCCAAAGGATCAGGCAGTACAGGTGACGTGAAAGACCCCAGGGAGCTGCTGCCGGCCCGGGTAGGCAATACTGAACCCGATGGTCGAATTCAGTTGAAGGCAGCTTCTTGGGTTTGTGTGTGTGTTTGTGTGTAGCTCCCTGCTTGTGTTAAATGGTCAGGATTGCTTGTTGCTGTGCGTAGCCACTCGTTTGGGTTCTGTGCAAGTGTGCGCTAAGGGAGGGGCGGGACTGATGTAGTTTGTGGGAGAAATTGGGAAGGGGGGGGTCTGTGTTGGAGAGAGCGCAGCCAGATCAGTAGATAAGCACAATCTGACATCCATCAGGTCCTCTTCCTCCCTCCCTCGCCACCTTCCTACGCATCCTGAAATCTGGACATAAAATTGGCAACAGAATTACTCTGACACTCAAGAGGGTTTTGGGCCAAGAATTCTTTACGTTACTGTCGAATGTTTTTAGAGTGATTTTGTGCATGGATTTTATTGATGTCGGTTGCCCCGAGCCTATCCTAGGGAGGGGCCCCCTAAAATCTAATAGATAGATGGATCGATAACCCTTTCTCACTGTTTCTAACATCGAGAAACCCCTGAAACATCCTTCAGGCTGCGAGAAACCCCAGAAGTGGCTCACCCCTTTATGGGTGGATGGGGGCCTGGACCAGCATCCTTCACAGGAGGTTTGTGTGTGGAAAAGTTGCCTCAGTTGCAGTTTGGATGAGAGGCACTGTGGTGCAGCACTGAGAGCCGGGATTCTCAACCAGGGTGCCGGCCCAACTCTTCTTCCTCTACATAGAATCATAGAATCCTAGAGTTGGAAGGGACCTCCTGGGTCATCTAGCCCAACCCCCTGCACTATGCAGGACACTCACAACCCTATCACTCATCCACTGTCACCTGCCACCCCCTTGAACCTCCACAGAATCAGCCTCTCCGTCAGATGGCTCTCCAGCCTCTGTTTAAAAATCTCCAAAGATGGAGAACCCACCACCTCCCGAGGAAGCCTGTTCCACTGAGAAACTGCTCTGACTGTCACAAACTTCTTCCTGATGTTTAGACAGAATTTCTTTTGCATAAATTTCATCCAATTGGTTGTAGTCCGTCCCTCCGGGGCAAGAGAGAACAACTCAGCTCCTTCCTCTACATGGCAGCCTTTTAAATACTTGAAGATGGTCATCAAATCTCCTCTCAGTCGTCTCCTCTCCAGGCTAAACAGACCAAGCTCCCCCAACCTTTCTTCATACGTCTTGGTCTCCAAACCCCTAACCATCTTTGTGGCCCTCCTCTGGACACGCTCCAGTTTGTCTACATCCTGCATTTGGTGGAGGCCGGGCTATAAAGATCACCTAGGAGCTCCCCCTACCCCAGAACACCCCAGATAGCTCAAATTCAGGAAGGGAAAAATGCCACCTGGTGTCCTGCAGTAGTTTTTAACTAATAGAATTTGATTGGCATTGTACAACTGGTTTTAAACTGTTGCACCTTGCTGTGAGACGGCTGTGCCATGAGGGGCAATTGTATAAATTTAATCAGTCAATCAATTAATTTCCTGAAACCTGCTAGGTTAGGACCCAGCTTCCGGGCAGTACCCCTTCCCTTGTCCCTTAGGTGCCACCTGTAACAACGTCACCCCAGCTGCACGGGAAACGTAAAAGTGACAAGCTGAGATGCCCTTTCCTTCCAAACGAAATCCGAGTGTCGTTGCTAAGCAAAATACCTTGCATCCCTGTCCTGAACTGCCCCTTCCTTTTGCTGGAATGGAGAAGAAAACACCAAGGTGCAGGGAGAGACTTCTTGAGAAAGGAACATGGTAGGCCCATGTATACCTATCATAAGATGTGGGGGGAGCATGAAACTCATAAACAGGGTCAACGATAATCTGGGAGCAAGGCAGCTTTTGGGTGCGGAACATGAGCCTTCATTGCACAGCCCGCCAGAAAAAAAGGAGAGAAGAGGCACCAAGAGGTTCCCTGTTCACCTCGCCTTTCTGCTCGTCTCCTGGCTTGGGCCCCCGGGGGCAGCGTTGACAAGTGGTGAGCGCTTGTTCTGTTCCGCCTTGTCGCTTCCCAGGAAGGTGTCAAAGAGAATGATGCAGAATCTAGCAAACGGGTGACCCTCAGCATAAAGGCAGGTCACATTGCTTTGAAAGCCTTGTCTTCAATCAATTGAATCAGGCAAAGTCAGAGGATGATGTCCCTTCGCAGAGTGCCACACAAACATTTGCCGTTGCAGGTATCGGTGGAGAATGAAGAATGAACTAGGAAACAAACAGAAGCTTGCTGTTCATATAATGAAGTCCTGTTTATATAATGAAGTCCTCCCCAAACCAATAAATTAAATATTTGTTTGAAGTGGAAATACTGTGCGTATAAACACACATTAGGATCATCCTCTTCAATGGGAAAATCTGCCAACTCTTCTGGTTGGAAGACATCCCTGTCATTTTGATTATCTGCTAGGTCACCTTCTCTCTGCACTGCCCCCTCACTTCCTTGCCCTCTCCTTGTGCAAGTGAGAATGCAAAATGCAGCATATTCAAGGGAAGGGGATTTAAACCTGAAATCACTAGTCCAGGTGCCACTGCTGTAAGCGCATTTTGCTTAAAATAACAAGGCCTTCTGGGGGAAAGCGGTTCATAGTTCATTATATGACTAGTAAAAAAGCCCATTGTATAATAAATACAATGGGCGCTAGCAGGCGGGGGCGGAGCGAGGGACTGGGGAGGGGAGGGTGAGGGAAGGTGGCTAACCTGTAAGGGGCGTTTTGTGAGGGCGGGCGGCGGCGGTGCTGTGTTGCTGTCTGCGGGCGCGCTGTGTTGTGGCTGTGCTGGTGCTTCATGCAGCAGTCGCGGCGGCTCCTTGGCGGCGTCTTCTGGTCGGCGGCCATGTTTTTTGGTGGAGTTGTCATCGGTTAGGCTGGCGGGGGCTCCGAAGGGCGGCATGTTTTTTGATGGAGTTGTCCTCGTCCAGGATGGCGGGGGCTTCCAAGGGCGCCATTTTGTGCTGCCGGGGGCTCCCTGGGTGGCGGCCTGACGCGTCGGAGGCGCTTTGCGCCTCCGACGCGTCAGGCCGCTGGCAAGGAAGCAACTGCGAGCCGCGCACAGCGCGGCTCCCAGTTGCTCCTTGTGAGTATGGTGGGAATCGGCCGAGCCAATCGTGCCTGCCGATTGGCTCAGCCGATGGTCTGTCCAGAGGAAGGTGCCAATCGGCACCCTTCCTCATCCCGGACCGAGCCCGCCCTAACTCTTCCCAGAGAGCCCTTACGGCTTTATTTAGTCCGCGGCGCCCGTAGTGCCGCGGGCTGTGTTAAGATATTCAGTTTTGTAGTCCTGACTGATCTGGATTGGAATAAGGTAGCTTGCTGGATCAAGGTGACTTTCTTTTTATCTGTCAGGGGTAGTCAAACTGCGGCCCTCCAGATGTCCATGGATTACAATTCCCATGAGCCCCTGCCAGCATTTGCTGGCAGGGGCTCATGGGAATTGTAGTCCATGGACATCTGGAGGGCCGCAGTTTGACCACTCATGACCTATATGGTCTGGCCTCCTTTCTCCTCTCCCCCCCCCTTTGCCATGTTTGTTGCTCCCAAGGTGACCTTCAGAGAAGCATTATTGCCTGTCCACCTGGCTCACCAAAATGTTTCATCCCTGACCTATGCTCCATGCCCATTCATCCCAAAACCATTATGGTGGGAAGTTGAGTGACTTTGACCCCAAATGTCGCTCTCAGTAAGTGTTGATGAGGATTTGGTGTTTTGGACTTGATGATTTCCAGAGAACATTTGCTGGTGGCTGGAAGCATAGAGAAGGTACCCCCCCACACTTTATTGCCTGAAGAAGTATCAAAGCAGCTTATAATTAGGGGGTTGGACTAGATGACCCATGAGGTCCCTTCCAGCTCTATTATTCTATTATTCTTATAATGCCGTCCGTTCCTTGCCCCACAATAGAAACCCTCTGAGGAAGGCAGCGGCTGAGAGAGTTCCAAGAGAACTGTGATAAGCCCAAGGTCACTCAGCAGGCCTCATATGTCAAAGCGGCTTACAATTGCCTTCCCTTCCTCTCTTCCCCACAGGCACCCTGAGTGGTTGGCAGGGCTGAGAGAGTCCTGAGAGAACTGTGACTAGCCCAAGCTCACCCAGCAGACCTCATGGGTCTTGAAATGAATCATAGAATCATAGAGTTGGAAGGGGCCATACAGGCCATCTAGTCCAACCCCCTGCTCAACGCAGGATCAGCCCTAAGCACCCTAAAGCAAAAATGATTTACACTTGCCTTCCCTTCCTCTCTCCACAATAGGCACTCTGAGAGGGAAGTGGGGCTGAGAGAGCTCTGAGAGAAATGTGACTTTCTGAAGGACATCCAGCTGGCTGTATGTGGAGGAAAGAGCAAAGGGGAATGCTGCAGCTAGTGCCTTCGAATCCACAAGTATTTTATGGGCCTTCCCGAGTAGAAAAAACACTGCCGACAGCCGAGCAGATTCACTTCCTTTCATCACAGTCCACCCGAGGGCCCCAGGGCTTGGCATGAGTAACGGGCTCTTCTTTTCCCCATTAAAAATTGTGGAGATTCAGTATGGGATTTGCCGCTGAAGCAGAGCTAGTAAAAGGCTAAAGGATGAGAACGTCCCCGTGGACGTTCAGAATCCTGTTTAGAAAAAATTATGGGATGAGCAGAAGAAAGACTGGCCCCGATGTTCGGCATCAGACGTATTTCATGAGGATTGTGGGATTTCAGGGTAGAGCATCTGCTCGGCATGTGGGGGGTTCCCAGGTTAGATCCACGGTGTTGAGTCTGTGGATGCAAAGAGGCCTTAAACTTGGGAGCTGAGACTGGGATCTTGGACCCTTGGGATTCGCTGGTCCTGGGTTTTCAGCCAATCACTGAACAGACTTCGTGGACCAGTCATTGTCCTCCGATAACAGCATGCCTTAGCAGGAGATTCAGGAATGTGCATGAGTTCAGCATTTCCGGTTATTGATGTCCAGTGTGTTCCTTGTTCTGTTAAAGTGACTGGTTGTTTGGAGAAGCATGTCTGCGACTTGCTGAACTCACGGATTTAATCCCCGGCATCCCCAGTTAAAAGGACTAGGCAGGAGATGATGGGGAAGACCTCAAGCTGAGATTTTGGGGAGGTGCAAGCCACCTGATTGGGCAGTACTACCCTTAATGGACTGATGTTCTGATTATTTATAAGGCGGATTCATATGTGGTATGCGCAAAGAATAAAATAGAATCATCCCATAAGCCTGTTTGCAAATTACCATGAATGCGCGGGGGAAAGTTTGAGTCCATGAGCTTTTAGCATCTGATGAAGTTTGTGTGCACGCAAACGCTCATACCTCAAATAAAATGTTCAGGTCTTCAAGGTGTCCCCGAACCCCAACTTTATTCTGCTACTTCAGATCAATGTGACTGCACACTGGCATCTCTTTGAGTGAAGACTTGGGAAACCCATGCACAGATGACCCTTGATTGTTCTTTATACATGTGTTGAATCAGAGAGTTGGAAGGGACCTCCTGGGTCATCAACCTCCTGCACTATGCAGGACACTCACATCCCAATCGCTCATCCGCTGTCACCTGCCACCCCCTTGAGCCTTCACAGAATCAGCCTCTCCGTCAGATGGCTCTCCAGCCTCTGTTTAAAAATCTCCAAAGATGGGGAACCCACCACCTCCCGAGGAAGCCTGCTCCACTGAGAACCTGTTCTAACTGCCAGGAACTTCTGGATGTTTAGACGGAATTTAGAATCATAGAATCATAGAGTTGGAAGGGTCATCATGGGTCATCTAGCCCAACCCCCTGCACTGTGCAGGACACTCACAACCCTATCGCTCATCCACTGTGACCTGCCACCCCCTTGAGCGTTCACAGAATCAGCCTCTCCGTCAGATGGCTATCCAGCCTCTGTTTAAAAATCTCCAAAGATGGGGAACCCACCACCTCCCGAGGAAGCCTGTTCCACTGAGAAACCGCTCTGTCAGGAACTTCTTCCGGATGTTTAGACAGAATTTCTTTTGCATTAATTTCATCCCATTGGATCCCATTGAGTCATCCCCCATGCACAGATGACCATGCGCTGAGTCATTCTCATGTGACTTACAACACGCGTGCAGCTGAATGTATGATTTAAGCCACATGTTGACCCAGGGACTGGTCCCTAGTTTCATATGAAGAGTGAACACATGTTGGCTGTTTCTTATAAACCAGGGTGTGGGGACACATGCTGCCGATATGTGAATTTGCTATGATTTGTGAACCGAACTTCTGTTGTCGTGGGAAGAAGGGAGAGAGGGTATTTCCCTGCCGGTCTCTCTTGCCTTCAGTCTGGATGAGAGGTCTGTGGTTGGCCCTTATCACTTGCTTAGCAGTAAAAAAAAAAGAGAGAGAGAGCAAGAATCCAGTAGCACTGTAAAGACTAATCAATTTTTTTGATAGGGGATGAGCTTTCGTGAAGCATCTGAAGGAGCAACTTGTGCCTCATGAAAGCTCGCACACAGCCCCAAATTTTGTTGGTCTTCATGGTGCTCCTGGAATCCGGCTCTTTTCAACCGTTCCAGACAGACAAAATCGGCTGCCCATCTTGATTTATCGCTTGATTGTTTATCTGGTTGGTCATGTAACGTATTGGATTCCTGCCCTGGTTTTGATGGAGAGCCCAGATGGATGTTCTCACGGGAGCCAGCTGTTTGAAAGACTGGACTACCTGTTAGCAGGTAGCTCCTCTAACAGTTACCTGATGATCTACAGAGGTCGCACATGTGTTTATGTCCTTATGTGACCCAGGGCTTGACAGGACAGACAGCCCCAGAAAGGAGATGGTCCTACTGCTTCCAGGCGACCCAAACCGAACGGTTCAGAGCTGGCTCCATTCAGGCATCTTGACAGAGCCCTGCCTGTGATGGGAACCAGCCTGGTTTACTGGGTTCACTCCTCCCCCCCCCCGCTCCCCCATCTTTCACATGCTGTGCTGGATTTGCCATGCACGGATTGATGAAGTGCAAATCTGTTTTGCCATCCAAGTCCAGGCCCCTTGGCAAATTGAGTTTGTTCCCTGCTTTGGTTTCCAACCCAGTTTAGAATCCTTATTCATGGGCAGCTTGGCGTAGTGGTTAAGAGAGGAGGCTTCTAATCCTGAGAGCCGGGTTTCATTCCCCGCTCCCCCACATGCAGCCAGCTGGGTGACCTTGGGCAGGTCACAGTTCTCGTAGAGCTGTTCTCACAGTTCTCTTACAGCTCTCTCAGCCCCACCTACCTCACAGGGGAGAGGAAGGGAGAGGGGGTTGTAGGCCACTTTGAGACTCCTTCAGGTAGTGAAAAGTGGGGGATAAAAAAACAGCTCTCCTTCTTTAGGGCAGTGTTTGAGTCCAGCGGCACCATGATTTAAAGTATAAGCTTTTGTGTGCATGCGCACTTCATCAAACGCAGCGTGTCTGTATCTGACAAAAGCTCATACCTTAAGTAAAACTTTGTTGGTCTTAAAGGTGTTGCTGGGCCTGAACGCTTTCTGCTGCTGCAGACCAACCTGGCTGCTCACCTGAATCTTGTTCTTTAGTCATAGAACAGGGGCAGGCAAGCTGTGGCTTTTCAGAGGTCCATGGACTACAATTCCCATGAGTCCCTGCCATGCTGGCAGGGACTCATGGGAATTGTAATCCATGGGCCTCTGCAGAGCCACAGTTTTCCCACCTGTCACATAGCTTCTAGGATAGGCAGGAGCATTTTTTCTAATTGCTGCCTGCAGTCATAAAAACATGGTATTGTAGTGTGGAATGAAGCTTCCTCTAAAGCAGGGGTAGTCAAACTGCGGCCCTCCAGATGTCCATGGACTACAATTCCCAGGACCCCCCTGCCAGGGGGCTCCTGGGAATTGTAGTCCATGGACATCTGGAGGGCCGCAGTTTGACTGCCCCTGCTCTAAAGCTTGACGTTCATTTACAATCTGGTTCCCTTCCCCTAAGGCTATTGCAGGGGAGACTGAACACTGTATGGGAACTGGGCTGTTGGGCAGGAGCTTTGTCCTCAGAGCCAAGGCAGCTGAAGTGGGCAATCCAGGGCAGAGAAGCCATCTCTGCCTCTGCGGGGGGCAGGGGCCAGGGGCCAGGGGCCAGGACTCGTTCTGACTTAGCACAGGCCTCTGCCTCCCTGAATTCAAGGTACTCGCTTTACCCCTTCTAGGAAACCAGACTGGGCAGCCCCGTGTGGGTGACAGGGACCTCGCCTCCAGAAGGAGGAGGGTCAGCAGTTGCAAAATAGCCGGCGACCGCCTTTCCTTGGGCCGGGAAGGGCAATAAAACGATCCTGTGTCAGCTGCTGGGCAGCGTCCCGGGAACGAAAAGGGCAAGGCAGGCGGTGAGAAGAGCCGCGGGTATGAACTAAGACCAGAGAGCAGATTGCCAGCTCCGGCTTGGGAAATAGCTGGAGATTTGGTCCTGGGGAAGACAGAATTTGGAGAAGGGAGGGAGCTCTGTGGGACTGTGGTACAGTGGGAGAATGCCAGCCTCCAGGTGGGACCTGGGGATCCCCTGGAAGTACAGCTCATCTCCAGGCTACAGAGTTCAGATCCCCTGGAGAAAATGGCTGCTTGGGAGGGGAGACTCCGTGGCATGGTGTCCCAGGGAAGTTCAGGGATGCCAGCATCCAAGTGGGACCTGGAAATCCCTTGGAATCACATCTCATCTCCAGATATCAGTTCTCCTGGAGGACAATGGCTGCTTTGGAAGGTGGGCTACCCAGCTGAGGGCCCTGCCCCCCACCCCAGGCTCCGTCCCCAAATCTCCAGGAGTTTCTCGACCTGGATGTGGCAACCTTACCCTCCAACCCCTGCTGGTGGCCGAAGAGGGCACCCACCAACCCTACGTACAGTAGAGACCCACCCTCCCACATCAAATAGAGCTGATCCGTGTAGTCTGGAGGTCAGTTGCAGTTCCAGGTGAACTCCAGGCCCCACCTGGAGGTTGGCAGCCCTATTTGGGGGGAGCTGTGTTGGATTTTTTTTTAGCAGCAAAAATGCCTCTCATCCAAGACACATTTTTATTCTAGCATAAGCCGTTCAGCTTGTCAGGTGTGCTCATTATGTTTGATGAACTGGACACTCGTTCACAAAAACGTATTTATTTATTCCTTTTCTCCCTAATGGGGGACCAAAGCAGATTACAAGGACATTTCTTTGGTTTTATTGTCACAAAGATTCCTCACCCCCCCACATACCACCCCCGGTTCACAGGAATCCAGAGGCACTGTAAAATAACAAAATGTACTTTAGCCTTAGACAAGAGTCAGCGCCCAGGAACACAAACCTGTGGCAGGGAAGGAGCTTTCACGAGTCAAAGAAGTGAGCAGTGCCTCGTAAAAACCCCCGCCTCAAATTTTGATAGCCTTTTCCAGCCTTTGGACCCCCTGGCTATTTTTTAGGCTTCGAAGAGCCCCGGAAGTGATGTCAGTTGGCCACGCCTCCCTGCCACTCACACACGCACACTCCCTGGAAGTGACATCACCACCCACGCTAATAGGCAGGCTTGAGGAGTACTGAGGGGAGAGACAGGAGGTGGTTGAAGGCGGGACCAGGCAGACAGGCTCCTCCTCCCCCTCCCAGGCCCCGGAAGTGCAAGATGGCTCATGCTCTGGAGGGGGAGCGCAATGGAAGCAGCCAGTTCCCTAGCTTGTGGCCGAGTCTATCAAGCTCCCATGGAGCCAGGAGGTCCACGGACTCCTAGTTGGGAAGCCCTGCTTTAAGGAGTGAATGGACTCCTGCTCTTTTCTGCTGCTGCAGATGCCGTCTGGATCTGTCTCCAAGATATAAGGACGGCTGGACTCTCATTCTAGCTGTCTCTGGAGAAGGGAAGTGTGACTCCCAAAAGCTCTTCTCCTGCCACAAATCTCGTTTTTAAGGGGCTCCTGAACTCTCGCTCTTTGCTACTGCTACAAACGGACTAACTTGGCTACCTATCGATCGATCTCCATGGAAGGCACCATGTTTAGTCGTACATAATGGAAAACCATCAGCTTTAGGCGATGAAGAAGTGAGCCGCGACTCCCGAAAGCTCCTCCCCTGCCACAAATCTCATTAGTCTCCTGGGCCTATTCTGCACACAATAGATAATGCACTTTCAATGCACTTCAGAAGTAGATTTTCCTGTTCTGCACAGAAAAATCCAGCTGCCAAAGCACAT
>BDOT02000003.1:154411055-154425822 GCA_003118565.2 Paroedura picta | reverse complement strand
CTCTCCTTCCCCCTTTGCCCTCTTTAAGGACACTCAGAATGATACCCTTTTCCATTGTGGGGCAGGGCATCTGCCCCCTATCTGGCTGTTCCTGCCACAGCTGTACTCTGCTAGGCCCTGCAGATCCTTAAACCTCTCCTGACTATATTATGCTTGGTCTGGCTATTACTCCTGGTTGTTTAATTAGAAAAGGTTGCTGATCCCTAGGCTTTCTTATTACCTGCTGGAGCTTTCTTATTACCTGCTGGGGAGTCCAAGTCGGCACTGCATTATTGCATCCAGTCCAAATTCATTGCTCTGTTTTCAGAGTTTTACAGAGCAAGTTGGATGGAACCTATTTAATATATCCTAGGCAAAAGTCTCCCCCTCACACACACACACACACACACACAAGCTTGGTGGCAAAATGCAGACTGGGGTGAGGGAAATCTCACTTGCGCTTGCCTGCAACATGCACTCTGCTCTCCCATGCCAATCGCAGCTGCAGTGAATGTGTTTTTTTTTTAATTCCCATCGCCTGCCTCAAGCCCTCCTCCTCCTTTCCATCTGCCAGCGGGCACCAGCACTTGATCTTCAAATGGAGCAGAGATAATTTGAGAGCCAAGAATTTCCACGCTCCCTTTTGGGGGTGTGCATTCCAAACCGTACTTTCCACGGAGACCCAAAAGCCCGCTGCAGCGGAACGAAAAATGTGTTTGCAAAAGGGGGGGGTGCAAAGGCGCCACCGTACGGAGGTGCCATCAGTGTGCATAAATATCGAATCCGGCACTAAGCCCCTTGCAATTAGCATCCTGGGAAGTCAGATATCTGCCAGGGTGTGCTCATCAGCAAGGTGGCGGTTTTAAAGAAGGCTGAACCTTAATCGAGGTCCGCAATCAAACGTAGGGGGCAATTCTGGTTCAATTTGGCCATTTTTAGCACTGAGCCTTTCTGATGGTTTAACGATATTCTGTGAGTTCAATGTCTAGAGAGGCGGCATATACATTTTCCAAATCAATAGTACGGCATGTACGGCCAGTTTGGTGTAGTGGTTAGGATTGTAGACGTTTAATCTGGCATGCCGGGTTCGATTCTGCGCTCCCCCACATGCAGCCAGCTGGGTGACCTTGGCCTCGCCACGGCACTGATAAAGCTGTTCTGATCAAGCAGTAATATCAGGGCTCTCTCAGCATCACCCACCTCACAGGGTGTCTGTTGTGGGGAGAGGAAAGGAAAGGCGACTATAAGCCGCTTTGAGCCTCCTTTGGGTAGGGAAAAGCGGCATATAAGAACCAACTCTTCTTCTTCTTCAGTAATATCAGGGCTCTCTCAGTCCCACCTCCCTCACAGGGTGTCTGTTGTGGGGAGAGGAAAGGGAAGGAGATTGTAAGCCGCTTTGAGCCTCCTTTGGGTAGGGAAAAGCGGCATATAAGAACCAACTCTTCTTCTTCTTAATTGATTTCATTTTGCGTTTCTTTCCTGCTTTTTCTTGCATGGAATACGGGGCGGTATCTGTGGTCCCTGGTTTGATCCTGGCAATAACTGTGAGGTAGGTCAAGTAGGCATGCTGAATAGTGCACTTTTAATCCACTCTAAGTGCACTTTAATGACTGTTTGCAAATACATGTTTCTATTTTTCACAGTAAAATTCAGTCGTAAAGTGCATTGCAAGGGGATGGAAAGTGCATTGTTATTTAGTATGTGTAAAAGTGCCCGGATCATGGATTAAATGTTTTTAAATTTAAGCCTGTCCACTTTTTAGCAGCTCTACCACCCGAGCTTCCCTCCATCTTGCACATGCTGTACCTTGTTTTTCGCTACCCAAATGCGTCTCAAAGCCGCTTACAATCGCCTTCCCTTCCTCTCCCCGCACCAGGCACCCTTGTGAGGTAGGTGGGGAAGAGAGCTCTGAAAGAACTGTTTTGTGAGAAAAGCTCTAAGGGAACTCTGAGACCCAAGGTCACTTCTCTAGCTGCATGTGGAGGAGGAGGGGAGAATCAAACCCAATTCTCCAGATTAGAGGCTGCCTCTTAACTTCTACACCCTCCTGTCTCTAGGGTTTTAGTGGCCTACAATTGCATTCCCTTCCCACAACTGGCACCTTGTGATGTCAGTGAGGCCAAGGGAGTTCTGAGAGAACTGAGTGGCCCAAGGTCACCCAGTTGACTGCATGTGGAAGAGAAGTGAGGAATGAAATCCGGTTCTCCTGATTAGAGGCTGCCGTTCTTAACCACTACACCCCATTGGCTTTAGGGTTGAAGTGGCTTACAACTGCATTCCCTTCTCCCTTTCCACCAGAGGAACCTTTGTGAGGCTGGTTTGGGCTGAGAGAGCTCTAAGAGAACTGTGAGTGGCCAAGGTCACCCAGCTGGCTGCCTGTGGAGGAGGAGCGGGGAATTAAATCTGATCATATTAGAATCTGCCACTCTTAATCACTACAGGGGTGAGCAAACGGTGGGTCTCCAGTTGTCCATGGCCTACAATGACCATGAGCCCCTGCCTTGGCAGGGGCTCATGGTCATTGTAGTCCATGGACATCTGGAGACACACCATTTTAGCCACCCCTGTGTGACTAGTTCATGCTGTCTGATTGTATACTATCTGCCAGGATTTCCTGTTAATGACAGTACCTTTTGTCAGGGTTTCGTCATCGATTGTGTGTGTGTGTGTGTGATATGGAGCCGGTTAGCCTGGGACAGCCGAGCTTCTATTTCTGTGTTCCTAAAGCAGCTGCCTGTTTCCTTTTGCATCGCACTGATATTTCCATACATTCTTATCAGGCATCTCTGCAGGCTTATCTGAGCTGGTCTTATCTATTCTCCCTTCCCCGGGAGACAGCAAGACCTTTCGTGCTTCTTTCGGCAGGTTTACTCGAGAGCGCGACAGTAAGGTACCCCCTGGTGTGTTGCTGTTTGCATGGGGTGGACGTGCAAAAGGCCACAGAGCATTAGAAGAATGTATTGATTCTTGACTGATTTTATTTTAAACTTCCTTTTCTGCCTGTTGGGCTGGGTGGGCTGTTGAGTGATGGGCTGCAGTGGTTAAGAGCAGCGCCTTCTAATCGGGTGTGCTGGGCTTGATTCCCCACTCCTCCCCTGCATGCAGCCAGCTGGGTGACCTTGGGCTAGTCACAGTCCTCTTTCTCTATCTGAAGGAGTCTCAAAGTGGCTTACAGTCGCCTTCCCTTTCCTCTCCCCACAACAGAGGTAGGTGAGGCTGAAGGAGCCCTGATATTACTGAAGAAGAAGAAGAGGGATCAAGGGACCAAGCCTTATGAAGATAGGTTGAGGGACTTGGGAATGTTCAGCCTGGAGAAAAGGAGGTTGAGAGGGGACATGACAGCCCTCTTTAAGTATTTGAAAGGTTGTCACTTGGAGGAGGGCAGGATGCTGTTTCCACTGGCTGCAGAGGAGAGGACACGCAGTAATGGGTTTAAACTACAAGCACAACGATATAGGCTAGATATCAGGGGAAAAAATGTTCACAGTCAGAGAAGTTCAGCAGTGGAATAGGCTGCCTAAGGAGGTGGTGAGCTCCCCCTCACTGGCAGTCTTCAAGCAAAGGCTGGATACACACTTTTCTTGGATGCTTTAGGATGCTTAGGGCTGATCCTGCGTTGAGCAGGGGGTTGGACTAGATGGCCTGTGTGTCCCCTTCCAACTCATGATTCTGTGATTCTATGAGGTGGTTCTTATATGCTGCTTTTCTCTACCTGAAGGAGTCTCAAAGTGGCTTACAGTCGCCTTCCCTTTCCTCTCCCCACAACAGACACCTGTGAGGCAGGTGAGGCTGAGAGAGCCCTGATATTACTACTCGGTCAGAACAGATTTCTCAGAGCTGTGGGGAGCCCAAGGCCACCCAGCTGCATGTGGGGGAGGAGCGGGGAATCAAACCCGGCTCACCAGTTTAGAAGTCCCTAATCACTACAGCCAAAGAGCTCTCTCAACCCCACCTACCTTACAGGGTGTCTGTTGCAGGGAGAGGAAAGGAAGGCTACAGTAAGTCATTTTGGGACTCCTTCAGGTCGTGAAAAGCGTGGTATAAGAAACAATTCTTCTTCTCCCCCCATACAGGCAGGCGCTCCTGAGAGGCAGGGGCTCATGGGAATTGTAGTCCATGGATATCTGGAGGGCCGCAGTTTAACTACCCCGGTAGACAGTACTGATTTTGACGGACCAAGGATCCAATTAGGTATAAGGCTGTTTCACGTATGTACTCGTGTGTGTGTTACAGACGCCCCGGCTTGCTGATCTCTTCGAAGTCCCTTTGTCCCTGCTTAACTAAGGGTTGCTAACTGGGTCAAAAGGACTCCTTGAATCCGGGCTCATGCTAAGCCCCTCCCTGCCCCGATTCGGTACAATTCACCCAATATTGCACCCAGTGCGTTTGCAGGGTTAGTTCCTGGTCGCCTGTTCAGGGGCAGAACAAGAGGAAATTCGCAGGATCTTTTTAGAACAGTTTCCGGACCCACTGCGGTCGAGGAGGGAGCCGGGGAGTCCGGCAGAATCCCAGTTCCCATGGCAACACCCGGTGATGTTTCCCGGGTGACAGAGATGCTCCGAAATTGGGTACCCTTTGCAGAGTGTGAAATAGAGGGGGCCTCCCCAAACATTTTCCCACTTGGCATTTTGGGAAGGCAGGGGTGCTTTTTGCAGGGCAAAATATTCTCCCCGAGCCCTCCCAATAATGAAAAGGTTCCTCTCGGATTTGAGTTTGCTTGTCACCTTCGTTTTCGTGGTCTGCCGCCTCCGTGGCACTGTGTTTCAGGGGGGGTTGGCTTAGGGAACTGGGTCAGCTTTATCCCAAGGAGTAGACACCTGGGAAATTCTGGCCCACGGGGGCTCCTGTCACAAATGGGATGATGTCACAGCAATGACGGCCAATGAGAACTGGCTGCATGCTGGTGTCATGGAGGGTCAATCGGGAAGCCTTCAAGAAGCGTGGCCGTCAATGTCAGCGAAGGAATATTCTTTCTCGGCTAAGAAATACTTAGGTCAGCTTTTCTTGCAGCCCTGGAAGAGTTTCCCAAATGGGTGGGAGTTCGTTAATGTTAAATATAATTTTTAAATATTGATAAACATTTATCGTGATATGACCATATAGCAGTGGTTCTCAACCTCCCCAATGTTGGGACCCTTTAATACAGTTCCTCACGTTGTGGGGACCCCCAACCATAAAATTAGGCAAGTGTTCTTTCTCAGAAATCAAACCGAAACGGACCAATGGTGCGAAGATCCATTGTTCAGGATTGTATATATTCTCAGTTCAGTTCTGCCTCTTGTCCCACCATGCCGATCTTGCTCTTTTCTGCTGCTCCAGACAGACGAACACTCTCCCAATCTACCCAGCAAGGCTGTTGTGTAGATGGCACCCCCCCGGCCAAGCTGCTTGACCTGCCACGCCCCCTGTGAAAGGGTTCTTTGACCCCCCCCAAAGGGGTCCCAATCCCCAGATTGAGAATCACTGCCTTATAGGGTCATGTTGACCCACCCACCCACCCCCTCCCGAAATGGCCAATGAGGGGCCTGGAGGGCGTGGGAACAGGTGGGGCCCTGGGTGGGCGTGTCCACAGCTCTGCTTCCCAACCATAGTCTGCATGATCCTACCACTTCTGGGGTTTCTCAAAGCCCGAAGAATGTTTCAGGGGTTTCTTAACAGTCAAAAGATGTGAGAAAGACTGACGTAGGTTTTGTAATGTGTCAGCTAGAATGTCAACTACCAGCTAAATATCTTTTGGATTCCAACGTAGTGGGGGAACTTATGCCTATCTATATAAATTCT
This sequence comes from Paroedura picta, assembly GCA_003118565.2. Classification (NCBI taxonomy): domain Eukaryota; kingdom Metazoa; phylum Chordata; class Lepidosauria; order Squamata; family Gekkonidae; genus Paroedura; species Paroedura picta. The sequence goes on along the minus strand of BDOT02000003.1, from coordinate 154,420,062 downwards.
GAATATGGCCCAGGACTGTAGATCAAAACAGTTGCACAATGAGGCTATGTACAAGTAAGGGGGATTTTATTTTTTAAAACCATTATTATACTCTTGTGCGGAAAGTGCAGTCTGCTCATGTTTAGGGGCAACGCTGGAGTTGCAGGTGGATTACATTACATTGGGACTCTGCTTTTCTGAGCAGATTGGCACTCAGACCGGCTGAGAGCTAGCCGACAAACACAGCAGCAACAACAAAAAGAATTTAGGGGTATGTGAGGATCATTTCAGCCTCTGGCAGCTGATAACCCAGCCTTGTTGCTCCAGAGGCTTTTTGCTCCAGAGGGAGGAGGTAGAAAGAGCTGCAGGTGGATTTGGGCTGGCTGGAGGTGAAGACGCCAACCCACGGAAGTGGCTTTTGCGTCCCTCCATTGGCAGGTGTTTGCAGTCATGATAGCGCATTGTTCCTCTGCCAGGATTGTGGGAAGTGCCTTGGGGGATCTCCGTAACACCATCTGCGGAAGGATCGATCAATGCGCTCTGGTTCTCTTAGCAAATGTTTCCTCGTTAGGTGCACTGATAGGAGTCTTTTGTAAGTCATGAACCTGCTCTACATCTCAGAGTCCCTGGGAGATGTTTCCTTCCTTCACTCCCGCGCCTGTGAGTGCAGAGCAGAACAGACGATTCCAGACAATGTGTGAAAACAGAACTCGAATCGACGGTGGTTGGTGTGATCGAATGGAAGGCACTTTACGAACCAGGGGTCATCAAAGTGGGAACCAGAGTTGGCTGTTGAACCTTTAACTACGGTTTGGCATAATGTATGAATAGAGACATCTTGACATAATCCTGGTTTCATCATGGCTTCTGCAATGCCGTGACTCTACCCAGGGATGATCCTCCAGATTAAACTGTTCTTTTTCTCTTTCTCCCCACCCATGATCTCCCCACAAATGTATCTCCTGCATCCAGAAATTGATGAGGATCGACTCCCTAACCCTCTGTTGAAGGTATGTGCTCTTGTTTTTCTCTTGTGTAACTTGGGCCCATCGCAAGCAATGCGGTGGTAAAGCTTATTGTGGAAGGCACAAGTATTTGCTTGAATGTGTCACTCTGTCCCCCTCAAATAACCTGCCATGTGCTGGTTTCTTATGGAGAAAGGGGATATTGGGTAGGGGGGAGTTCACACACATAACACCTGCTTGCACCTTGCAGTCCAGATGAGCAGGGGGTTGGACTAGATGGCCTATATGGCCCCTTCCAACTCTAAGATTCTATGATTCTATGACTTCACTGCTTGAACCAGTTCATAAAATACCCAGAAGGGTCTTTAACTCTGAATCGAGAGATAAACCATGAGCAACTTGGCGATAAGTGTACATGCTGGGTAGATTCCATTGATCCATCAACAGAAGGTACTCGCGGTTGCAGGTCTTCCCTACTTCCTCCTAGCTGCCAAAATGATCCAGCTGGGTCTAAGCTTCTCAGAATTTGGAAGCTAAACATGGTTGGCCGTGGTCAATACTTGGGTGGGAGACCACCAAGGATGACTGGGGTTGTTGTGTGGAAAAAGGCAATGGAAAGCCACCTCTGAATGTCTCATGTCTGGGACACTCAATGGATGGGTGGTCTTCTTCTTCTGGTAGCCATGTCAATCACAAGAAAGTTGTTCCAAAGCCTCCGGACGGAGCCCCGCCCACAAGAGGAGGCTTTGGAATCTTCAGCAAGCCTAAACTCTGCTCTATTAACCAAATATCTTGGGCTCAGCTCCAGCTCCCAGCCCCACACAGCCTCTTGCACACGCTCCCTCCGAACCTCCTTCCCCTACTACATATTGGCACCCAAAGTCAACAAGAAGGAGGTCAACGCCAACCATGATGGGGCCAACTAGCTCTCAGGGGGGGGCTTGTTGGGACTGTTCTTGGCTGGCCCAGCTCCTCCTCCCATTTCCTGTCTTATCTGGGTGGCTGTCGGGGCCACTCTTGGAGCTTTCGCGATGGTTCCTTGGAGTGCATGTCAGCGGAGTAGCTAAACAAGGCACTTCAGAGGCTAGTACTGTTGCCTACACTTCTTTTTGGGTGGTGGTGCAGTGGCCGTATCTTTAGTCTGGAACAAGATGTATAATTTCTTCCAAAAAGTCGTTTGTAAAAGCCACTTGGGGGTCTTCATTGGAGAGAAAGACAGACAGGGAAAGAGAGGCAGAGACAGACAAGACAGACAGACAATAGGGGTGCCAGTCTCCAGGTAAAGGCGGGAAAGAGTGAAAGGGAGGGAGGGAGGGCAGGGGAGAGAGAGGGGGAGGGAGGGAGAGAGAGGGATGGGTAGAGGGATAGAGAGGGGGTGAGAGAGAGGGAGAGGGAGATAGGGAGAGGGGGGAGAGAGAAGGAGAGGGAGGGAGAGAGGTAGAGGAAGAGGAAGATAGGGAGAGGGAAGGAGGGAGAGAGAGAGAGAGAGAGAGAGAGAGAGAGAGAGAGAGAGAGAGAATGGAATATCACATGGCCAGGAGCAAGCAGGAGAAGGCTTTTCCAGCCTCCCAAAGATGAAAACTTTTGTGGCAGGGTTGCCAACCCTGGGCTAAGAAATTCCTGGAGATCTGGGGTGGAGCCTGGGAAAGACAGAGTCTAAGGAGGGGAAGAAACGCAACAGGAATATGTTTTCTTCAGGTAGCTAAGCAGGGTTGGCCCTTGTCAGCACTGGGAAGGGAGGCCACCGAGGACATCCACGGTCACTATTAGCCAGAGGCAAGCAATGGCAAGCCACCTTGGAACGTCTCTCATTAGGAAAGTGCAGCTGCAGCAGGAAGAGTCAGACTGCTGCCCCCCCCTACTGCCCCCAAATTCCTCACCTCAAAATTTTGCACCAACCCCCCTGGATCCTTCCACTGCCCCCCTGGGGGGGGGGAGGGTACCAGCCACTTTGAGAACCGCTAGGTTAGACTGTTGTTTTCTTCCCCTGCAAATCCTTTCCCTAATTTCGAAGTAAATTTTTCCTTAGAAGGAAGACCCACCTGGGTCTGTACTGGATTATTTCCATCGCACTTGACTTACTCTTCTAAACATCCAACTCGTCTGCGGCTGTCTGTTCTCTGCCATCGCTCCTTAGGAGTGAGCGGTCCGTAAAGCTGTCACCTTTTGTTTCATTTGCAGCCGGGTCTGTCCATGTCTCCGCGGCAGAGGAAGAAGGTCTCCCGCACCACGCCTACCATGAAAGGTAACCGCGTGACTTGTTTGTCCAGCACAGGGGTAGCCAAACGGTGGCTCTCCAGAAGTCCATGGACTGCAATCCCCATGGACTACAATCCCCAGCTGGCAGGGGCTTGTGGGAATTGTAGTCCATGGACTTCTGGAGAGCCACCTTTTGGCCACCCCTTATCTAGTGTGTGCATATTGATTCCACTCTTCCTCCAAGGTGACACCAGTGGTTTGCCCTTCATATTTACTTATTTATTTATTTATTAGATATCTTACCCGCCACTCCCATACGGCTCGTGGCGGGTTACAAATGTCTATGTAAACCCCACTAAAATGCCCATTAAAACCCCAGACAAAATTACAACAATAAACAATAAATAAAAAGCTGGGTTTGATTCTCTGCTCCTCCACATGTAGCCAGTTGGGTGACCTTGGGCTTGTCACAGCCCTGATAGTGCTGCTCCCACAGAGGAGAAATATCAGAGCTCCCTCAGCCCCACCTGCCTCAAAGGTTGTCTGTTGTGGGGGAAGGAAGGGAAAGTGATTGGACGCTGCGTTGAGACTCCTTCTGGTAGAGAAAAACGCCAATTCTTCTTCTTCTTCTTCTTCTTCTTCTTCTTCTTCTTCTTCTTCTTCTTCTTCTACTTCTTCTTCTTCTTCTTCTTCTTCTTCACATGAGGCCTGCTGGGTGACCTTGGGCCAGTCACAGTTGTCACAGAGCCCCTTCCATCCCACCTACCTCACAGGATTCTTGTTGTGAGGAGAGGAAGGGAAGGTGATTATAAGCTGCTTCAAGATTCATGAGACCTGCTAGGTGACCTTGGGCCAGGCCCAGTTTCTCTCAGAGCTCTCTCAGCCCCAACTAACTCACAGGGTGCCTGTTGTGGGAAGAGGAAAGGAGAGGTGTTTGTAAACCACTTTGGGACTCCTTCAGGTAGTTTAAAAAAAAACAGCTCTTATTATTATCATATCCACTGCAGCAGGCAAGCAATGGCTCAGAGGGAACCAAAGAGAAATGTCCATTGTATGACCACTATACACAGCCCATTCGACAAACACATGAAGCAAACATTGCACCGTGTCAGAGCCTTGTCTGTTCTGTCTGCCAGGGTCTCTCCAGGGTCTCAGGCATCCTTCACATCACCGACTACACTATCCCTATAACTGGAAACACAGAGGATCGAACTCAGGGCTTCCTGCCTCCCAAGCAGAGGCTCAGGCGCTGAGCCACTGGCCCTCCCCTCCAATCGAACAGGGGCCGGGAAAGGCCAGCTCACCAGACCCCAGAGATATGCTCCTTCTGTGTCTCTATCAGACTCATGCTAAGGTCTTTAAAATCAGATGGGGACGTTGCCGGAAGCAGCTCCCTTCTGCACTTCACAGAATCACAGAATTATAGAGTTGGAAGGGCCATGTAGGCCATCTAGTCCAACCCCCTGCTCAACGCAGGACCAGCCCTAAGCATCCTAAAGCATCCAAGAAAAGTGTGTATCCAACCTTTGCTTGAAGATTGCCAGTGAGGGGGAGCTCACACCACCTCCTTAGGCAGGAAGCCCTGAGTTAGATCCTCTGTGTCTCCAGTTGGCATCAGGTCGAGAGAAACGCAGTTACCAACCTGCTTCTTGGTGCTGCAGGGCTTTCGGACTGTGGGTTTCGGCAGGGCCAGTTCTGCTGCACGTTGGCGCATTTTGTGACGCCTGAAAGTTTAGAGCGTGAGTCTGAGGAAGCTGTGACACTCGGCACCGGGCAGTTCTTGGCACCCCTCACACCTGCCTCATTGGTTGTGTATGTGCATCAGGGTGACTCTTTGTTGCCTCTCCAAAATCCTAAGCAGAGGCTCGGAGCCCCGAGAAAGCTTGCCCGTCTTCTGGAAGAGTCTTACTTCACAGATAAATGCAGCAAACAGGCGTGATCAGAGAGCCAAAGGACAGCATGTGGGCTCTGTTTCCCTGTTAACAGCCCTGCAAGTACATACAGGGCTCAGCTGTTTATTAAGATGTGACTGTGTGTGCCTGCATGCGCTCGGCTATGCGCTTTCTTTGTCAGCAGGCCAGAAATACCATCCTGCGATTAATGAAGCTTTATTTTTAAATGAACATCGTCCAATTACAGAACAGGAAGGTACCTGGAAAGGTCATGTAATCCATGCCCACCACCCTGATTGGACATAGGCATGCCCAGTTACACATCGACAAGCCTCTGACAGATGTTACTTCTAACCTGCCTTTTGATGGTCAGTCTTATGTCTCGGGTAGGACTGTACCATTTTGGGATAGTAGGTGGGGATTACACATTTGGATGCACCTGTCCGTAAAAACTCCTGAATGTCGACAAATAGCCCATCGGTCCTGGCTGAGCACCGGAATTTCCAACTCTTCCTGCTGGTTATGTGGTATGTCTTGGAGGGACTGTACCACTTCAGACAGCATGTGAGGAATTCGTTTGAATGCTCCCTTCTGTAGAAATTCCTTGAATAAGGACAACTAGCTCATCAGTCCTGGTTTAGCGCCAGAATTTCCAACTCTTCCTGCTGGTTATGTGGTATATGTTTTGGAGGGACTGTGCCACTTCAGGCGGTATTTGAGGAATTCGTTTGAATGAACCCTTCTGTAAAAATTCCCTGAATATAGACAACTATCTCATCAATCCTGGCCAAGCACCCGCATTTCCATCTTTTACTGCTGACCACGCGTTATGTCTTGGGTGGGACTGTACCAGTTTAGACTGCACATGGGGATTCCAAGTTTGAACGTCCCCCTTTGTAAAAACTCTCTGCATGTAAGCAGCTGGGTTGTCCAGAAAAGAGACTCGAGTCTGGATTTCCTCCTTGATATCTGCATGCAGGTAGATAATTTCATCCAGAATAGCATTTAGATATCACATCCAGAACCACCCTTTCCCGCCTAATGAGTCCCCCGCAAACTCTACCAGGTGTCTTATTTGAATGTGTGGCTCAACCCTTCATGTTCTGCCCTTTTTATAGCTTCACAATTGATTCCCCCCAACCCCCTTTCTGAATTCTTTTCTCTGTGCTAAATGCATCCTTGTTTCTCCCTGCCTGGTCTCCTGCCTCATCAATTTTGCATGGGACCGCTTTTCCTCTTTCCTGTTGCTTTTATGTTCTCTCCTATTGGCCAACCTTCCCCCCACACACACAAACACACACACACACACACAGTGTGTTATAGATATTTCACAGGGTGGGACTGCAGTATATCTGTCAGGCTGGGGCAGGCCTTGTGGGATCCATTTCAAAGGACAGCCACGTTCAAGGTCAAACGGAAGCCGAGCTTCCACAGTTTGAGCACAGGGCCAAGGGCGCTGGGAAAACATCATACTTGCTGTCAGTCAAGCATCAAGACGGTTAACCAGAGAGAGGGCAGTGGGCATCAGGGTCAAGAGGACGGCAGCGGCATTCAGAGAGCAATTCTAAGCAGATGCAGCCAGGGGGGGCCACGGACCAGTAGCAGCACATCTGCATGGCCTGCAGAAGGTCCCAGGCTCAACCCCCACTTGAAAGAATGAGGTAGGTGCTTAAGACCTTGGTGAGAAACCCTGGAGAACCATTGCCAACGTGAGGAGGCCATTCTGATGATGGCCCTGCGGTCTGATTCGGTGTGAGGCGACTTCATATGAGGTTAATGGGCAAAACAAGGTGAAAACTGGGTACAAGATTGCACTGGTTATGCCGCAGTTCCCAACCAGGGTTCTGGGGTTCTGTGAGAGCTCCCAGGGGGCTCCGCGACCTTTCCCAGACATTTGGGTGGCCCCTGACATCACTAGATGTCCCTGGAGCCCTTTTCCCCTGTTGCTCGACAGGCCCAGTCTCTTTCTCCACAATGGAAATGGGAAATGACAGATCCATTGATTGTTTGGCTGGCGGCTGTATCTTACTTCCATGCCCGCTTCTTTGTCACCACTTCTGGGGTTCCTCAAAGCCTGAAAAACATTTAAGGGATTCCTCCATGGTCAAAAGGTTGGAAAAAGGCTGGGCGATAATATCCAAACATATACAAAAACACCTGCCAGCTCTGGGTTGGGGAATAGCTGGAGACTTTGGGAGAGGAGCCAGGAGTGGGTGGGATTTGGGGCAGGGAGTGAATGCTATGGATTCCCCCCTCCTCCCTCCCAAGCAGCCCTTTTCTCCAGGGGAACTGACCTCTGTAGTCTGGATGGGGCTGCCAGCTCTTGGTGGGGGAATACCTGGAGACTTTGGGGGAGGAGCCAGGAGTGGGTGGGATTTGGGGTTGGGAGGGACCTCAAGGGAGTCTAATGTTATGGAGTCCACCCTCCCAAGCAGCCCTTTTCTCCAGGGGATCTTATCTCCGTAGTCTGGATGGGGTGGCCAGCTCTGGGTTGGGGAATACCTGGAGGCTTTGGGGGTGGAGCCGGGAGTAGGCAGGATTTGGGGCAGGGAGAGACCTCAGTGGAGTCAAATGCTATGGAGTCCCCCCTCCCAAGCAGCCATTTCCCCCAGGGGAACTGATCTCTGTCGCCTGGAGAGAAGCTGGAATTCTGAGGACCGGCATCACTATCTGTCAACATAGCCTAAACTGATGTTACTCGCTGAGGGACAGGAAACGTAAACAGGAAACGGATTTTCCAGATGCCTAACATGCCTGCCTTCCTCCCCCCTCCCTCCAGAGCTCCAAATGATGGTCGAACACCATCTCTGCAAGCAACAAGCGGACGAGGAGGACGTCAGCACCGGCAGCCAGGAGCCACACAGCCCAAGCTGCTGCCCACATGCCAACTCAGAACCCGGCCACAGTCCTGGCAGCTGCCCCTTGTCCAAAGCTCATGCTCAGCCGGAATCGAACCAGGACAAGAACTTCGGGCCGGACGAACGTGAGCGCAGTTCCTTGCCTTCCCAAGGCCCGACAGGCATCACTAAAGAGAAATCCTCCAATTGAACGGAACGCTTAACGTAGATATCTGCGAGGGATGGGGATGACATGCGCTTTCCTTGTAGGATACACAGTGTATAAGACTGCCCTTGAAATGTACTGGTTAGAACAGGGGTCACCAACACGGTGCCAGTGAGCGGTGTTTTTAGAAGGCGGGCGGGGGGGGGGGCTTTTGTTTGCAGAAGAAAAAAAATTATGCCGGTCCTTTAATTTTAAAGTAGACATACATGTTGTTGTTGTTAGTTGCGAAGTCGTGTCCGACCCATCGCGACCCCATGGACAATGATCCTCCAGGCCTTCCTGTCCTCTACCATTCCCCGGAGTCCATTTAAGTTTGCACCGACTGCTTCAGTGACTCCATCCAGCCACCTCATTCTCTGTCGTCCCCTTCTTCTTTTTCCCTCAATCTCTCCCAGCATTAGGTCCCAGGTTCCATCCCCGGCATCTCCAGTTCAAAGATCTGGCAGGAGGTGAGGGGAAAGAACATTGCCTGGGACACTGAACCTGCCAGTCTGGGTAGACAATACTGAACTCCTTGGGCCAGGGGTACTCAAACTGCGGCCCTCCAGATGTCCATGGACTACAATTCCCAGGAGCCCCCTGCCAGCATTCGCTGGCAGGGGGTTCCTGGGAATTGTAGTCCATGGACATCTGGAGGGCCGCAGTTTGAGTACCCCTGCCTTGGGCCAAGGATCTGATTCTGTCTAAGGCAGCATCACGTTTTCCTGTACCCGCAAGAATCACCAGCAGATGAGTGTAAGTCCCAGTGCAACACCAAACGGATTATTCTCCCACAGTGTGAGCGGGCTCACGGATGCCCCGTACCTCCAGGACAGGCACAAAACCTTGAAGCAACAAGGAGTTGGTGAAATACCGGCCTCCAGTGGCCATCGGCGAGATTACAGCACGGCATTCTTCCGCCCAAGCTTA
>BDOT02000003.1:154383975-154399815 GCA_003118565.2 Paroedura picta | reverse complement strand
AGTCTCGGAGAGGTAACCACCTCCTCCTCCTCCACCTGAGGGGGGGGGGAACGAAACGCTATTGATTTAACCCCGCCTGTGTAGCCAGCTGGGCGTCCCTTTGCTCAAACGGACATCGAACTCCTCGCCCCTCGAAACCGACAGACTCGGTGACGCCCCTAGCTGATGAAGAGCCATTTCGAGCAATTTTGGCAATCGCCTCGGCAGTCGCATTGCTGGCTTGGCAGTGAGAAGCCTTACCTAGGCTGTTTGGCAAGAGCGGGGTGGGGGTGAGGGTGGGGGTGAGGGTGGGGTGGCTCGGTGCCACCAGGACGCCGAGGCTATCTGGCTGCCGGCGCTCGGTGAAGTCAGTCAGTCCATGAGGAGGTGGGGAAGACTTCGCTCTCGTTCTCGGCAACTGAGGGGAGGGGCAGGCAGTGGGTGCTGTGTGATGTCGACGTCGTTGACTCTAACGTTTTGCATTTATCGTTATTGAGATTATTACTAGTTGTATTGATGGTCGCATTCATGTCACACCCTTATCGAGCCGGGCGGTGTGGGGGGGGCTCCCTCCCTGTGCGGATGGTGCTGAGTCGATGGTATCGAAGACTTTGGAGTTGAGTTACGTCGGGGACCTGGCGGTGGAAACAGAAATGGCAATGAGTCCGTCTGTCAGCTCACAGCCTTGACTCTCCGTTATACAAGAGCATTTGCCTCATTATATTCAAACATTAACAAGGACGGACTCATTGCCACTGACGAAAGCCAGACTGAAAACGGAAAACAAATGAATCTAGAGACCGTTTTGGCAGAGTCAAAGTCTAAATAAATGAGATAAGAGACTTTTTATAGCTAATTAAGCCACTGGTGGAAACAGAAATGGCATGGGAGGCAGACTCGGAGTCAGGCATCTTGGGGGGGGGGGTGAAAAATAAATCTGACTACAAAAGGATTCTGTTTCTCACCTAAAGGAACGATGCGAATTAATGGGGTTCGCCTGGGGCTGCCCCAAGGACATACACATGTTCAAATGTAATGTCCAAAATCCAGTATTGTATAGGAGTCTAGAGCAGCCTTCTTGAGAAACATTGAGAAACCCTTGAGACATTCTTCAGGCTTCGAGAAACCCCAGAAGTGGCACCATCGTGCACAATATGGCTGGGAAGCGGTGCTGTGGACACGCCCACCTGGGGCCCCTCCCCTTCTCACTCCCTCCAGGCCCCTCATTGGCCATTGGGAAGGCAGGTCAACATGACCATGTATGGTCATATCGGCCAATAAGTGTATATATGTCATTAACTCCCATCCATCCAGGAAACCCTTCCAGGGCCATCAAGAAACCGCAGGAGTTCACGAAACCCTAGTTGAGAAACCCTGTTCTACAGTATTGGTCTAAGACTCTGGGAATTCTCCCCTTGGGCCGGTTATGCTCTTTCACAATGATCTTTATATTGTGCAGAGTCAGGCCTTGGGTCTACCTAAGTTCAGTACTGTCTGTTCTACTCAGACTGACAGTGGTTCTCCAAGGTCCCACGTCACCTGCCGCCAAACCTTTTAATTCTCCCATCCACCCTTGTTTTAACAAGCTCATGTCACCGGCTACCCAATCCATTTAAGAGAAGTCAGGGATTTTACCTGGAGACTTCTGCATGCCCGGTCCATATAAAGAAACACCGTTGGTTTCTCGTAGAAATATACCCAAAAACAAATGAAACCAATAGGCAAAAATTGGTATCTTTTTTAGATTTATTAAATGCAGTCCTGGGTTATTTAAATAATTTTGCAGCCAGAACGGGGTCCCGGGTATTCAATCCTGCTTTCTGTTACTTCTTCAGTGGTTGCAATTGTAGTCTTAATATAAAGGTTTAACATCACCAGTATTAATTTAAATTTTAAAGGTAAAGCATATCGCATTGGCAATAGCTCTTCAATAGAAGGGTCACTTCTTCAATTATTAAACCTTTATATTAAGACTACAATTGGTCTAAGACTCTGGGAATTCAATTGAAGAAGTGCATTTAATAAATCTCACGAAGATACCACTTCTTGCCTATTGGCTTCATTTGCTTATGGGTGGACTTCTGCATGCCCAGCAGATACTCTGCCGTTGAGCTACAGCAGCACCCCACTGAGAAATAAGCCATGGAGTTGCCTTGGAATCAAACCACGAATCTATCGGGTTGAGCACTGACTGGTAACAGCTCTTTGGGGATCGAACCTGGGACCTTTCACATATAAAGTCGACATTCTACCTGAGCCTTGACCTCTTCCCCACACTGCTTTCCGGGGAGCCAGCAGCTGCCAAGGGGCAGTGAGACACAACCAGACCTCCCTTTTGGGAATTCAGACCTCCCTTTTGGCCACAATTAGTGCAAATTCAAATTGAGAAAAACGGCTACCAGCCCTTGCTCCCTTATTACATCACTAAAATACATGCCCAATAGAACTTCCTGAACTCCCACAAGAATGAGGAATCGTTCTTTGGCACCGGCTCACCAAGCCCCAGTTCTGTGCATTCAGATGTCACAGCTCCCCAAGGTTTGGTCAAACCACGGTTTCTGGTGAAGTCAGAATACATCTTAGGTTGCCAATAGGCTTCCCAGGCCACAACCAGCAACCCCGGAGGATCATCAGGGGGTGGTGACAGGTTTGCTCACCCCTTGCAAAATGATTGACTTCCGGTAAATACTGGAAGTGATGTCACGGAACACTCTAGGATTTACAAAAACAAAACCTCTATGGTCAATTCATGTAGCGGGAGATGGGGAAACCCTAGATCAAGGGTGGTCAAACTGCGGCCCTCCAGATGTCCATGGACTACAATTCCCATGCGCCCCTGCCACTGGCAGGGGCACATGGGAATTGTAGTCCATGGACATCTGGAGGGCCGCAGTTTAACCACCCTTGCCCTAGATTGCCAGGGAGAAGCCTAGATACGGCTGACGCGGAAGAGAGTGGATAAGATTTGGCTCAGTCCGGGGGGTTCTTCCTTCTTTCTACTGTGGCCTTTGGCTCTGCCTTGTTCACGGAAGAAGGCTGCTGGCGAGTACTCACCTTGTTCCCACACAGGCGGCCACGCTATTCCACATTGCCGTTCTGATTGTGCTGGCTTTCAGGCGTGCTCACCTCCTCGTCACACGGTGAGAGCTCGTCGATGGATGTCTGGTTAGTGATTCCTAAAAGAGAGAAAGCGGCAGTTAGAACCAGGCCGGGGGTAAGGGGGGAATAGACACCAAGTGACAGCGGAGGGACAGGCAAAGTGAGGTTAAGCAGCTCACGGAAGTCTGAAAAGGTTTAAATGGCTGACAGCCATATCAGCGACCCTTTTGGCTTCCTTCTCCTGTTGGAAGTGGTGGAGAGCAAAACGACAGCTGATTGGTATAACTGAATGTGTACAAAGCTGGGGAAAAATCAGTTTTTATTCGGGTCAGTGAGGGGAAAGGGTTAAGAGCCAGAATGCCTTAGTGCAGGGGTAGTCAACCTGTGGTCCTCCAGATGTCCATGGACTACAATTCCCATAAGCCCCTGCCAGCATTTGCCTGAGTTAATTCATGATGAATCCCAATCTGGATATGTGCCAAAGTTCTCTCAGCACTCAAAGTCACCATCAGCCCACCAGTCCTTCTGACTGCACACAGACCTGCACCTTTTCCTGGAGATTATTATAGCGATGGGCAATGAATCTGTGAAATATATTTTCCTAGGAAAACCTGTCTTACTTCCCCAAGGCCAACCATCCCTGCATCATTTTTGCAATGGGACGTTAACATCCCTACCCCGCGCAAACCCCATGTTTGGACATGATTCAGCCAACAAAACATTCGTATAGAAACAGAGCTCTCCGATACCATGTTCGTTTCAAGCTGAAACGAAAGAAACAATTTTCAGAGGGTTGGAGAGGGTGGTAAAGTTCGAGATGGTTGGTTTCGCCACAGGGCCTTGGACTGGAACCCCCAGTAGGCACTTCCTGTCATGCCCTTCTAGAGACACCAAATCAAAAGTGGGGGATGTCATTGCCCGGGCCTCGCCAGCTAGAGATGTGGGCATTTCTCAGAGGCGATTCGATGCCCTGCATTTTGCCCCGGTGCCCGTCCGTACCGCTGGCCGCTCGCTCCTTCCACTTCTGCTTGTTCTCTTGGATGTACTTCGACCAAGTGGAGCGGAAGCTGTTGATGTCCTTGTTGATGTCTCCCAGCTCAGCGTGTTCATCCACGGAGGGCTGACGCCAATTGGAGCTGTGGAATAATGAGAATACAAAATGAAGGCCTCTTGTAGATCTTCAGAAAGGCCACTGGGGGCAGTCAAGAGCTATTCCTGGAGCTCTCTGGTCCTCCCTTTCTCCTTACTCTTGGTTCCCTGCCCCAGCAGTACCAGGATGTACTAAATCTGATACTCTCTGAGCCAGAGAGATATTCCAAAGCTTTGGTTCCGAGCTATGGCAATGCACATGATCTGCATGGATGAAGCTTCTAATCATCCATTCATTGTAATTATCTTTATTGAACTAATAGTGGCCAGGGCACAGAACAGAATGTTACGACATGAAAACAATACATTTTGGGGAACTTATGTTGCTGACTAAAACTCAACACATCTATCCTCCTGAGTACAAGCAAAGTGCATTCAAAGTAGGGTGTGCATCCAGCTACATCTGAGCTAGAAAAACAGCCCGAAAATACCTCATCTGTATTTTCCAACTAGTCTTTCAGATGGAGATGTATTTTTGGCTATCCACCATATCCATACTGCATAATCTCCACCCCCACCCCCCCAAAAAAATTGGAATTATCCACAAAAACTGGATTAACTGCAGCTAGTGTTTAAAGAGACTGCAGTCCCTTTAACACCACTCTGGTGTTTGATAAGTTGGGATCCAATATACCTGAATCCAACAGAAACCTAGTGTAACAGCACCCTTCTGGGTGACGCTGCAGCCTCATGAATGCATTTAAAGGGATCACAACATTTTAAACTGCCCTTCGCTCCATAAGAGTCCATTATAGTCATAAGCTATAATGGGTAATCGATCTAAGGGTACCCAGGAATCATGGGGAGGGGAGCTATTGAGGTAGAGGCACCAAATTTTTATCATAGCTGCTGGTGCCTCTCCTCAAAAGACCACCCAAGTTTCAAAAAGATTGGACCAGCAAAAAAACTTGAGGACCGATGTCAAACCAGAGAGTCTCTGCAGTAGAAACTGCAGGTGGAGGGGGACACTGGGTTTTGCAGGGCTTGCAAAAATGTCCCCACCCCACTTAAATTTCCAGTGGCTGCTGCAGGAGATGGGGCCAACCACAAAATGTCAAGGAACTAAGTTATATTTTACTCTAACAGTAAATCTTCAACATTCCAGGTTGAAGCTGTTTAAAAGATGCCTTTAAATCTACACAAACAATCAGAAACCCTGCTGGAAAAAAGCCCCGCCCACTTTTTAAAAGCCCTTGGCAGGTATCAGGAAAGGGTCAGCTGGCACTATGGTGCCCACAGGTGCCATGCTGGGGACCCTGGTTCTATAGAGCTGGTCACCTTTTCGAATTGCTGCTTCATAATGTAGGCTTCTAGTTTATTTTTTAAGCCCAATTTTCAGACGGAAAACAGTTTTTTTCACAATGGACAGAATGTTTATGATCCGCCATGACCAATCTAGTATGTTTATGAATGACAAGCAGTCTTAGGGGTTCAAAAAGTGACCCTGATTAGGTAGCTAAGGGGTAGTCAAACTGCAGCCCTCCAGATGGCCATGGACTACAATTCCCATGAGCCCCTGCCAGCATTTGCTGGCAGGGGCTCATGGGAATTGTAGTCCATGGCCATCTGGAGGGCCACAGTTTGACTACCCCTGACTGATTTTGGGTTTCTAAGCAGTATTTAAAATCAACAATTTGTTTTAAACACTTGACATGGCAAGCAGCACCTCAGAAAAACTCTCTCTACCCATGCAAAACAGAATAGGGAAAGCTTCAGAGAAAAACACAAGGTTTTTCTCTTCAAAAACATTTTTTTCCCCTGGCAGATTCATCTGCTTAATCAACTAAAGCGCGGCCAATTAGCTGCCTAATTAATTGATTTCTGGAATCAGCTTACAGGCCTGACTAAGTAAGCACCCCCACATTATCCAATCTACTGGCGCAGATGAGGCCGTGACGGCAGAGAGAGCAAAATGCATCTTTTTGTCTCAAAATGGCGTCTCTGCCGAACGCCTCCTCCCCCAGGTGAGCTCTACGCAAGGCCAAGGCTGTGACGGGGTGCACACAGAGCGCACTTGGCCCTCAGCGATGCCAAGGCGGTTTCACAACCACAAAGGGGGAGGTTTATGTGAAGCTTGACGCGGCTGCCAGATGTGAGTCCCGGTGCGTCTCTCCCGGGAGTTCAGGGACACGAAGTTCTGTCAGTGCTGGCACCTTGAAAGGTTACGTCTGATCTCGCAGACTGACAAAAAATCCCTTTGGCTCTTCACTTCCTTCCCTGACAGGCAGGCGACGCGCAACCACAGAAGCACTACGGTGTGAGTTGACAAAGATGAGGGCCCCGAAGGCAGCTGGCTCTTATATACTGCTTTTCTCTACCCGAAGGAGACTCTAAGAGGCTTACGTTCACCTTCCCTTTCCTCTCTCCACAACAGACACCCTGTGAGGGAGGTGAGGCTGAGAGAGCCCTGATATTACTGAAGAAGAAGAAGAAAAGTTGGTTCTTATATGCCACTTTTCTCTACCCGAAGGAGTCTCAAAGCGGCTTACAATCGCCTTCCCTTTCCTCTCCCCACAATAGACACCCTGTGGGGTGGGTGAGGCTGAGAGAGCCCTGATATTACTGAAGAAGAAGAAGAGTTGGTTCTTATATGCCACTTTTCTCTACCCAAAGGAGTCTCCAAGCGGCTTACAATCGCCTTCCCTTTCCTCTCCCCACAACAGATACCCTATGAGATGGGTAAGGCTGAGAGAGCCCTGAGATTACTGCTCAGTCAGCACATCTTTCTCAGTGCTGTGGTGAGCTTAAGGTGGCTGTATGTGGGGCAGCGGGGAATCAAACCCCGCTCGCCAGATTAGAAGTCCGCACTCCTAACCACGACACCAAGCTGGACGGTACTTAGCTGAATCACATCTAGATAAGCAAATGGTGTTTCAGTATTTGGGGTGAAATTTTTCTCCATGGAAAAATGCAGCACTGGGGGAGAGGGGCGGGGGTGGGGATCCTGGAAAATGTCCTGCCCTGCATCCCAGATGAGAATTCTATGCCAGCCCTGCTCTCCCAGAGGTCTAACCACACTGCCGGCCACATGATGCCTCCCCTCCCTTTGCCATGGTCAAACCTGCTCTGCTGGGCAGCGGTCTTGTTCTTGGAGCCTTCCTCCACCAAGGGAATAACCATCTTCTCTGCCACATCGGTCAGAACTGCAAAGGTGGGCTCCACGATGAAATCAATGAAACCTGCGGAAGGGGAGGGACATTAGCAGCCAACCGGAGGGGTCCCCCTACCCCTGCGTGCTCACAGGATCACGGGCCGGAGCAGGGAGGAGATCTCCCCCTAGCGTTGTGGGCTGTGACGGGATGCGAAAACATCCCAGTGAAAAATCTGGACTAGCCCATAGCCGCTCCTGGATCTATGAGCAGAAGCGCACAGGTGGGAATGGTCCCGATATGAAACTCAGCCTCCTGGTGTGCCACTTACCAATCTGCGACTGGGCCACCAGTGTAGAGGTACGATCGCATAGCGGGGAGAAGGGCAGTCCCAGTTCAGCCTCTTTGTCCCCCTGCAGCATACAAGGCAATGTCAGAACCAGCCCTTGGAAGTAGACAGACTTAAGCCCAGTAGGGGTGTTAATTCAAGTTGACCCGCAGTCAGAGCATGGGTATATAAGCCTAATATTTGCAGAACCTGAACTCAGATCCCAAAGAATCTTGAAAGCCTCCTGCATGTACAGCTTAGGTCTGTCCATGAAATAGCCAGGAGATGGGTGGGCGTTTGGTCTCAAGGAGTGGATTCCGTCTCCAGCAAAGTCTGTGTTTCCTGAGGGATTCTGAGAGGGTAGATCAGAGATTCACAACCAGGGCCTATTCTGCACCCAATAGATAATGCACTTTCAATGCACTTTAGAAGTAGATTTTCCTGTTCCGCACAGGAAAATCCAGCTGCCAAAGCACATTGAAAGTGCATTATCCTGTATGTGCGGAATGGGCCCAGAGCTCCATGGGGCTCTGTGAGAGCTCCCAAGGGGCTTCCCAGCTTTTCTCCTATATCCTGCCTTAATGGACTCAGCCACAGGTTATTCCCGGCACTGGGAAATGGGGCGGAGTCTATATGACGTCTCCTGCCTTATACCACCTCCTTCCTCTCCCCCATCCCCAGGCCTCCTTGGGCATGGCAGGGAGGTGTAGCGAGCTGACATCACTTCCTCAAAGCCTTAAAAATTATTTCAGGGCCTGCTCCATGGTCTAAAGGTTGAAAAAGGCTGGGGTAGAAGATTGGCCCGCAAATACGGATCATCACTGCCTTGCTGCCGGGATGCGAAATGATTTGAAGGTTCACAACCAAACTTTGATTAGGATGCCTCAGAATTCTCATGGCTGCCCAAAACCCTCCTGCATGCCTTGAAAGATTAGAGCTTGGAATCTAAAGATGGATTCCCTCTAGCTCAGCCTTTCTGAACCTTTTTACCTCTGAGAAATCCTTGAAATGATCTTTAGGCTTCGAGAAACCCCAGAAGTGACGCCATCATGCGGAATATGGTTGGGAAGCAGAGCTGTGGACACGCCCACCTGGGGCCCCTCCTCTTCCCACCCCCTCCAGGCCCATCGATAATTTGGGGGGGGGGGGTTGACATGACCATATATGACCAATAAATATTTAACAAATCATCCCACCCATTCGGGAAACCCTTCCAGGGCTGTCAAAAAACCCCCACGGTTTCATGAAAACCTGGTTGAGAAAGTTTGCTCCAGCTTCTGACTGAGTTGAGCACCTTGGGTGCAAAGACACATGTTGTGGAGGATCATGTTTGGACAACTGCGGGTGCAGCTCATGGATGCACTCATGCTGCGGAGCATAGCCTACACCCTCAAAGGGAAAGTTTTGAAGTCGGTGTGGAATACTGAGACTCAATTCTAGTTTTTCCTCAGTTTCTAGGACTCATAGCTGCAGCCAGGGGGGGGGGGGGAATGAAAAGGGACAGGAAACTTCTGCCAAATATAATTGCCCAGAGATGTACAGGACGAGGTTTACAGTCATCAAATGCTTGATTGCTCTTCCCTCAATCAGACCTCTCCGGCTACACCCGAGTTCATCAAAATTCAAGATGCTTCCTTCAGCATCCTTCACCTCAGAGTTTCCCAACCTGTCCGTCAGGACCCCAAAATGGACTGCCCAGGCCAGCATCTCCTGATGGCCATCTCTGCCCTTTCCATTGCTCTTGGAAATCAAGACTGGACTCTGGAAACAGTATCTTCGATGTCAAACACAGAGGTGTGCAGCATTCCCTATAAACCAGGGGTAGTCAACCTGTGGTCCTCCAGATGTCCATGGACTACAATTCCCAGGAGCCCCTGCCAGCGAATGCTGGCAGGGGCTCCTGGGAATTGTAGTCCATGGACATCTGGAGGGCCGCAGGTTGACTACCCCTGCTATAAGCCATCCATCATAGGTTCATAGGTTCACCTTTCAAAATACTTTCAGTGAGGGAGTGGGCGGCCGTCCACTCCCCACTTGTGAAGTATTCCGAAGGGAAGAGTTATGACTCATGCAGGAGGGGAGACCTGAGTGCGACTTCCTGAGCATAACATGGATCGATGGGTTTTCAAATCGCCACCATCGCCGGAGATACCTGTCGGAAGAACTCTTCCATGAGCGCCTTGGTCCATCGGGAGTGCACCGTCCACTGCTTGGTGGGGTGGCTGATGTCGGCGGCGTGGAGAAGCAAGGACAGAGCCTTTGCTTTGTCGATCCTGAAAAGGCAGCAGGGTAGGGGTGAGCTCCATCCATCCGTGCTACTCACCAGTCACAACAAATGACACACGAAGGAGGGGGGGGCGGAGGAGAAGAAGCAGAAGACTCCGCTTTTCTCTACCAGAAGGAATCTCAAAGGAGCTTACATTAGCCTTCCCTTCCTCTCCCCCAACAGACACCCTGTGAGGGAGGTGGGGCTGAGAGAAACTGTGACTGGCCCAAGGTCACCCAGCAGGCCTCATGTGGGTTAAAGTGGCTTTAAATGCCTTCCTTTGCTCTCCTCACAACAGACACCCTGTGAGGTAGAAGAAGGAGAGTTGATTCTTACATGCCACTTTTCTTTACCAAGGAGTCTCAAAATGGCTTACAGTTGCCTTCCCTTTCCTCTCCCACAAGAGAAACCCTGTGAGGGGGGTGAG
This sequence comes from Paroedura picta, assembly GCA_003118565.2. Classification (NCBI taxonomy): domain Eukaryota; kingdom Metazoa; phylum Chordata; class Lepidosauria; order Squamata; family Gekkonidae; genus Paroedura; species Paroedura picta. Next base: position 154,389,478 of record BDOT02000003.1, on the reverse strand, counting down.
GCTGAGAGAGCCCTGATATCACTGCTGGGTCTGAACAGCTTTATCAGTGCTGTTGCCTTCCCTTTCCTCTCCCACAAGAGACACCCTGTGAGGGGGGTGAGGCTGAGAGAGCCCTGATATTACTGAAGAAGAAGAAGAAAAGTTGGTTCTTATATGCCGCTTTTCTCTACCCGAAGGAGTCTCAAAGCGGCTTACAATCGCCTTCCCTTTCCTCTCCCCACAACAGACACCCTGTGAGGTCTGAACAGCTTTATCAGTGCCGTGGGGAGCCCAAGGTCACCCAGCTGGCTGCATGTGTGGGAGAGCTGAATCAAACCCAGCTCGCCAGATTAGAAGTAACCACTACACCAAGCTGGCTTTCCTACACCAAGCTGGCCCATCACCAGATGGCTGATCTTTGGTCAGTCAGAGTTCTCTCAGAGCTCTCTCAGCCCCATCTCCCTCACAGGGTGTCTCTTGTGGGAGAGGAAAGGGAAGATGACTGTAAACCAAGTGTCTGTTGTGGGGAGAGGAAAGGAATCCCCTTTGAGACTCCGTTGGGTAGTGAAAAGTGGGGTACGAAAAAAACCCTCTCTCCTTCTACGGGGCCTGGGGTTTCACCTGGTGCCTACGTGGACAGTCCTACTTCCCCCAAAACCTTCTCATTCTAGCAGAACCCCCAAAGTCCATCTTCCTTCCCCTCACGTCCTTTGCTGGAAGACAAGCACAGGGCTTGCCTATGAGTAGAACGAGGGCTGAGCAAAATGATTCCCTTTCTCCCCCAAACGTCTCCCACAGCGACAAAAAGTGGGTGGGCACACACAAAGGGCTCTGCCAGTTTTTCAGCCGTTGTTCTGAAAACGTTTCGGAAGCCCGGCCCACATTTTGGGTCACCTCCGCTTGCTCTGCGCGACCTTGCCAAATTCGGTTGGCCACCTTACGGCATTATGACATCATTGCTTTCGGTCCATATTCCCCAGCCAGCTGGGGTTATCTGTGGGAATGACGCAAGGAGCAAAAAAAGCAGCTTTATTTATTTCCATTTGAACTTCTATCCTGCCCTGTCTCTGTGGGCGGATCACAACACAGGTAAAATTACATATCAGATTCTAAAAATAAAAAAAATACAAAAATAGAAATCTAGATTAATCTAAAGTAAGATTTAAAACCTCATAAATTTAGAATACTAATCTTGCTCACAATAATGTGTTTTATGGAGAAAGACGGGGAATTTTAATAATGCAATACCCACTTGGGGGGGGGTTAGTTTTGGGGCAGCCAAACTGTGGCTCTCCAGATGTCCATGGACTACAATTACCATGAGGCCCTGCCAGCACCATGTTGGCAGGGGCTCATGGTAATTGTAGTCCATGCATGCTTGAAGAGCCACAGTGTGACCGCCCCTATGCTAGGGTCTTCAAGGCACGAGCCATTCAGAGCTAGTTTGCTGTTCCTTGTTGGGAACCCCTGTTTTAGAGAGAGAAAACGTACCAAAGCGATCGCTGGGAGAGGGGGAAGGAAACTGAACTGCACACTATGGGTGTTCTCCCAATGCAAGGAGGTTTGGGGTACAGTTTTAGACTTCAGCCCCCTAGGAAACAGCTAATTTCTCTTCGCAATCCAATCAGAAAGATATTTATTTCATGCATACCCTCACCTTTCTCCTCACTGAGGACCCGACACAGCGGATATCGTCCCCCTCTCCTCCGTCTTACCCTCACAACAACCCTGTGAGGCAGGTTAGGCTGAGAGAGTGTATTTGGCCCAACGTCGCCTAGCAACCTTCCTCGGCAACCCTCATACCCGTGTCATCTCGGATCCTAGCCCAATGTTCTCACCACTGCACCACATTGGTTCTTGCTATGAGAACAGGCAGCAGCGTTCTGAATGATTTCCCGGGAGAGCTAAAGGCCCTGACGGAACTATCTCAGTCCCGCAGGGCCTGCAAGATGGAGCTCTTCTGCCAGGCATTCGGTTGGGGAGAGTTCCCATCCAATGGCCCCTCCTCTATATAGCAGCAACCCTCCCATCACCGAAATCATAAAGATGCCGGAGACTTTGACTGATTCTATTAGTGCAGGGGTAGTCAAACTGCAGCCCTCCAGATGTCCATGGACTACAATTCCCAGGAGCCCCCTGCCAGCATTTGCTGGCAGGGGGCTCCTGGGAATTGTAGTCCATGGACATCTGGAGGGCCGCAGTTTGACTACCCCTGTATTAGTATATAAGCAACCAAGGTTGTTTTATTATTCTAATTTGAGTTTTCTATTGGAATGTTTCATTGATTGTACTGGCTTTTATGGTTGTCAGCCACTGCAAGCCAGCTGTGATGGGAGCAGCAGGATAGAAATTTAATAAACAAAATTTAAAAAGCATACAGGCGTGACTATGTTAAACGCACAGGCATGTGGGTGACCGCCACCAACATAACAAAATGGAAGTAAGGGGAAATGAGGTCAAGGGGCAGTGAGAGCAAGAAAGAAGAAAACTATCAAAACAGCATGAATGAACTGGCAGTGAGTGCCAACAGGTTAGGGATGCCAGCCTCCAGGCGGGGCCTGGGGATCTTTCAGCTTGTCTCCAGACTACTGTCAGCAGTTCTCTGAGAGAAAATGGAAGCTTTGGAGGGTGGATTGTATAACATGGGACCCCACTGAGGTCCCTGTCCTCCCACCCCCAAATCTCCTGGAGTTTCCCAACCTAACCTCCCACCCAACCCCCATGCCACTTAACAGGGGCCAGGGAGATCTGGCAGCCCTTCAAAAACAACTGTAAGGGCAGGGGCCAACAGAACCCCTGAGAGGGGACATGATAGCCCTCTTTAAGTATTTGAAAGGTTGTCATTTGGATGAGGGCAGGATGCTGGATGCTGTTCCCGTTGGCTGCAGAGGAGAGGACACGCAGTAATGGGTTTAAACTACAAGTACAACGATATAGGCTAGATATCAGGAAAAAGTTTTTCACAGTCAGAGTAGTTCAGCAGTGGAATAGGCTGCCTAAGGAGGTGGTGAGCTTCCCCCTCACTGGCAGTCTTCAAGCAAAGGCTGGATACACACTTTTCTTGGATGCTTTAGGATGCTTAGGGCTGATCCTGCGTTGAGCAGGGGGTTGGACTAGATGGCCTGTATGGCCCCTTCCAACTCTATGATTCTATGATTCTAACCAGACAAAGGACGTAAGCAGGTTCTGCTCAGTACTGCTTTAAATAAGCACAACTGATTAAGCCAGCCTCCTCACTAGATCAACTTCTCTCTCTCACACACACCATTCCATGCTCGGTCCCCTTGGGCAGAAGGTCAGAGATCGCCACGAATGTGGAAAGCCTCAAGCATTAAACGCTTCACAGGTATGGAGCCCAGTGCGCTTAGATAAATACGGGGTCGCTGACTGGGGCGGCAGGAAGTGCTGGGTGAACAAACTGGCTTCCCGAAAGACTCCCTCAAGGGACAGTTTAGACACAGCCCTTGGCTTTCTCATAACATGCATGAGACAGCAACGCCATAAAAATTTTTATATTCTCCGTGGAAATTCGTGGCTTCAATTACGGGGAGAGTCTTGTAAATCTGGTTCAGGGATCTTGGTCCAAAAATAAAGCCCGTTGAGATTTTAAAAGGTCCCCCGTCACCACATTCCCCCAGAGCCCCATATTAATTTTGTTCAGTGACCGTTGAATTAATCTGGTACTAAACGCAGTGGGTTTCAACTAGACAGTTGGGGTGCTTACGAAGAAAGGTTATTTCCCATAGCTGGCCCTTCTGAGCTTATGCAGATTTTTAACTTTGCAATTAACTTGTTTGTATTAAAATGAATATGATTTGGATCAGACCAGTTTTTCCATTGTTCAAAGAGAGAGGAGGGGGCTCATTGGACCACCAAAAATGTTATACTGGGAATTGTGGGATCAGTGGGGGCAAAGGGCACAAGGAAAGGGAGACGTGGCAAAGAGAAGAAAAGCCTGTAGGATCCAACCGATTGTTTTCTCAATGTAACCAAATCTGAGGATACTTAAATCCAAAGATTAGATCCCTGAACAAACAAAGCAGGCCTTTCTATAAATCTGGGGAAAAAATGCTCCAGGGTTGTCTGATGAAACATCTTTAATTAAAAATGGATTGATTGTACCACAGCCAAAACGCGAACTTCTGATTACCGCGTTTTCAAATAATTTCCTCAGTGACATAGATGCTTGTTAGACAATTCCACAACTTGTCCAGTCAGGAATAACCTCATCCATTTATCAGGCTCAAGAAGACTCGAATTATTTTTAGCATAGAGAAAATGTTATCTGGGAGACAAAGTATTTAGTGCTAAAAAGATTTTTATACTGCCCTTCCCTACGGCTCTGGGCGATTTACAGAAAACATCGTGGAACATATACATAGAACAATATCAACATATGGATAACAATATCTTCTTGATAGATTCAAATGGGTAGCCGTGTTGGTCTGAAGTAGCACAATGAAATCAGAGTCCAGTAGCACCTTTAAGACCAACAACGATTTATTTAAGGCGTGAGCTTTCAAGTGCAAGCACTCTTCCTGAATACATCTTTGTTGGTCTTAAAGGTTCTACTGGACTCTGATTTTAATATCTTCTTGAGAATGATAAATGCATGAGGTTATTCCTTATTGGACACGTGGAAATTTATAACAAGCATCTATGCCACTGGGGAAATTATTTGAAAACATTTCACAGCTTGGCTTTGCTACAATCAATTTTGAATTTAGGATGTTTCTTCTTTGGAGCCCACCTGTAGTTCTTCTGCCTGCTTCTTCACGTTTTTCACCTATTCCAACTCTATGATTCTATGATTCTATACTGACTTTGTGGATGGAGAGGGTTAATTCAAACAGATCCACTGAGAACCAGATAAGAGGATTCAAGGGACAGATCCAACCTATAGGTTCCAATTGGCCATCTGCAGTTTGTAGGATAATAGACTTCGGAAAGCTCAGAAAAGCCAGGTGCCGTCCACCATCCGACCTCCCCTTCTCCCAGCCACTTCCGTCCAGGGTGCCCTGTCACCCTCCCATCTTTGACACAATCCCACCCTGGAACCCACCATCCCTCTCCACCCCCGGCCCTGGAAGGCTTACCGCTCAAGCTGCTGGATGGAGGTTTTCACAGTCTTGACTTGCTGGAAGTGGCAGGACATGTCTGTCGCCAGAACCATTTCGATCACGAGCGACCGGAGTTCCCTGTGCCGCGGGAACAGGGAGAGAGAAAGTGTGATCTTCATCCCGTGTGATCCTCATCCCATCTCTAAACTCCCTGCCTGGCTAGAGAGCCTGGCCCAGCACAGAGAGCGGACGGAAAGATCTGCATCAGGCTTCATCAGATGTTGTTTAGGTTTTAACAGATTTCAATCCATGTTATTTTTAATGATGTACGCCACCTCAAGATGGCTAAATCAGATGATATGAATGAATGAATGAATGGATGGATGGATGGATGGATGGATGGATGGATGGATGAATGAATGAATGAATGAATGAATGAATGAATGAATGAATGAATGAATGAA
>BDOT02000003.1:154354705-154366198 GCA_003118565.2 Paroedura picta | reverse complement strand
GCTCTGCCCCTGAAACTTCTCAATCCTTGTAGAAGTGGCCTCAGGGAACAGCACAGACAGGTCCCTTTTTCAGAGAGCGAGAGGAAGTACCGAGGTTTTCTTAAACCTGACCGCAAGTTAAACAGCATCTCCCACAGCAACCCCGGATCAATGCAGACGCGGAGATGGAGGGGGGGGGGAAGCAATTTAAAGCCCTCGCTCACCGACTCACTTGAGCAATCCAACCCTGCCTTTAAATCAGAAGACGATTTGCTACAGTTCCCCACCAGAGGCTGCCCTGCGCATATAATCCTCTTATCTTTCCCCCTTGCTGCAAATTAAGTTTGGGGTGCCAGTTCTGAATCGTCCCCAATCAGAACCTCTGCAATGTCAAGAGACGGGCGGAATATCAGCGGGATGCCGAATTCTGCTTTGTGCGTCTGTATATTGACTGATTGGGCTTAGTTTTGAATTCAAAGGCTTCGGAGACGGCGGATGCAACCCTACAATTTTTTTCCCCTGGAAGTAAGCCCTGTTAGGGGGAGAGAAGGTGTCAGCGTACAGCCTGATCTCATCAGATCTCGGAAACAAAGCAGGGCCGGGACTCGGAAGGGAAAAGCCTGCAGAGGAAGAATAAAACCTGACTCCAGTGGCCACTTTAAGACCAACCTAGTTTTATTCACAGTAAAAAATAGATTTTCTTGATGCAGTTTCTGGAAGGGTTTCCTGAATAGGTGGGAGTTACTTAAGTTTTCATATATATTTTAAACTTCTTAAACATATATCGGGTGATATGGCCATATGCAGTTGACCCTCCTCCCCCTCCCAAAATGGCCAATGATGGGCCTGGAGGAGGTGGGAAGGGGAGGGGCCCCAGGTGGGCATGCACAAAGCTCTGTTTCCCAACCATATTCTGCATGATTGGACCACTTCTGGGCTTTCTCGAAGACTGAAGAATGTTTCAGACGTTTCTCAATGTTAAAAAAGTTGAGAAAGGCTGGTATAAGCTTTCACTTGCATGCACACTTCTTTAGATCCCAGATGCCGCCAGGCTCAAGTTTTGTTCTGCTTCTTTCGACCAACATGGCCACCCACCTGACTTTATCTGCAGGGAGGCAATGGCAAACCATTTGTGTCTCCCTTGCCATGAAAATTCCTTTCTGACCGGACAGCACTTCAGACATGCACATTTTCCCCTTTCTTGTGGAACTCTCAGCTACAGTCACAGAATCATAGAATCATAGAGTTGGAAGGGGTCATACAGGCCATCTAGTCCAACCCTCTACTCAACGCAGGATCAGCCCTAGCGGTTACACACAGACCCTGTCTGTGACTTGCTCAATGAGGAAAGTTCTAACTCCGGGAGACCAATTCTAATTCCAGGAGACCTCCAGGCTACCTCTGGAGATGGTACAAGAGAAGAACAGCCACTGTGTAGTCACAATACAACTCAATCAAATCAGAGTCCAGTAGCACCTTGAAGACCAACAAAGATTTATTCAAGGCATTCACGCCCTGAATGAATCTTTGTTAGTCTTAAAGGTGCTACTGGACTCTGATTTGATTGTGCTACTTCAGACCAACAGGGCTACCTATTTGAACAACACAACTCAGTAAGCGTTTCAACGACATGGGGAAAGTTTGCCGGATGCTTTAAAAGCACAAACACAACACTGCGATACTCCAAAAGTGCGTAAAGGTAGGAACGCCACTGGAAACCCCAAATCTAAATAAAGGGATGGCTAGCCTGCATTTCACATGTGACTGCTTCCTCCGAGGACCCCAACCCCAAAACTTTACTGCACAAATGCCCAGTGGGCTCTAGATAACATTCATGTCCTAATGAACATCTTCATGACTTCACTGCAGAGGAGACACTCCTAAAACGTGTGAAGGGTTTGGGATTTGGAATGTCCAGTGGGATTCCTACACTTACACAGCCAATTCACACCTACTACAGAGGCTGAGGAATGGCATTCCTGGGTGTTTGGAATAGGCAGATACAGATTTCTGGGGAGGGGATGGGAAACCAGGCCCGTCCCCCCGTCCCCAAGCAGGCAATCTCTGCCCTGACTCTATGCATGAAAAAAACAGGGCGGTGTGTGGGTTTGTGGGGGGGGGGTGAGACTTTCCTGCAGATTTCATTCCAGGCTGCCGAGCGCCAACAGAGGGATTCAATCCGCTCTTCTGGGCTTTTGTTGCACGGCTCCGTCACCATGGCAACGGCCCGAGAGACGGAAGTTTCCGGATGGCGATGGACAGATGTGGGGGAGTAAGCGATACATTCCTACACGGGCCCACGGGCCCTGACACAGCCGGCGTGGAGGAGAGTTGGAGTGGGCTGACCCAGGCGCAAATATCTTTGAAATTGACCAGGTGGTCCTGGGCGCAAGACTACCTTGCAGGGTTGTTGTGAGGATAAACTAGCGGAGATCCATGAGTGCCCCTTGGAGCTGGCAGAACCCAAATGGTGCCTGACCTGATGGATCCGATGCCCCGCTTTTCTCCTTAATGGCGACACAGAGCGGCTTGCAGGTTCATTTCCCACTTTTCTGCTTTATCCTCACAACAGCCCTCGGAGGTAGGAAAGGCAGAGAAAGAACGACTGGCCCAAGGTCACCCAGCCTGCTCCCACGGACAAGTGGGGATTCGTGCTATCTCCTGGATCCCAGTCGCTCAGCGACGGTCTGATTCCATTTCTCACAGTTGCTGTGTGATCGCAAGAAACCTGACTTCGGTTCATAAAACCCAGGCCCTTTTGCAAAGCCTAGTTTGATCCTGCTCTGACCTCAATAGCCCAAACTAGCTTGATCTCATCAGATTCCAGAAACTGGCTGGTGGAAAACCACCCAGAAAGACTATGGTCGTAACACAGAGTCAGTCTAGAGTCGCTATGCTCAGGCGGACGATGGCAATCCACTTCAGAACGTCTCTTCCCTTGAGACACCTCTCGGGTTTGGCTACGACCTGATGTCACAGTCAAGCCATTTCCCCCAAATCTCCTGGCCCAGAGATTCCTGGGACTGCAGGCCCCACCCAGTCATGCAGGTTCAGGGACGAGGCTGGCTTGAGAACCACGAAGAACTTTTTCAGAAAGGGTTTGGATTTTTCTATGCACAGAACCGGCTGAGAACAGGAACCAGCAGTGCCTGTATGCTTGCTGCTGCACGCCCATCCCTTCCAAATGCCTACTCCCCATTTCATTGGATAATAAAAAAATTAAAAATGGAGGTGATTCTCACAGAGATGCTCTGGAGGAAAAGGCCCGCTCCAGCCTGCAGGGACTATTCCACCCTGCCCTCCAAGCTCTTCCCAACACCTGGAGAGGCTTTTCTTTCTTAGGTAACCATTGCCACCACCTGTCTTTTGTAAGGAGTTGCCTGCTGGGCAAGTCAGGACTTCCAGATTTGAGGCCTTGACTCTGTGTCTCTCACTGCCCAGCACCTGGTGACCACAGGGACAGTTTACTGCCTTGTGTAACCCTGGAGGAACAGCTGCTTGCCAGCTGCCAGCCTTCCTCTTGGCATTCACTGGCAGGGGCTCATGGGAACTGTAGTCTATGGACATCTGGAGGGCCACAGTTTGACTAACCCTGCACTAGGGTGTCGAAGACAGTGTGTGTGGGGGGGGGGCTATGTGGTACAGAGAACAATACGCGCATCAGAAGGTATAAAGTATTTATTAAAAAGAAAATTTCCACAGGCTTATTTATTTTTATTTATTTATTTATATTTATATACCACCCTCCCCGGAGGCTCAGGGCAGTTTACAGGAAACAGGAAAAAGATACAAATAACATATGGTAACAACATGTTTTAACAGCAATAACACTGTTGTTGTTAGGTGCTAAGTTGTGCCCGACCCATTGTGACCGTTTTGACACAGCACCATATTGAGCAAGAGAGCCAAAAGAAATGGGTAAAATGCAGTTCCTCTGTCCATCTCTCTATACATGCCCTATTGGATGGTAAAATATAGGACAGGCTCCTTAGGAAGTTGCAGATATTTACAGAGTTTCCATTACCTTGAAGTTTCCTTCAATAATCCACGCAAGGTCCATGGCTGCCTCCTCCAGACCTCAGTTAAGAGCTCTGCCCACTCTGATGCTCAACACCAAAGAGCTCTTTTTTCTTGCTTCCTTGAGTTTTATCACCTCTTTTTCCTCACCCATTGACCAAGCCAGGCCAGTTCAAAGAGTCTTTTCCTGGAGATAACCAGGAATCTCCTTCCTGAAGCCTCTCTAGTATTTCATTCCTCCATATCTCTGTTCTATGTTTGGAGAAGGGGAAACACTTGACACACACCTTACCTCTCCTCCTAGATCAATTAGCATTTCTATGAAGTCTGGAATGCAATTAAATTGATTCCTCCCCCCCCCCCATTCTCTGCCCAGAGAAGGGGGGGGGGACTTTTTAAATTCAGTGAGGGATTTGCACATTTCAAACCTCCAAAGAGGGTGGGGGGGAAATAATTCATATATGCCATGCACTCTCTTTTTCTCCCCATGAAATATCCTGCCGTAGGACTGTGTGACAACTCCTCCTACCCACCACCTACTACCACCTGGCTGCCACCGCACATGTACACACAAACTCTGAAAATCTGTGCTTGGATTCCAGAAGCTTCGACTTTGCCCTTCCTGAAACACACATGCGGAAACAGAGTGACCCAATATTTTAAACTCCCTCTACATTTGCAAAGCCAGCAATTATCTGAACCACTCCCAAATCATTGCAAACTGGAGGGCAGAGACCCAAATTAGATGCCTTCCCGCTGTCAGCATCGGGGCAGAGGAGAGCCCCTTCATGTACCATTTCAGGAGCCCTCAGAGTGTTAAGCAACACCTGACAGTCAGGTTAGAGACTGCAAATTCAATCACGGGGCCTGGGCTTGTAGGTTTTAAGCAATGATCGCTGCCTCCAGTCACATCGCGTGAATCCGCCTGGAAACAGGTCAGGCGGAAGGACGGGAAGCCACAGCGGGCCAATGGGATCGGCGCACATGCAGCACGAGGAGAACGGTGCAAGAATAATGTCACACGGAAGCGAGCAAGCAAGATCTTGCGGTGCCAAAGGACCGGGAGATGGGCAAGGTGACCCAGTTTTGTTTCACTTCTGCCCTTCCCCTCCCCTCTCTCCATCTGTTTCCTTAAGAGCTTCCCACCCCTCCCAACTCCAACTGATGTATTTCTGAGCAAGAAAACTAATTGGAGTGCAAGGAAAGCAATTCAAATGCCAATGCGAAGGCAGAAAGACAGAGGGTGGAGTACAGTTTCTTGGGAAACGTCACCTGCAAAATGACCCTCTACTGCAGGGGTGGCCAAACTGGGGCACTACAGATGTCCAGAGACTACAATTACCTTGCCAGCATGGGCTCGTGGGAATTGTAGACCATGGACATTTGGTTCCACCTAGAAATCTCCCAGAATATCTCACCCTGGAGCTGGAAATCCTATGTACAAGGCATAAAGAGTAGTTATAAAGTATGGAACTGTGTCCCCCCCCCACCCCAACACACATACACACACACACACTGGTGATTATGTGGTTGTTTTTGTGTTTGTGGTGACATCCTACCTGCAGGATTCCCCTCCCATAAATGTTTCTTTGATACCTACTCTTCTTGTTTTCTAGGAGTCAGGTTTGTTCAGGCTTTTCGTTTCTGTTTTTTTCTTTCCTGGCCCAGGGACAATCTGCAGTTGTCCTATTTAGTACCCCCCACTTTAATGGTTTTTGTGCTAGTTTACACATTTTGGAACAATTTCAGTCGTCTTTGTTTTATGCCAATTTGAAGGTTGTCAAGATTTAATGTTGGGGTTTGGTGATTTTACGCCGTGGATTGAACGAGTCTTGGCCGCCTCCCCAGACAACTGCTCCAAGAAGCTGACTACATGAACCAAAACAAAAATCTTAATAAAATAAATTCATTCTGTGGTCCACTGACGCTTGACGAACAATCATGAGTTGTTCATATTTCAGAAGCTACATCGATGATAGCTTTGTGCGAGATGGATCAAATCAACTTTAATTGTTTTTTCTGGATCAAATCCCCTGTATCTTTAAAAAGCAATTTGAAATAGTGGTATTAAAGAACGTGGGCCGCTTGGCTATGCAGATGGGCCCATGTATAAAAAGATGAATGGCTGACACATTCGGCTTTTAAAATTGTATTTTCTGCCCTAGGATAATGGGCTGCGATTGCCCCAAAGTGTAAAAAGGCATACTGCACATACTTGGATGCACAACTATAACATTCACAAATTGGCTGGGGGGGTCAAACCAAACTTAAGAACAACTGGAAACCAGTTGTTTTGAGGGGGGGGTTTCCAGTGAATATTGCAACCCAATAGATCTGACGACGCCATTCAAATCAGCAAACAACGAAAAAGGGAAACTAAGATCTAACCTGACAAGACAAGATAGGAACCTAAAGGTTGAGTTGACAAAAAAAAAGTTTAAACGGCAAAGATTTATTATAATTATGTGGACATAGTAAAAGTTAAAAAACGCATTAATAAAATGAATAGAACTGCAAGTACGGAATCAACATTAACGCATGGAACATATAAAGACCAAAACACAAAGATGCTGCATCTGCTTAGCACATGAAAACACTGAGAGAGGTGTTTTTTAAAAACGGGTAGCTGTTGTTCATTGATGTCTCATGTGCAAACACACATTAGGCCTGTGCATGCCCAGTCGCAATATGGGGCTGAACCACAAGACAGAAAATGAACAATATTTCACTATGTCAGGGGTAGTCAAACTGCGACCCTCCAGATGTCCATGGATTACAATTCCCAGGAGCCCCTGCCAGCATTTGCTGGCAGGGGCTCCTGGGAATTGTAGTCCATGGACACTTGGGGGGCCGCAGTTTGACTACCTGTTAACTATGTCGTTTCCCCATTTGACATTCTTATATAGAATCCATGTCAGTAGGAGCATCCCTTTCTAGATTTTTTCCCACCTAGCAGGCACTAATATTATACATTTCTAGACTGTCCTAGTGTATTAAAACTTATTTGACCGCTGAAGAAGACCCCTTAAGGGTCAAAACACGTTTTTGGTCCTTATATGTTCCATGTGTTAATGCTGATTCTGTACTTGCTGTGCTATACCATATAAACTGAGGGCCAGGTTGGTGGTGTGGTTAAGAGCGGCAGCTTTCAATCTAGCGAGTCAGATTTGATTCCCCTGCTCCTCCACATGCAGTCAGCTGGGTGACCTTGGGCTCATCACAGCCCTGATAGTGCTGTTCTCGCAGAGCAGTTCTCTCATAGCTCTCTCAGCCTTCACTGTCTGTTGTGAGGAGAAGAAGGGGAGGAGATTATCAGCCCTTCTGAGACTCCTTCAGCAAGTGAAAAACAGGGTATAAAAACCGACTCTTCTTTACCAAAGTTTTTACTTTGATTATGTACATGTAATTACAATAAATATTTGGATTTTAAAATAATTTCTCCCCCCAGCCCAACCTTTATGTTCCTAACTTCTCCAGTTGAACCAACATGTGAATTTGAAAGGGAAGATCCTGGCTTTGGCTACTGTTGTCATGCCACAATGCTGCGGACACTGGGGGGGGGGGAGGGATCATTGCCGTCAAAACTCATAGCCATCCTAAAATGAGTAGCCCCCTTGCCTCCCTGACCCAAGTCCCCCAAATCATCTTGGCCTGCCTATCTCGTGTTAGAAGGGGGGGAAATTGGTCCTTTTCGGATTGGAGTTTTCTTCATTCGGTACAACATGAATCAACTGAACCACTGATTCGGCACATTGTTTTGAGTTTGGTCAATTTGCAGAAACTCTAATGCATTTGTCTAAAACAGCCACGAGACAGCTGATCCTGCTGCAGAGAGAAGCCACCCCAGAGACCCGATGTTTGGTGCCTAGACCGTGTTGCATCAGGCCAATGGTCCATTCAGTCCAACATTTTGTGTCACCCAGTGGCCCATACCCAGGCGATACACCAACAGATATAAGAACATAAGAGAAGCCATGTTGGATCAGGCCAATGGCCCATCCAGTCCTACACTCTGTGTCACACAGTGGCCCAAACCCAGGTGCCATCAGGAGGTCCACCAACAGCCTTAAGAACATAATAGAAGCCATGTTGGGCCAGGCCAATGGACCATCCAGTCCAGCACTCTGTGTCACACAGTGGCCCAAACTCAGGGGCCATCAGGAGGTCCACCAGCAGCTTTAAGAACATAAGAGAAGCCATGTTGGATCAGGCCAATGGACCATCCAGTCCTACACTCTGTGTCACACAGTGGCCCAAACCCAGGTGCCATCAGGAGGTCCACCAACAGCCTTAAGAACATAATAGAAGCCATGTTGGGCCAGGCCAATGGCCCATCCAGTCCAACACTCTGTGTCACACAGTGGCCCAAACCCAGGTGTCATCAGGAGGTCCACCAGCAGCCTTAAGAACATAAGAGAAGCCATGTTGGATCAGGCCAATGGCTCATCCAGTCCAACTCTCTGTGTCACTCAGTGGCCCAAACCCAGGTGTCATCAGGAGGTCCACCAGCAGCCTTAAGAACATAAGAGAAGCCCTGTTGGGTCAGGCCAATGGCCCCTCCAGTCCAACACTCTGTGTCACACAGTGGCCCAAACCCAGGTGTTATCAGGAGGTCCACCAGCAGCCTTAAGAACATAAGAGAAGCCATGTTGGATCAGGCCAAGAGCCCATCCAGTCCAACACTCTGTGTCACACAGTGGCAAAATCCAGGTGCCACCAGGAGGGTCACCAGTGGCGCCAGAATATCAGAAGCCCTCCCACTCTGGGACCCCAGGCACCAAGAATACAGAGCATCATTGCTCCAGACAGAGTATTTCATCTATACCTTGTGGCCAATAGCCCCTGATGGACCTCTGCTCCACATGTTTGTCCAGTCCCCTCTTGAAGCTGTCTATGTTTGTAGTCACCACCACTCCCTACGGTAGTGAATTCCACATTAACCTCTGAATGTCTCTTTCCTTGAAAACACAACTGGGTCACCAGATGTTGGTTGCGACTTGACAGTGCTTTCCACCACCCCTAGCAGATCCTCCTCCCATCTCTCAACGAAGACTCTCAAGATGGGAGCCCTTTGTCTCGCGCCTCTGGGCTTGCCTCGGCCTTAAGAGGAGTAGTTAATAATTCAGGCTTGCTCAGCAGCTGCTATCCTGCTCCTTGGGTCTTCCCCACCTCCTCTGCTGCCAGGATCTCTTCCCAAACTGACAGACTAAGCCAGACAGAAAACTGTTCAGCTTCCTTAAACTGCAATTCTGACACGCGTTTTCTTGGCAGTCTGGCTGAACTCAGTTTCTGAGGAATCACGCCTAGGGTCAGGCCTCAGGCAAATGGATATTCAGGCCACAACGCAAGCTCAGTCGGTCAGTGTCAACGGGGTGCCCCGCCATCAGCTCAACAAACGTCCAGCAATTATTTCAGCATATGAGTTCATCACACCATGGTGGCCGTTTTTCCTCCCAATTGCATTCCAAATAAAGCCGAATGAACTTGGGGGTTTGGGATTCGCACCGAGAGAACAGTCCCTCTTTCGGTTTTACTAAAACTGTTTTGCCGGTAGGCAACAATTCCGTTTTATCTCTGCTGGTAAACCGCAATTACAAGGCTGCACTGCACAGCCAATACTTTTCAGGATGCAAATTCATAAATTTTAAGACCCTGGCATGGGAAATGGGTGGCAAGCAGCGTCAGGCCAACACTGCTCTGCTCAAATAGCAACTCGGTCACCAATGACAGACAGAGCCCGCGGGCACTTAGAAAAGCACCTTTGTTGTCGTTTGATCAAACATCCGAACCTGTTCTGAATCACACCGCGAATGTACGTTTTGCGTTTAGAAGAAAAAGAGCTGGTTTTTATACTCCTCTTTTCACTACCCAAAGGAGTCTCAAAGCGGCTTTCAACCGCCTTCCTCTCATAGAATCATAGAATTGGAAGGGACCTCATGGGTCATCTAGTCCAACCCCCTGCACTATGCAAGACACTCACATCATGCAGGGGGTTGGACTAGATGACCCATGAAACCCCTTCCAACTCTATTGTTCTATGATTCTATGACAGGAAGGGAACACGGTTGCAAGCCGCTTTGAGACTCCTCACAAGAGACAACAACAGTAAGGGAGGTGGGGCCAAGAGAGAGAGAGAGAGCTCTGAGAGAACTGATCTGGGAGGCTCTGACAGGCCTGTGACTAGCCCAAGGTAACTCACCTGTCTGCATATGGAGGAGTGGGGAATCAAATCCGGCTCTCTTAGCCACTACACTAAGCCGACTCTATTATTAAAGTTATATAGTCCGCCTTTCTTATAGGGACTTGAGGAGGACTACACACGATGAGCCAGTACAATCCACAAAAGAGGACATTCAGTACCCGCTGCATTAGGAGCTCAGAAATCTGGAACCTCCAGAAAGAAATGAAGCATTACGTAAGCATGTACATGATACATTGAGCGGCTCAGGTATTACATAATTAGGACCCTGCTTACAATAAGCTAAATGCAGCAGCACAGACCACAGTCCCTAAATATTTGTGCAATAAGGCCATTTGTGCAACCATTTGTGCAATATTTGTGCAATAAGGCTCATAAGGCCATTGTTTACAGCACAACTCTGTTACCTTCGCACAAAAACCCTCTTAACACTGTCCTTCCCCATCCACTCGCTGTTCAAGCCACCGGACAGAATTCATGCAAGATTCACTTACAGGAGTGATATAGTCTTCGGTTGTCTCAGTTCAGTAGGGGTGGAGGGAAGAGGCAAGGTTTGCATCCCCGGCTCTCCATCTTTGGCGTTTTGCATGCCTGACGCCCAAAGCCAAGCGGGCTTGCGTCCATCCAGCATCCGAAATGCGATCTAAACCTTGCGCACGTCCTCAACACCGCTATCTGGGAACTCCAGTTCAACCCCGTCGTTTCGGGGCATGCGCCGACCGGGCGACGCAGGCGCAGAAGCAGCGCATAAGCTTGAGAAGTTATGTGATTTTTAACAATGCATGACTTGCCCACCATGGCCCCGGGGCAAATGCAGTCCAAGCGAGACAGCCAATTGGGAGCATGCCCCAATAGTGCCTACCCGACTGGCTGGGATGCGGGCGGCCGCGGAGAGTGAACGCTGAAAACTCTTTCTGTTCCATCGCGGATTCTGTTGCTTTCAGAAGGTGAGCAAAGCAGCATGGCGGCGGCAAAGGGACTCCAAAGGACACAAGCATCGCGAGCCACGTTAAGTTGCTTTGACAGACATCTTCTTTGCGTACATCAAATTATCACCGTTGCCAAGAGCAGACTCTTGAGAATGTTTATTCACATGAAGACTGGTGGCATATCAGTTTTCTAAATTTCAGGGCTTATACCCAGCTTTCCTCCCCAATGGGGACCCAGAGGGCCAGCTTAGAATCATAGAATCATAGAACCATAGAGTTGGAAGGGGCCACACAGGCCATCTAGTCCAACCCCCTGCTCAACGCAGGATCACCCCTAAGCATCCTAAAGCATCCAAGAAAAGTGTGTAT
>BDOT02000003.1:154290372-154304108 GCA_003118565.2 Paroedura picta | reverse complement strand
TGCCTCAGCAGCACTGATAAAGCTGTTCTTGGCCGAGCAGCAATATCAGAGCTCTCTCAGCTTCCCCTCCCTCACAGGGTGTCTGTTGCGGGGAGAGGAAAGGGAAGGCGAATATAAGCCACTTGGAGACTCCTTCGGGTAGAGAAAAGCAGCATATAAGAACCAACTCTTCTTCTTCTTCAGTAATATCAGAGCTCTCTCAGCCTCCCCTCCCTCACAGGGTGTCTGTTGCGGGGAGAGGAAAGGGAAGGCGAATATAAGCCACTTGGAGACTCCTTTGGGTAGAGAAAAGTGGCATATAAGAACCAACTCTTCTTCTTCTTCTTCAGTAAGACCAGGGCTCTCTCAGCCTCGCCTCCTTCACAGGGTGTCTGTTGTGGGGAGAGGAAAGGGAAGGTGACTGTAAACCAGTTTGAGACTCCTTTGGGTAGAGAAAACCGGCATATAAGAACCGACTCTTCTTCTTTTCTTCTTCATTTGCTCTTCTGTGCCTGCACATACATACCCCCCGAATTAGCTATGGATGCGGTTTGTAACAGCACACAACATGTTGCATGAGTAACACCCATCGTTGCGATGTCACCGCGACATTGTCAGAAGCACGGTCAGGAGACGCTCCGTACGGAAAGCCAGCTGTAAATCACATCTCTGTCCCTAGCAGGACAGCTGGCACTGCGGTCCAAAGAGACGGATGAAGGAGGGAGAGGAGTGAGCAGCTGGACGAGCAGATGGCAGTGCCAACTGGACCCTCCCTCTCCCAGCTGGCTCTTCAGAAACACACACGTGAAACTCAGGGAGATAGATCAGTAATGACACAGGCTTTCTAGGCAAGATTCAGACTTACCTTGTTTTATAGTTTCATGAAGTTTTGGGTGCCGGTTATTCCAGATTAAGTGGCCCACAGAGATGGGAAACTCGTGGGATGCTTGGCGCAGTGGTTAAGAGCAGCAGTTTCTAATCTGGTGAGCTGGGTTTGATTTCCCGTTCTTCCACGTGCAGTCAGTGGGGTGACCTTGCGTCAGTCACAGTCCTGTTAGAACTGCTCTCACAGAGCAGTTCTCTCAGAGCTCTCAGCCCCACCTCCCTCACAGGGCAACCGTTGTGGGGAGAGGAAGGGAAAGGTGTTTGTAAGCTGCTTGAGACACATGAGGCCTGCTAGGTGACCTTGGACCACACACGGTTCTCTCAGAGCCTATCCCTGGCCACCAGCAGCAGATGGGGGTGGGTGGGTTGCCAGATCCAGGATGGGAAATTTCTGGAGATTTGGGCATGAAGCCTGGGGGGGGCAGAGACCTCAGTGGGGAACCATGTCGTGGAGCCCACCCCCCAAAGCATCTGTCTTCTCCAGGGGGTCTGATTCCTGTTGACTGGAGAGGGGCTGTAATTCTGGCGGGATCTCTGGGTCCTCCCTGGAGGTGGCATCCCTGCCTCTAACCCAGCTGCTGCCTAAGAACCTGATCCCTTTCCTCAGCTCTGAGCAAGTGTCTCGGTTTATGCATTTTTCCCCTCACGTTCCCATACCGGCACTGTCTGTCCCCGGTCGTCTATGTGCGTGTCTGCAGAAAACAATTTGCTGCAAAACCCACTCGGCCGGAAAATAAATATATAACAGCCTTCCTGGTCCAGCCACTTAAACTTCAGGCTGGTAAGTCTCACAAGGAGGGGAGGGGGGCTGGTTATTAACAAGGGGGGCCCAATCTGTCGAAGCAATATAGAGTAATATACCAAAAAGCAAACAAAACTATAAGGACCAATTCAAGCTCTTTTTCTCTGCCTATCAACACGCAAAGTACGTTCGTGACAAATTCATTCAAATCCAGGGATTGCTCAAATTGCAAAGCATGAAAATCTTTGTTAAGGGCAGCTTACAGCATTAGGTAATGGTAATTCCTGTGTATATTAGAGAAATACAATATATTTTCCAGGATGACTTTGCTTACATGTGAGAACTTTCAGCAAAAAATTTAATATGCTATTGTACGTTGGCTGATCAATACACTATTAAAAGGGTTTAGTGTTTTCAATCTTGTGAAGTTTAACTTATGATCCGAATATGCAGCTAGTCCTAATGTCACAATGGACGTTTGCTCTTGGTGGACTTAGAAGCGGGTGACTCTGCTTCGGATAACAATGTCGTTCTCTCATTTCAGCTGGGGTGGTGTTAAGAGTTAAGAGTGGTTAAGAGTTAAGAGTGGTGGCCTCTAATCTGGAGAACTGGGTTTGATTCCCTGCTCTTCCACATGCAGCCATCTGGGTGACCTTGGGCTAGTCACAGCTCTGTTAGAATAGTTCTCATTGAGCAGTTCTCTCAGAGTTCTCTCAGCCCAACCAACCTCAAGGGGTGTCTGTTGTGGGGAGAGGGAGGGAGAGGTGTTTGTCAGCCACTTTCAGATTCCTTGAAAAGTGGGGTATAAAAACCAACTCTTCTTTATTTTTCTAGCTTCTCAGAGGGCAAAAATTAATGTTCACGCGCTAAAGCAGCACTGGATGCTGCAGTTTGCAGCTCCCTCTCAAACCCCAGGAGAAGTTGCAACTGTGCTTGTACAAAACTGAGCACGCTCCCAACTCTAAAGTTACATAAATATGCCCAGAATTAAGTCTGAGTCCAGTGGCACCCGGATTCTGAATTAAATTTTGCTGCTGGACTTTGTTCTGCTGCTTCAGACCAACATGACCACACACCTGAATCTGTCCTCCTGGGAATCTGGTTAGTCTTTAAGGTGCAGCTGCACTCAAAGCTTGCTCTTGTAGAAGCCAGAAATTCTGTTTGACCAGTTTGTTGGCATCACTGCAAAAGAAAACTAGCTCTGATCTCCCACACAAACACACACACACACATATACCCCAAAACCACCAGACACCTCCAGCTGGGCGTCCATTTTGTGTCCAGGACTTTGAAATGCTAATGACCTGGCCTCCCAAACCCCAGGCTGTTCCTTCTCACTTTGATCCTTCTCATCTCTATGAGTTTAAGCTAAGGTGACCAGATTTGAACATTGGTAAAGCAGGACACCAGAGACTCTTGTGGCGCAGAGTGGAAAGGCAGCCGTCTGAAAGCTTTGCCCATGAGGCTGGGAGTTCAATCCCAGCAGCCGGCTCAAGGTTGACTCAGCCTTCCATCCTTCCGAGGTCGGTGAAATGAGTACCCAGCTTGCTGGGGGGTAAACGGTATTGACTGGGGAAGGCATTGGCAAACCACCAGGTATTGAGTCTGCCATGAAAACGCTAGAGGGCGTCACCCAGGGGTCAGACATGACTTGGTGCTTGCACAGGGGATACCTTTACCTTTATCTTTAAAGCGGGACACCATTGACCGGGGGGAGGGGGGTTCTTGATTTAAATCTGGTCTATATGGAGAAGCAAAAATTTTCATAGAACGCAAGAATAGTATTGTAATATATATTTTTTTACTTTAAACATAAATACAATTTGCCAGGTGCCCCCAGATGCCCCTCCAAAAGTGGGACAATCTGGTCACCTTAGTTTAAAAGCTCATCTACAGCTCCTCTTGGAGATTAACAAGCTGCTGCCAAAAAAAAGTCTGAGTCCAGGGGAACCTTTAACTCTGGGTATAACCTTTCATGTGCAGGCACACTTATGGACCCAAAGAATTCAGCTTTGTTGGTCTTAAAGGGGCCACTGGAGTCATGCACGCACCCAAAAGCTTCTGCCCCAAATTAAATTAAAGTCTGGACTCAGACTTTGTCCTGCTGCTTCAGACCCACACGGCGACCCACATGAATAAATATGCCTATTCAGTTATAAAAGATGCGATTTTATGTTATTAAAGCAGTAAAATAAGTTTAAGATGCATTTGATGTTATTAAAGAATTTTTGTTTTATCAAATAACATGCATTTCTGTTATTAAAGCAGTAAAATAAGTAAGGATGGGTATTGCATATATTTTGATCACTCCCCAAATTTCCATTTTCCCTCAGAAGGAAATCTCCCGGGAACACATTCTTTTCCCTGCCATGGCTTTACGCTTTCTAGAAATTCTCTATCTCTAGGATGGGTGTTCTTGTTCTGCCCATGCCCTCGTCCAAAGTTAGCCAAACGGTGGCTCTCCTGATGTCCATAGCCACTGGGAGAGTTGCAGCTGGGCCACCCCCTGCCCTAGTCAATTATTCACAACAGGATCTACAGACCGTACATGCCTGACCAGATTTAGACTGGAAAAACCATGCTCTCCGTGATGGACTGGCTGCATGAGTACATTGGATAAACTTTTGCTTCTGATGCCTCTTCACAGAGATCTTTGTCCTCCCACATCCTGCTTCACCCAGAAGTATGGGAGGGCTTGCTATGTAGGGCCTAACCATGTATGACAGCATCTGCAGGTCTGCGACGGCCAGGTGTCTTCTCAACTCCCTGTCCATCCTGTCACACCTTTCAGCAGCAGTGACAGGCTCTCCTTCCACAGACGTTGGATAATGCACTTCCAGTTTGCTTTTGCAGATGGATTTTCCCGTGCAAAACAGGAAGAGCTGCTTCAAATACACTGGAGCACGTTGAAAATGCATTATCCAACATTTATTTACTAGTTTTAAAAGCCCATTATGGGAAAAATACAACAGAATTCGACCCGTGCGGGTACCAGCAAAGCCGCGGCAGGGCTGCTTGGGGCAGGAATGAGCATTCATGGGGTCTCCCTGGTTCCCCCCCCCCCAACCAGGGCAGCTGCTGCCAAGGCAATGCCCTCCCTACAGCCCAGCCTCTCCTCACCGACAAGACATTTTGTGAGGCCAAATCACCTGACTGCTAGCTTTTTATGCAGGTGGAAGGCGGAGGAGGAGGTGGGAAGGGATAGGGCATCCCCTACCTGACTGGTCCTCCAGGAGGCAAGTGACCTCTTGGGGGGCCAATCAGGAAGGTGGAGACAGTCAGTGACAGGGCATCCCCTGCCTGATTGGTCCCCCAAGGAGTGACTGACATGCCCGTGGGCCAATGAGGTAGCGGGCCCATCAGCAGCATACATATGGGCATTATTCTAGTGGAAAGATTATTCATTATTTATTATTATGAGGTTTTAAGGTTGCCCCTCTCCAAAAATTGTCCCGGGACGGCTTACATCAGAGTATAAATCATGTCAAGTACTGATTCAAATAAAAAAAGTGTTAGGCTAAAACAATACTAAAATTCTTGCTGTAATTGTTTCGTCCCATAAACTGCCCAGCTAGCCATGCATTCCAGCTGCAAAGACCTAGGCCAATTCTGCAACAGTTGGATAATGCACTTTCACTGTGCTTTTGCAGCTGGATCTTCCTGTGCAGAACAGGAAAATCCACTTCTAACGTGCATTGAAAGCGCATTATCCAACAAGTGCAGAATGGGCCCAAATGCGGGGTCTGGCTCAAGATGGGGGGCTTGCAACTGGGTGATCACCCCAAATGTGGGGTAGGCAGGGGGCCCCGTTTAGATGTTAGAGATGCAACCTTGGGACTCAACCAAATGCCTGTCTTGCAGGCCTTCCGGAACTTTGGACGCTCCATGAGGTCCCGCTTTTCGGCAACATGCTGCTATCACAGAGGGAGGCTTGGTTGGATCTGAAGGTAACACTGTCCCAATAATCTGATCCTTCCTTTGCAAAGGAAAAGACCATTATTTGCCCATTCCCCTCTCCCACCGCCGATCCCATCTCTGCCTTCCATTGCTGATCCAGGGGGGCTCCTCAACCTCGTGATCAGAATCTGGAGGTGCTCCACACGTCCACAAGGGAAGAAAGCCGTCCTGTCATTCACTGTGGCCACACCTGTATGACCCAGTTTATCTAAGGATGCAAAGGGAGGACAAACAGCTAGCTTTGAGGGGAGGGTGTGGTTCATATCCCAGAAACTGCAGGAGAGGAAGGGGTACTTAAACCTTCCTCCACAGTTCTCTGATGGTATTATAACTGGGGCTTCATTGCAAGCCTCTGCCAAGGGGAGAGATTCTTTTGAAAATAATTCCTTCCCGATGTTAGATTTGAAGGAAATCCTTATAGACACGAAGGATGTCAGCCTTGCAGCGGTGAAATTAATGGAAATGTTTGAAAAAAGAAAAAGGGTATATGATCATGTTGAAGAGAATCAGAAAAACAGTGCTTGAGGAAACGCCCTCTGAAGAAGGTGGGGGGTGAAACGGGACATTTAACACACACACACACCCCGTAGTGCCTTTGAACTTGTTTTACCACTGTCATCTTGCACTCTTGGAATGCTTCAATAATGCATGGGACTGAAATTTGCTCTACTGTGATGTCACCATTAATGTATACGTATGACAATTATTTATTTCCGTGTCTTGAATACCTTTTGCATCTTGTTGCATGATCTCAATATTTGATCAGTGTGCTTTACGCAGTTTGCGTTTTCATTTTTGTTACTTGCGGTTGCAGAAGACCGGGTACCCTTTTCGGAATATGTTGTCAGAGTAGCCATGCCTGACCTTGAAGAACAGGGGTCTGATTCACAATTAGGCAGCTGCATTGGTTTATACAGAGTAGGGCTAAGCCCACGGCTAGTACGACGCATTGGTGCTTGGCTCTCGGGGCCCTTTCTTGAATGCCCAGGGAAATGCCGATCACCACTTTGGGGTCGGGAGGCAAATTTCCTCCAGGCCAGACTGGCCGGGGATTCTGGTTTTGAGGGAGGGGGAATCATCTGGGCATGGAATGGGGGTCACTGTGGGTGGGCAGGTAGTTGTGAATTCCCTGCATTTTGCAGGGGGTTGGACTAGATGACCCTGGAGGTCCCTTCCAACTCGGTGATTCTATGATTCAACCCCTTTGGAATCCGCTCTAGTCCTTAGTCACAAAGCAGAAAGGGTCTACTAACTGACCAAGGTTTTGTGAACTGCTTGGATTCTTCTGTCCACTGGTAGCTGGTTGACCAAATGACCTGTTACGGCTGAGAAATTCCCTCCCCTGCACTCCTGTCCTCCCCAGCATTCAGGAGTTCAAACGGGAAGGAGGATGATTTCACACAACTTGCTGATGTCACTTCCACGTCTTCATGTGGAAGTGATGTCACCACACTGAGTGATGCTTCCCGCCCCCCGTGCCCTGCTCCCCAAACCTCTTGGAATTAATACATGCAGCATGGACACACACAGTGATGCCACCCCCTCGAGAACCGTCCCTGCAGTTTCACCAACTGTAAATCCAGTCCACTACTTGGCGAGATGCCCAGAGGCCTACACAGCTTATAGCTTTGAGAGGCATTTTGAGAATTGTAATCCTCCCATTTTTTACCTCATAACTTCACCAAATCCTCTTTCTAAATCTGCGCCTTTCCATCTAGAAGTGTTGTTTATGCATGTTTATATACCATTCATAAACTCTACACAGGATTTCAGGGTCTTTTCTCCACAGGATTTGCCCCTTTCCAGAATGAACATTGTCAATTACTTGGCAACCTTTTCACTTGACCCAGCAGAGTGTAGCCAAGAACGGCAGCTTCTAATCCGGCAAACCGGGTTTGATTCCCTGCTCCTCCATGTGGAGCCAGCTGGGTGACCTTGGGCTTGTCACAGTCCTGATAGTGCTGTTCTGACCAAGTATTCCTGTCAGAACTCTCTCGGCCTCACCTACCTCACAGGGTGCCTGTTGTGGGGAGAGGAAAGGGATGGAGATTGTAAGCCGCTTTGAGACACCTTCTGGTGGAGAAAAGTGGCATATAAAAACCAACTCTCCTTCTTCTGAGGAATGTGAAAGTGTTCACCCTGTTATGTCCACAAATCCTGTTTAGAAACCAGATTCAAGTGTGTAGCCATGTTGGTCTGAAATAGCAGAACAAAATTTTAGTCCAATGTCACCTTTAAGACCAACAATGATTTATTCTAGCTCACCTGGAATAAAACTATGTTGATCTTAAAGGTGTCGGACTCAAAATATGTCCTGTTAGGAAACCACTTCATTAAATTTTCCTCCAGGTTCTAACCCTGCGACAACTCCCCGTTCTCTGTAGCATTTATAGACTCCTGCTGTTCTCTTTGTGGCCGACATTAAGCATTCGACGCTCATCTCCCCCTGCAAGCTTGTGGCTGATTGTAGCACTAATAGGTTTATAATATCACAGACATCAGGGAAAGTGATCCAATTAACAGAGAAAATAAGCGTGCTTTTATTCAGGCTCCCTTCTCCGGCTTCCTTCTCCAATTTCATGTTTTCCCAGCTCGGGTTTCTTGATTTCCCTGTTTAAAAAACACAAACCCCTAAGGGCTCACATACACTTTTGAAGATAAACCAGCGTTCTTAAAGAGTATAAGTCACGTGTCAGCAAGCCGTTCAAGCAGGGGAAACTCTACTTTAACCACAATCCTGCACTGATGCATGACATTTTTTCTTTATATCAAATCAGACTCTTTGTCTCTTAAGCTCAGCACTGACTACCTTTCCTTTTAACTAGAGACAGTGGGGCCTGAACCTGAGACCTTCTGCCTGCAAAACAGGGACAGTTTCCGCACCGGAGGCTTTGCACTGGGCTGCAGGCTGGAGTCTGAGCTGGGGCAGATTACCCAGCCTCTTCCTGCTCCCACATGATGGAGCATTTTTATCTGGTGCACCATGTCCGCCCCAGATTTGCGCTCCAGCACGGGAGCCAAGGCAGAGAGGTTCCCAGTGTGGAAACGGTCCAGATTTTACAGCCGCTAGACCTTTCCACTTGGCCTTTTCTGGGTTTCTGAACCCTGACTCCACATCCCATCTGTTCCAAACTCCTGTTAATCCTTCACCACTCTGGCCTTTACGCTCCAAGGAAGCCTCAACAGTCTTTGTTCTGAGCCCAGGTTACATTAGGAAAGCAGCATCGCATCTGCAGGAAACAGAATACCAACCTAGACAACTCTGAAATTCCAACCTAAACAACTCTGAAAATTCATCCCCCTAATGGCCTGGAATCACTGGAACGTACACTGGGGCGCAGACACAAAGGGCAGCCACTTGCAGTAAGGTGACATCACTTCCTGGAAATCACACCCTGTCTCTCTAGGAATCGTTGGAAGCTCTATAGTTAAATGGCTTTTTTCCCTGGAAGGGATGACATACCATTTGCCAGTCGCCATTTAAAAAAAATAAACTTTCTCTTGCCAGCAACTGTACTGTCCAACTAGCTTATTTTTATTCTGCCTTCCCTTCTAAGGAGCTCAGGACATTATACACGATACTCTATATCCCACTAGACCTTCTTAACATTCCTGTATTGTAATTCAGGCTAAGAGGAAGCCGAGCTCGCCTTGCAACACCATGTCCAGTGAATTAAAATCTGGAGGTCAGGAGACAGGTAACAAAGAATATGGAAGAACCAAACTGTGAAACAAATATGGAAGAGCTTCCAGGTGACACCTCAATAGCGTTAACTTCCCACACCTTAACTCAAAGGCAGCCAGGTCCTTCTGCCAGCCTTCAACACCTGGTTAACCCTTTCAAAGTGAGCCGTTTCCTGCAAGTGTTTCATTTTGTTACCGTTCAAGCCCAGCTGTTTCCGCAAACTCCCTTGGCAGCTACATCATGGTCTTCAAGCCTGCTTAGAAACTCTTGTCACCTCCTTACCCTCCAGTCCCCAAGATCTGCAGAGACAATGACAGGTTTCTTTGAATATACTCTCCTGCACTAATCCGCGTGATGCTGGGTATAGTCCCAGCCTCCGAACCGTCTCTGGGACTGAGGCTTGAAGCCCTCCCTGTTCTGCTTCTCACCGAGTTGTGTGTGCCCCACCGGGTGCCCCAAGGCCACATGGAATTGCTCACACCCCAGCTGATGGAGCAGGCCTCTCTCTGCCAACTTCACCCCCAGCAGCTAGGGCAAAATGTAAATATCTGGCATCTAGGTTTAATTTCCTGTATGGTTCGTACACAGGGAGACCAGTTTTGTTTAGAACTGCCTGCTTAGACATGCAGAAACCCTTTAAGCAGCAGCCATTCGAAGCCCTGTTACACAAGAGCCACTTAGCTGGAGATGCCACGGACGGAATTTGGGACCTCATGCGTGCAAAGCTCGCCCCTATTCCATGAATGCATGAATAACAAATCATTTTTATCTTCCCATTCCTCCCTGGAGCTTATAGCAACGTACATTGTCCTCCACTCCTCTGTTTACCCTCAGAACAATCCTGCAAGGTAGGTTGCACTAAGCAAGAGCATGACTGGCCCAAAGCCACCCAACAGGAAGGTGGGGATTTGAAAGTGTCTCCCAGGTCCAAGTCTGACACCCTAATCCAGCCTTTCTCAACTTTTTGTTCACCATTGAGAAGCTCCTGAAACATTCTGCAGACTTTGAGAAACCCCAGAAGAGCAGAATACGGTTGGGAAGCAGTGGACACGCCCACCTAAGGCCCCTCCCCTTCCCACACCCTCCAGGCCCATCACTGGCCATTTGGGAAGGAAGGGGGTGGGCCAACATGGCCATATATGGTCATATCACCCAATAAATGTTTAACAAATTTTAAAAATATATATGAAAATTTAATTCACTCCCACCCATTCGGGAAACCTTTCCAGGGCTGTCAAGAAACCCCAGGGATAAACAAAACCCTGGTTGAGAAAACCTGATATAGAGTTACTAGCTCCAGATTGGGAAATTCCTGGGGATCTGAGGACAGGGCTTTGGGAGGGACCTCAGCAGAGTCCAATGCCGCAAAGACTACCCTCTAGAAGTCATTTTCCCCAAGGAAACTGAATTCTGAGTAGGAGCCCTAAAACTGAACAGAGATTGGGGGGGGGGGGGATGAATCTGAGGTTTTTAAAATTTGGGATCTGATAACCATCTTCAAGTATTTAAATGGGTGCCATATAGAGGATATAGAGGATGGAGCAGAGTTGTTCTCTCTTGCCCTGGAAGGATGGACCGGAACCAATGGGATGAAATTAATGCAAAAGAAATTCCATCTAAACATCTGGAAGAAGTTCCTGACAGTCAGAGCGGTTCCTCAGTGGAACAGACTTTCTCGGGAGGTGGTGGGTTCTCCATCTTTGGACATTTTTAAGCAGAGGCTGGAGAGGCATCTGACAGAGAGGCTGATTCTGTGAGGGCTCAAGGGGGTGGCAGGTGACAGTGGATGAGCGAGAGGGTTCTGAGTGTCCTATGAAAACAGAAAACCTGCATTTTACAATCAGGCACCATAATGCAGAGTGACAAGAGATGGAAAGATGAATGGATACAAAGCAGATTGACTGGCAAGCAGTTTTCCAAAATTCCTGCTGTACCTCCACCGTACCAGCTCTTCCTCGGGGGGAAGGCGATTCACTTAAAATTATTAAGCTAATAAACCAATCCATCGCTATACTTCAGCTTATCCCGAAGAGACAAACCTGTTCATCAATTATACAGCTGCAGGGAAAAGCGGGGGGGGGGGAGACAATCCAACTCCCTGCCCAAGTTTTTTGACAGTAAAGAGACGGTTTTTGGCTCAACTGGGCAGAGAAGCCGCATCAGAGCTGCAGAGTGTTCTCGCAATTTAATTGCCGAGCTGTTTTCTCCCTCCCTCCCCCCAAGGAAGAACATCTATGTTCAAATGGTGCTAGGAAATTTAGAAAATAATGCTGCTATAAATCTTGATTGCACTTGCTCCTGGCGGATGCTTTTGTATGTTTTTCAAACACACATACACATACCGCCTTATGTTGCCATCATCCGTCTGGCTACGACGCCAACCTAAAAAATATAAACCACGTAAACCATGGCTGCCTTTCCAAGATTTACACGGAATGGCTTTGCCAGCTAAGAAATGCTGCTGCTGTTTTGGCCGCCGGGGCCACAGCTGATTGACGGTGACCTCGTAGGATTCTCAAAGCGAGAGACGTTTGGAAGGGGTTTGCCATGGCCTGCCTACGCGTCACGACCCTGGTCTTCCTCAGAGGCCTCCCATCCAAATACTAGGCAGGGTCAACCTTGCTTAGCTTCTGAGATCTGCCAAGACCAGGCTAGGCTGAGCTATCCAGGCCGGGGCAGATAAGAAATAGTTAAGCCACATGTTTAAAGGAAGAACAGAAAATTGCCTCTGGCAAACCAATGGGCAGTGTAATCAGACTCGAAGAAGAGACTCTACCTGAAGGAGTCTCAAAGCAGCTGACAATCACCTTCCCTTTCTCTCCCCACAACAGACACCCTATGAGGGAGGTGGGGCTGAGAGATGTTACTGTTGTGTGAGAACAACCCTATCAGGGCTGTGACCAGCCCAAGGTCAGCCAGCTGGCTGCATGTGGAGAAGGAGTAGGAAATCAAATCAGGTTCCCCAAATTTGGAGCTGCCACTCTTAACCACTTCCCCCAACTGGCTAGGATTTCGGAGACCCAGATTCGAATTCCTGCTTTGTCACAGACCTAAGAAGGGGGAGCCAAGAGCCCCAGCAGGAAACAACAGCGTGCTTGAACACACACATACTCTGCGCTGCAGCAGAGAAGGAGAAGCCCACTTCATCCTCCTCCATCTGAGCCTGGTCCCTTTTTTGCTGCCTTGCCACCACTGCTCCTCCTTCCTCCATGCCCTGCCCTCTAAGAGCCTCCACTGCCTCTCCCCTCCTGCACGGAACCACAACTGAGGCAGCAGCTCCCCTGTTCCTTCCAGCAGCCTCTTGGGAGTGCCTTTTTATAAAGCGAGTTTGGTTGAAGGAGCTTGTTCAGGACACTCAGAGTGACCCCCCCTTCCCACTGTGGGGGTTCATCCACCCCAGTCCGGCTGCTCCCACTGCAGGGCCCACGAGCCAGCGTGGTGCCGTGGTTAAGAGTGGCAGGGCTATTAATCTGGTGAGCCGGGTTTGATTCCCTCGCTCTGCCACATGCAGCCAGCTGGGTGATCTTGGGCTCGCCGCGGCACTGATAAAGCTGTTCTGACCGAGCAGTAACATCAGGGCTCTCTCAGCCCCACCAGCCTCATAGGGTGTCTGTTGTGGGGAGAGGAAGGGGCAATGATTGAAAGCTGCTTTGAGACTCCTTCTGGTAGAGAAAAGTGGGGTATAAAACCCAACTCTTCTTCTTCGTCTTAAACTGGCTCTACATCTGCCTACCCTTTCCTTGGTGGTGTCGAGAAGCACAGGGAGCCATGTGGGCAGGGCAGCTGCATGAAAAAGGAAAGCAGTGGCCATGTGCCCTGCAGGAAGGCCTGGGCCTCAGCCACTGTCCCACAGCAGGGGGAGGTATGTTGACGCCATGCCTGAGCTGAAGTTCTTATCCGGGCGCATGCCCTCCTGCCTCATCAGAGCAGACGCACTGCTCAGATAATATCAATCAACATTGTGCACTGTCGGGAAATCAAAGCATGTGCATGCAGCTGCATGCCATCAACGGCTGGGGCCAGCCCCACAAGGGGAGGGGGGAAAGGATGAAATGCGTAAGGGAAGACATGCGTGCTTTAATTCTGCCCCGGCGCAGGTGCTCTGAGCTGGGCCAGCCCTCATCCCCAACCCATGCCTTATTCATCCCAGCCCGGGAAGCCGGCTGACTCCCTCAGCCTATTAGCGAGGCCGCCTCATGAGGTCCTTATCTCCTTCTTCAGCCAGAGTGGCAGCAAATCCAGGCGGAGCAGCTGTCGGGGTAAGAGCCAGACAGGGGGAGTGCGTGGAGCCACGAGCATCCCGGTGCCCGTGGGAGCCTCTCCGATGGGCATGTTCCTTTTTAATTACTTGGCCCAAGCCTGGCGATTCGAGCGCTCTTCCACTACGGCTGGAGCAACCAGGGCCCGGCTGTTCGCTGAACTAGAGATAAGCAGCTCCGCTGAGCTATTCCGCTCCCCTCTTGGCAAACGCCAGGCCCCTGGAAGCGC
>BDOT02000003.1:154243489-154258339 GCA_003118565.2 Paroedura picta | reverse complement strand
CCCCACCCAGCCTGTGAAAGGGTTGTTCGACCCCCAAAGGGGTCCCGACCCCCAGGTTGAGAACCACTGATCTAGGCAGATGCCTGCCCCTGCGTCTTACCAGGGTCGCAGTCAGAGAAAGGCCTTCCCAAACTCTGCTATCAATACCCTTTAAGGATTGAATTTGGGACTATCGGAACGCAAAGTATGTATCCTACCCCCTGAAGGACACGGACAACAGATAGGCACTGGTTTTTAACAAGCCCAGAATCACAGCTCAGTGCAAAACTAGTAGATTTCATTCTTTTTTTTTAATGGCTTAGGAAAAGGAGAGAAGGGAAGCGAGTTTTGCCCCCTGCTTTTTTGGGGCAAGGCAGCTGGCTCAGATATAGGTTGTTGCCATCCCCACCCCCACCCCGGCCCCCTAACGGTTGGTCATCTCCTCCGAACCTCAAGTGGTTAAAGTGGGCCGTAATGACAAAAATCCATCTGGACTAGCCACTTGGGACAGCCTCATGCCTCACTTCGGCAAGACCGTGGCCATTTTGAACCATAGAGCAGGGTTGGCCAAACGGTGGCTCTCCAGATGTCCACGGACTACAGTTCCCATGAGCCCCTGCAGGGGGCTCATGGGAACTGTAGTCCGTGGACATCTGGAGAGCCACCGTTTGGCCACCCCTGCTCTAGAGGAAGCCCCACAGGCTTCACCGTGAGTTAGCTTCCGTTGTGGAGCCAAGCCAGGATCGTTCAGGCCGGGGCGTAAATTCTTGCAGTTACGAGCGCCAGTAAAAAAAATCTCATCGGCTCTGCCAAGTCTTCCAGAGAGCTTTCAACCAGTCACCACTTTCAGCTGTAACTGTTACATTTTCACAACCCCGTTCAAGGACTCCGTTTTTGGCTTATAGTCTGCCTATCACATTTGTATCCTGCCCTTCCCACGGGTTGCTCAGGGCTGATAAACACATCTCGCTTTCCTTCCTCTCAGCTTCAAGCCTGCCTTTGAGGGAGTTCTCACTAAGAGGTTGCGACTGGCCCAGGTTCACCCTGTTAAACTTCACAACCCAATGGGGATTTGAACCCAGGCCTTCCCACTCTGAGTCCAGCACGACAGCCACAACACCATCAATCTCCACCTCGGTACCCATGGGCCATGGGGACAGCAGATACCTTTCCAGGCATCCAACAAGGATTTCAAAACCTGTGTGGCCAGGTGGGGCTCTTGAGCATCAAGGCTTCTGATTGGCCACTGGAGAACTGAACAGCTGTTCGGATTAAAACAACCCTTCAGCAATATCTGTCAGTTCACAAGGTTGGTTTTATTCCCACACACTTCTCCCCTGGTATATTTTAAACATTATCTCCCTTCTCCCCTGCACATGGCGTCCTCTGTGTGGCTGGCTCCGCCTCCTGCAGCAGCCATTTTGTGGCCGCACCCGCCGCCTGTATTAACATTCCATGGGTGTCCATAGGTCCCCAACAGCTGGGCACCCCTACACTAGGCCACCCTTGTGACAGAATGAGAACAACACTTCTGTGAGAGTTTACAGCACCCCTTAGGGTCCTGTGGTGCCCGTTAAGTAGCCACAATAAATTTGTCAGTCTGCAGTGATACGTCTTTGCTCAAGATATGTAACCTGAGGGAAATAACCCCAATAAGCGTTACGGTAATTTGGGACAGAATAACAGTTCTATGAGCCTCATATGATGACAACAGAAATGACTCAGACTCAAAATTCTCAACCTACAACTGATAACATTGGAGAATGTAAGAAATCTGCAAAGGTTGTCTACCATTTAATAGCTAGCCCATTGGTCCCTTGCTGTTTTTCGTATTCGTTATCAGCGCCTTTATTTCCGCAAGAATCTAAACATGGAAAAGCAAGGTGAAAGAAAAATACTTCCAAATCTTTTTTTTTCTGTAAATTCTTGGCCTTTTCTGTACACTTCAGAATAATACCTATGTCAATGTATTTCACAAAAAGCAGTAGGTCTTCTATACTTTTCTTCTTTGCTCAAAGAATACTGTCCTTATTCTTTTTTTCGATCCACAGTGATATACTGAAATTTTACCTGACGTCTCACCGCTTTCGCCATAAAACTGGTGCAAACAATTTAAAGCATATTCTGCTTTTACTGATAATGTACTATTTAGTTTATAACCTTTTGGAGTTCTCGATAAAGCATATTGGCTCAAAAGTTTATTCCCATATTTATTTACTTATCTATCCATTTATTTATTTATATTTATATACCGCCCTCCCTTTCAACTCAGGGTGGTTTAGTGAATGGCTGCCATTTATCGATATGAAGATCCTGCCCTTGAGGACAATATCTGCCATTCTCCTGCCATTTTTAACATCAGGGCACGGTTCTCCTCCCTTCTCCTTTTCCCTGAAGACAATCTAATAAGGTAGGTTAAGCTGAGAAGGAGTGACCAGAGAGACATGTTCAGAGGAGGGCAACAAAAATGGTGAGAGGTTTGGAGACCAAGATGTATAAGGAAAGGTTGGGGAGCTTGGCCTGCTCAGCCCTGGAGAGAAGGCAACTGAGAGGGGATCTGATAACCGTCTTCAAGTATTTAATGCCATGGAGAGGATGGAGCAGAGTTGTTCTCTCTTGCCCCGGAGGGACGGACCGCAACCAATGGGATGGAATTAATTCAAAAGAAATTCCGTCTACCTCACGGGATGTCCGTTTTGCAGAGAGGAAGGAAAGGAGGTTGTTAGCTGCTTTGAGACTGTGAAAAGCAGGCTATAAATAACAATTCTTCTTCAAGGTCATCTACTGAACTTCATGGCTTAGTGGGGATGTGAACACAGGCCTTCCTGGTGCTAACCTACTGCTCTAACCCAACGATCTCCAACATGGTGTCCAGGAACAACATGGCACTCACTTGTTTCTGGAGACTTGGCGATAAAATGGATAGGGCCTTGAAGGGAACAGGTGGGAAAGCAATGAACTTTAGGTCAGTCCGTGACTGACAAGCATCTTGCCAGACTTGACTGGGGCAGCTACATCATGGTCATTTGCCCTTGTCTGGGCCACTGCAATTATCTCATTCCTTGCAGCCATGCAGGGAGCAAGCCCTCCCCCCTTGCTTAGCAAACTGAAGCCAAACCTCCTTTCATTAAAGCACCAATTTCTACTTCCCTCTCGGTGGTACATGAGCTCCTTCAGAACCCATAAAACTTTGTTTTTGCATTCGCAAAGCACAGCCAATCAGAAGCATCTCCCTCCTTGGCATGGGACCTCCCAAAATTTTGCAGCTGGCCCCATCACTTCGGCAACCATTTAGTGGGGATGGCCACTACCCTATCCTGAAACTCTGGAGATGGCCCATAGGCTCAGCAAGGGCTTTAGTCCAGTCTTTATCTACAAGGATTTCGTGAAATTCTGGGGCTTCTTGACAGCCCTAGAAGGCTTTCCCTAATGGGTGGGAGTTAATTTTTATATATTTCTTAACTTGACAGGAGAGGGTGGATTCTCCATCTTTGGAAATGTTTAAGCAGAGGCTAGATAGCCATCTGACGGAGAGGCTGATTCTGTGAAGGGGGTGGAAAATTACAACGGATGAGCAATAGGGATGTGAGTGTCCTACACAGTGCAGGGGGTTGGACTAGATGACCCATGAGGTCCCTCCCAACTCTATGATTCTATGATTTATCATCATATCAACCCCCCTCCCCTACCCAAATGGCCAACAATGGGCCTGGAGGGAGTGGGGAGGGGAGGGGTCCAGAGTTGGCATGTACACAGCTATGGTTCCCACCCATATTGTGCACAATCATGCTGCTTCTGGGGTTTCTCGAAGCCCGAAGATTGTTTCAGGGATTTTTCAAAAAAGAATTTCAAAAAAAGTTGAGAAAGGTTGCTTTAGATACCGCTTCTCTAACCACTGCATCCCGCTGACTCTACACGTTGGCACTGTGGCAATGCCAAACCACATGCTGCTACCAGAGTGGCACGGCCCCTTCCTCTGGAGGAACAAACCAAAGAAGCGCCAGCCTGACGCTCAAAGCTGTATTTGGAAAACTTCACAGCCAGAGTAACATATATCAGAAGATTTCACTGCCACGCAAAATATGAAAGCAATCAAAGTGGCAGCGTGCCTAACGGCACCTCACTGTGCATTTCTGAAAGACAACGGCGGTTGCAGCATAGCCTGTTCCATTTTTAAAAGATGCGCAGTCACAGTAAAGCCATCAGTCAGAAGGAATTCACGGGAAGCTCATATCGGCCGTCGCAATGCATGCATGTTAAATAAGTTTCCCCGTGTCGTACCCCGGCTCTAACAGGAACACGGTGGGAGAGGCGCAATGCGTTTCTACGTGCATAACACACATCGGGTCCTTTGGGAACAATGCACTCCACTTCTCCCGCTTAGGCCTGGCGCATCATAACAAAAAGGCATTTTGTTAGCAGATTCTAATTGATGGGCCCTCCTTGATCTCTCGTTCACTGCAAAACGCACCATGACATCAAAGCTCACTTCTTATTAAGACAAAAATAGGCCCTCTTCCAACTACCCCCGAGCCCAGAGACGAAGCGCATTAAAAGAGAGTTCCACAAGTCAACAGCCGCACACGGGAAAGCAGCTTCCTGCCATCAGCAGATTCCGAGGGCTCTCCACGCACAGCCGCGATGCATGTTGAAGGGTTCGTTATTCGAGCAGCAGGGAGAAAATCTGTAAATTCGTCTCCCGCTGATGGGGGAGCCGGAAAAGAGGACGGAGCAGCCGCGAACAGCTTCTCTGCACAACGAGGTTCGCGCAAGATGCTGTCAACGCCACCCTCCATGGGACGTGTGACTCAATCTTGACTCAAGATGAAGGTTCGCCTAGTCAAGGTTTGCCAGGCTTCATAGGGGCTGGATCTCAAAGGGACTCACAGCATCTTCCAAACCTGCAGCAAAGGATAAAACCTACGGAGTCCTCCTCATCTGACTTACGTCCTTCTAATTCTATTGACCTCAAAGGACCCAGACCTGGGTGATCTAGTGAACGGAGCCTGATGCTCAGACCTGAGTTCAAATCCCCTCTGGATGACCCTGGGATAGTCGCTGTTCCTCCGCCCACTCTGATTACACAGAGTAATATAGTGTCCACCTGATCGTGGTATTCATGCGGGGGAAGGAGACGGTGCCCCAGAGGAACGGCTCTTGTTGGACCGCCATTTGGTTACACGCACTTGTGGACACCCTGGCTGGAGACAGGCAGATCGTTTTAATTTGATATGGTTTGAGAGCGAAATCACTTCCATAGCCTTTTCTCCACTGCCTCTATGGTTGCCAGGCCCAGCAATAAACAAGGAGGCCAAGTGGGGTGGAGATGTGGCGGACAACAGCGTGGCACTAGGGTTGCCAGTCACCAGTTGGTGGTGGGGACCCCCCCCCCCCCGGCTTGGAGCCTCTCTCATTTCAAGGCTCTCAAGAACTGGGGGAATTTATTGCAAGGGGAGGGAATCAGCACGCAGAAGTAACGTAAACACATTGGCGATGTTGTGGAAGGGCAGCACACTGGGTTTTGAACAAAACTGTATTGTGAGAAGCTAATTCTACCATAGAGGTTTTGCCCACAGACCAGAGCGTCACCCCTGATGTCACCGACGTACCTACATCATTTCTGAGCGACGTAGCAACATTGCGTTTACTTCCTGCTTCTTCCCTCCCTCCTCCTGGTAAATTCTTCCCAATCTCACACCAGCTGGTCCAATGGACCTCGACATCACACCTCTCTAGGAATCACCAGAAATTCTACGGCAAAACTCAACAGCAATGGTCCCCTTTGTTTTGGTCCTCGTTCCTGGAACTGCCCACTCAAGCCGTGACCTTGCCTTGAAATTAAATTGAAATTAAATACACTAAAAAAGGCAGGGGGGGTTTAATGTGGAGATTTCAGGTGTCTTTTTTGGAGCTGCCAAAGCAACCTAAGAACTGCTCTGCCAAGGGTCTGGTCAATCCCACATCCTCTCTTGCATAATCTCATTAATGGTATTTGCTTCGGAAGGTCCACTCTTGATGGTAGCCACACATTTGGGACGGTTTTGTTTCACAGCTTTCCCCCCCCCCTGGATTTCTACCATTCAGTGCTCGGCAGCTTCTAATCCGGCGAGCTGGCTTTGATTCCCTGCTCCTCCACATGTAGCCAAGTGGATGACCTTGGGCTAGTCAGAGTCCTGTTAGTGCTGTTCTGACCAAGCAGGCCAGAGCTCTCTCAATCTCACCTACCTCACAGGGCTGTCTGTTATGGGGAGAGGAAGGGAAGGCAATAGTAAGCCATTTTTGAGGCTCCGTGGGGTATAAAAGCCAACTCTTCTTTTCTCTCTGCCCCTTCCCCAATGCCTAGGAGCCTTGTTACAATGTCTTAACACCCAAAGGCTGCTACTCGCTGTGTAAATAAGAAGTGGGCATGGTTATCATAATCCACCTTGAGACAGTGAGTAAGTTGGATGACAACGGTAGCAAAGAGAAGACCAGGAACGTAACACGCATCCTCCTGATCCGAACGCTCACCTAGGCCTTTCGCTCCGAACCACCTGCTCCCCCCCACGAAACGGAGACTGGTTTTTCCCTTCGGAAAGTGTTCTTTATGTAATCTGTGTCCGTCCCCCCACCCACCCACCCCCGACTTTCGGCTTAGCACTCAAAGCAGCTCACAACAGAATTAAAGCCTCAAAGCCAGCATTCAAACTGCATAATCTATCATTAGAACAAGCAAATAAGGGGGCGTAGGGTTTCTAATGAGCGGCAGAGGGAAAGGCAAGAGGCGCACACTTTAGGCTAATCTGCATCTCTGAGCTGGTACGTCCCTAACGAGGGGTCTACCCCAAAACCCTGGGCCAGAGAGCCAAGGACATCTCATGTGCCCATGAAGCGTGTTTATTCTAAGTCAGGTCACAGATCTGACTGATTGATTGGCTGTGGCTGGCTGGCTGGCTGCCATATCTCACTTCCACACCCACTCCTCTGAAGGGTCAATGTCCCCACTTCCGGGGTTCCTCAAACCCTGAAAAATATCCCAGGGGTTTCTCCAAGGTCAAAGGGTTGGAAAAGGCTGCTGTATGGTCTCTCAAGAAACTCTCAAGCAACCACTGACCTGCGTTCAACCTTTACTCAAGACCAGCATCCTAAAGTCAAAGGTCTGCCCCTGCGCGACTCCCACCCTGTTCAAAGGCATATACCACCTGTGTCAACTCATGCGCACGCCTCATTCGCAAGCCATCAAGCTGCGACTCGAGCAGATGAAGCACTGGCATGGCAACAGTGCTCCCAGATGGGCCGGCACACATGCTGCGTGTTTAGAAGGAGCCGGGAGAGATGTGGACCCTTTCCACATTTTACCCGATGTTCGTATTTAGAGCAAGCCCCAAAGATCGGGGGTGTTTGCTTTATTAATAAGGCAATGTCTCCCACCGGCCCAGAAGGCACCGTAACAGATTATGCAACCCAACAAACTCAGAACGTGAATTTCCAGTCCTGGACAACTCACATTTAAAGAAGCACAATTTCTCAGGGGAGGAAGAGTGGCAGAAAGCTGAGGCCCAATGCCTTTTGCTCCATTTGTCCGCTAGACACCCACTCCCACAATCGCGGCAACCCCAAAATAACGCACGCAAGCACCCTGCCGCAAACCATGGCAACTCGGATTCCGCTGCTCTCGAAAGGGGCTGCAAATTTCCTTCCATTTCGCTCGCTGTTGGAAATGTCACCGGGACCCGACAGCTGTCAATGGAAATCAAGCTGATGGGGTCAGGTGAAGAAAATGGAAAAGCCGTGATCGTGGCGCCACTTGACAACCGGCTCCATTATGCTCCCTTCTCAAACAGCCGAGCTGCCGCGATGACCGGACCACATGCTGCGGAGGCTTTTGTGCGGCTTGAGGCGGCAGCAGGAGCGCGTTGGGGGTTTGCGGCCCGGCCCGTGGGGAACGATTCCCCGCTCCTGGGAAGCCAAACCTGGGTTGGAATAGATTCAAGTGGGTCGCCATGTTGGTCTGAAGTAACACAATTAACTCAGAGTCCAGTCGCACCTTTAAGACCAACCAAGATTTATTCAGGGCGTGAGCTTTCGAGTGCTTGAGAGAAGAAGACCCTGAAGGGGGCAGCAAGAAAACTATTAGTTAGGATAATGAGGTCAGGACCTTCTCGTCTGTCTCTAGATGGCTAATCTTAGGGACAATAGCCTGCTTCTTCTCGGAAGCTTCTCTCCCTCTCTCTCCTAGCCAGCCATGTAGACAGACGCTGTGTCTCTATCTCTCCTCTGCACTATCACAGTATGTTGTTTGGTGTAGTGGTTAGGAGTGCGGACTTCTAACCTGGCATGCCGGGTTCGATTCTGCGCTCCCCCACATGCAGCCAGCAGGGTGACCTTGGGCTCATCAAAGCACTGATAAAACTGTTCTGACCGAGCAGTGATATCAGCGCTCTCTCAGCCTCACCCACCTCACAGGGTGTCTGCTGTGGGGAGAGGAATGGGAAGGGGACTGTAAGCCGCTTTGAGCCTCCTTCGGGTAGGGAAAAGCGGCATATAAGAACCAACTCCTCCTCCCCCTCCCCCTCCTCCTCCTTCTTCTACTCCTTTATCCTAAAATACAGCGTGTGCATATCTATGACTTATGTAGCCTGCTAACAACCTGTAACACCACTGATGCAACCTTCCTTCTGAAAGACATCCATGGGGCTCTCCAGTGGTCGTTCCCCACCCTCCTCCGCCCCCATGCTGCTTCGAGCAGAGGAAGAATGTATTCTTCTGCTTGGCCTCGTATACTAGTTATCCCAGGCAAAGTTCTTGATGGCCGCCCCCTTGTCCGAACTCTCTTAGTCAAGTTGGAATCCACCATGCTCAGCTAACATGTGCCAGACTGTGCTCATGCTCTCTCTCTCTCTCTCTCGCTCTCTCTCTTTTGCAAATTTCAATAGTCGCAGTGTGGCTACAGCATCTGATTACGACCACAGAGACTTTGGTTCAAATCTCCACTCTGCCCTGAAGGTTAATGGGTGATCTTGGACCAGTCACATCCAGTTTGCAGGGATATCCTGAGGAACCGTCTCACTCCCTACAGCCCTTGCAGAGCATTACACTCTGTGAGTTTTAACAGGCAGGTGGCTCCCGGCCCATAAGGAGTATGCCTGACCTCGATCTTGGCCAGGGCCTTTTCAGTCCTGGCCCCAACCTGTTGGAATGAGCTCCCGGAAGAGCTACAGGCCCTGTTGGAACTTTCACGGTTCCGCAGGACAGTCATACAGAGCTCTTCCGCCAGGTGCTCAGTTAAGGTCAGGTGGTGGAACATCGTCTGGGTCCCTCCTGCGCATACCCCGCTTCGAGGCGCGAGAGGGCTGGGGGCAACCTTAAGCAGCAGAGGTGGGGTTGGATTGTAATTTTAGTTATTTAATTCTTGTGTTTTATAGTGATGGCAACCTCCTTGAGCCAGCTGGCCGGGAGTGGAGGTAAACAAATGCAAATATAAATAAAGATAAACCAAATAAACCCCTCTGAACCTAAAGAAAGGACCGGACAAAATCATATTAACTAGGCAGAAGGGGTTTTTCTTCCCGGAAGGCCTTTCTCCACTTCACCCTACCCACTAGTATCTATTTCTCCCGTCATCTAAGGCACCCAGGGCAGTATATATGGCTCCAAGCTTCCTTGCTGTAGACATAATCACACGCATTTCAGCAACAGATGTCTCCCATGCCCGGATTTATCTTGCCTGGGTAGAGGATGGTGCAGTTGTTAAGAGACCCAGAGCTTAGAGACACACACAATTCCTCTGGGGAGGAAGCATTCAGCTGGCCCTACCCAAATCCACAGCCAGCAACCGAAGTACTGTAGGAGGAGGCAGTTTCTGAGGACCCGGACATGGATCCACAGCCATGTACCAGTACAATGCCCCCTTGGACCTCCATCCATCTGCCAGCCAGTTCACCTACCCTGTCACCAGAGCCTCTGGAACGGCATAGAAGAAGGAAGAGGAGGGAGTTGCAAGACAGAAGGCGCAAGGCCAGATTGGCAGCACAGCAGCGGCTCCACATCAGCCATAGGGATGAGTGCTTGCCGGAGCAGGACTGAGGTGGCAGGCCAGGTGCTGAGTGCGATATGTAAAAGCAGCAAGCCATGTGGAGGTGGTTCTATGTGGACTGCCACCACACTGCCCCTCATCTGCTTCTTGCAAGAATGCTGGTGCAGCTCCTGTTCTTGACCATGCCTTTGGACAAATCCCATAGACAGAAACCAAACTTGCCAGAAACATGGCTGGACGGAGTGTCCTTTTCTATGAGATGCCGTCTCCCACGCAGAGAGATGGGTTTCCAAGCAGGAGGGGAATGTTTATGTGTTTGCTTTGCACTAGTCTGCAGCCCTAAATGGGACAGCTCAGAGCCAGGTTTATGAGTAAACGAGATTTTCCTACAAACCAGGCAATGGAAAGCCTGAGAACTCACTGAGCAGGCAGCCGTGCGGCGCCTTAGTCCCATTCACACAACGCTTTTAAGTGTACACCGAAAACCTGGTCTGCAAAAAGAGAGACCTTCTGAACAAGCTCTCTGCATCGCAGCTTCAGTTCCACAGTCCTAAGGTGCAAACGGAGGAGGGAAGGCGGCATCTTGCAACCCCATTTTGTCAGTTCTCGGAAGCAAAGCAGGGCCATTCCCTGGAAAGGAGGCCACCAAGAAAGCCTCTCCAGAGGAAGACCACGGCAAGGACCACGTCTCTTCTCACCTGCCTTCAAAGTCCCTTGCTGGAGATGCAACAGATGCAGTGCTATCTGTCTTGCTTCCCAGCTGAGTCAGGATTAGAACCCAGGGCTCTCCGATCAAAACACAGATCAGATCAAAACACAGATCAAAACACATCTGTCCCAATGACGCAAAGTTTGAGTCTGGTGCCGCCTTTAAGACCAACATTTTATTCAATGCATAAGCTTCCGTGTGCACACACACTTTGAAGGAGAGTTGGTTCTTATATGATGCTTTTCTCTATCGGAAGGAGTCTCAAAGTGGCTTATATTCACCTTCCCTTTCCTCTCCCCACAACAGACACCCTGTGATGGATGTGAGGCTGAGAGAGCCCAGATATTACAGCCTCGTCAGAACAGTTTTATCAGTGCTGTGGGGAGCCCAAGGTCACCCAGCTGGCTGCATGTGGAGGAGCAGGGAATCAAACCCAGCTCACCACATTAGAAACTGCTGCTCCTAACCACTACACCAAGACAAATACTTATGACTTGAATAAAACTTTGAGGGTCATAAAAGGTGACCCTGGACTTAGACTTTGCATGCACATGAAAGTTTACGCCCAGAATTAAGTCTTGCTAGTCTTAAAGGTACCCCTGAACTCAAGTTCTATTCTGCTGCTTTAGACCAACCCGGCCACTCACTTGAATCTCGCTCCCTTCCCACAGGAGACAAAACAGCCATCTGCACTATTTCTCTGCGATCGAGACAGGCTACGAATTTTATCCTCAAATTAAATCAGGTGCCAAGTCAGGAGAAGGCTTTTCCTGTGCCATCCATCTTACTTCCCAGCTGAGGCAGGA
Organism: Paroedura picta; assembly: GCA_003118565.2. Lineage (NCBI taxonomy): Eukaryota > Metazoa > Chordata > Lepidosauria > Squamata > Gekkonidae > Paroedura > Paroedura picta. Next base: position 154,246,830 of record BDOT02000003.1, on the reverse strand, counting down.
TTAGAACCCAGGGCTCTCTCATCCAAACCCAGCGCTGCCCTTCCACGGCCACGCACCGCCAGGGAAGCCTGCCAAACAGAAAAAGCCACCTCCGGACAGGACACACTGTGACTGCCACCGAAAGAGCCCTCGGCCTCCCCCCTCCCTTTAAACACCTCTTGCTTAATTACAACCCGGCCTGCTGAGCCACTGACAGAAAAATACTCTTTTTGCCTTGTTTAGTCCTTCACACGCCTCAGAAACTCATCGCTAGGTGTTGATCCACACCTTGTCACTTGAAAACCAGCTCTCTCAACATAGCACCTCCACATCGAGGGGATGGCTTCCCAGAGTGATCCTGTCCGCACTTATTTGCAAATTATCCCCACCGAAATCCAAATGAATTCTTTGACAGTTGGAGCTGGGGAGGCCGGGATGAGGTGGCCTAGCCGTCTATCCGGTTTGAGAACAACACAGTTAAGCACACAGAGCCAGCTTGGTTACGAGTGCGGACTTCTAATCTGGCATGCCGGGTTCGATTCTGTACTCCCCCGCATGCAGCCAGCTGGGTGACCTTGGGCTAGTCACAGTCTTGTTACAGTTGCACTCGCAGAGCAGTTCTGTCAGAGCTCTCTAAGCCCCACCTCCCTCACAGGGTGTCTGTCGTGGGGAGAGGAAAGGGAAGGCAACCGTAAGCCGCTTTGAGACACCTTCGGGTAGAGAAAAGCGGCATATAAGAACCTTCTCCTTCAGTAATATCAGGGTTCTCTCTGCCTCCCCTCCCTCACAGGGTGTCTGTTGTGGGGAAAGGGAAGGCAACTGTAAGCTGCTTTGAGACTCCTTCTGGTAGAGAAAAGCGGCATATAAGAACCAACTCTTCTTCTTCAGTAATACCAGGGCTCTCTCAGCTTCACCTCCCTCACAGGGTGTCTGTTGTGGGGAGAGGAAAGGGAAGGCGACTGTAAGCCGCTTTGAGACACCTTCGGGTAGAGAAAAGCGGCATGTAAGAACCAACTCTTCTTCTTTTCTATCATATCTTTGTTCCACCGGAAGAGAAGGAGGAGGAGAAAAACTGTTTTTCTGAACCCCGCTTTTCACTACCTCAAGAGTCTCAAATCACCCACCTTTCCTCTCCTTATAACAGACATCCTGCGAGGTAGGCGGGGCTGAGAGAGTTCTGACAGAACTGTGGCTGGCCCAAGGTCACCCAGCAGGCCTCACCTGTCTCATAGTGACTTACAGTCGCCTACCCTTCCTGTTCCCACAACAGAAACCCTGGGAGGGAGGTGGAGCTGACAATTCTCCAGGATCTCAGCTAGAAGTCCTTCCCATCACTTCCAATTTGGTCCTTTTAACTGGTGATGCTGGGGATCGAACCTGGCACCTTCTGCAAGCTACATGAGTGCTCTTCAGTTGAACCACAGCTCCTCTCCTCAGTAATGAAAACCTGAAGCTGCCATTCATTCATCAGGGTCAGTCTCGTCTACTTTGGCCAAAGACTCAAACGGTGATCTTTCATATCACCTTTTGCCTGTGCTTTTTCACTGAAAATTCCCAGGACTGAATCCAGGACTTCCCGCATGCAAAGATGCTCTATCCATGAGCCACAAACTCTTTCCTATGGGTCACCCAGCAAGCTTCATGGCTATGTGGGGATTTGAACCCAAGTCAGACCAGATCTACACCACAGTTTGGACAGGAGAATCCCAGAGGTATTTGGTCAGAACAACAGTTTGGTAAGAATGACAGAAGAATCCTCAACGCCCCACCGTGTCCCACAATCTATTTTGTATCTGGCATCCTGCAGGCAGAACAATGGAAATTCTGGAGGAATGAGGGTCACTATGACTCAAAGGGTGGGAGGTTAAAGGAAGCCCTTTAACCCAGGGGTAGTCAACCTGTGGTCCTCCAGGAGGCCATGGACTACAATTCCCATGAGCCCCTGCCTGCAAACACTGGCAGGGGCTCATGGGGAATGTAGTCCATGAACATCTGGAGGACCACAGGTTGACTACCCCTGCTTTAACCCTTGCAATTTTGCAAATACAACAAGATTGTACAACAAGATTGTAATTACAAGATTGTTGTTGTAGGGATAGGCTACTACGGATTGTTTCTTGGGGGGCAGAGCCCTGTTTCCAAACACTATCCTCGGGCACGGAGCCCGACAGCTGACAGACACTGCGCAGGGGCTGCAGTCAGAGACAGCGACTTGGTTTGGAACCTGAACCCCTACTGCCAGCGCACCACTAATGCAAACATCAATATGTCACACTGTAGGCGTATAGAGATGGTTTATTAAGTGACAGGTGTAATGATTCCAGGGGGGGATTTGTCTGGGGTTTTTTGCTGTCAAGTCGCAGGAGACTTATAGCAACCCTGTGAGATTTTCAAGGCAAGAGCAGTACAGAGGTGGCTTGCCGTTCCCCGCTTCTGCATCTTGACCCTGGTATGCCTTTGCGGTCTCCCATCCAAATACCAACCAGGGCCAACCCTGCTTAGCTTCTGAGATGAGACAAGATCAGGCTCCCCCGGGCTATCCAGGTCAGGGTACTGGAAGCCCACAAAAGAATTCTGCTCCTCTGTGGGCCTTACTAAGGCCAGCAATAATGTTTTTAGGGCAGAGGCGGCCAAACGACGGCTCTCCAGAGCCAGCAGCAGGGGCTCATGGTCATTGTAGTCCTTAGACATCTGTAGAGCCGCCGTTTGGCCGGCTCTGCTTTACAGTGCTCCAGAGATTCATGTACATTATTTTGCCTTAGGCCTGCCCCACAGCAACCTGTAAAGTTAGGTCAATATGTTGACCATCACCTTTCCAAAAAAATAGGCCAGAGAGAAATGACCCCTTTAAGACCGCCTAGCAGATCCCACAGCCTAAGCAAGAGAGGACCGTCTGTCTTTACAGTTCATGCTCAGAAGCACCGGGCCAGGACCCTCCCCACCCCCACCCCCAGGAGTCAAAGGAATACATGATGTGCCAATGCAGGACGCTTCCGGAATACTTCTTGGAGGTTAATCCTAGCAGAGCAAGCCTACGTTACGACACTCTAAGCCTGCGGAAATCGATAATTCTGGCCAGGGACAAGCGGGAAATCAGATGAGCACCAAGTTTCCAGACCTCACAGCCACAGGGCACTCAAATGTTTTGAAGGCGCATAGTTCTATTGATAAGGGACTGGATGCCACTGGAACATCAACAAGCACAGCTGGGGGGGGGGGGAGTCACACCAAATCGGCTCAAGAGAGGTTACTGGAACGCTGTGAATGGCTGCGGCAAAAAAATTAGCCTCCCAGCGGCGGAGCATGACAGCACCAACGACAACATAAACTTGCCCGGGTGAAGGGAAAAGCTCGCTCACAAC
>BDOT02000003.1:154221085-154241745 GCA_003118565.2 Paroedura picta | reverse complement strand
CTCTCTCTCTCAGCTCTACTTACAAGTAACCTTATCCAGAACTGGTCTTCCAGGGTACAACAGGGTACTTCCTGGCATGGTTATGGGGGAAAGCTGCATTTAATATCCCTTTGGTGACACAGCTGTTGAAGCCAGATTGGGGGAAGCCTTTGCTAAATCTGTGGTTTCAAGGTGGACATGGACATCGGTCGTGCTTTGAGCTTTTTATTAGGACTCCGGCATGTTACAAGAAGAACTGACCTCAACCAGAAACCAAACCAAAAATTCCCAGAAACAGCCCAACACATACACAAGCAAACAATGGCCATTCCCGCCAGTGAGTCCTGGTAGTCAGATTCCGTTTAAACTGGATCTAGCCACCGGTTAAAGGGGATCTAGCTGCACGTTGGTCAGTTTCAGGGTTAGTCAACCTGTGGTCCTCCAGATGTTCATGGACTACAATTCCCATGAGCCCCCTGCCAGGCAGGGGGCTCATGGGAATTGTAGTCCATGAACATCTGGAGGACCACAGGTTGACTAACCCTGAATTTGTAAGCTACAATCAAGCCTGGGACCTCAAGCTCAGTCCTCAGCCGGTCTACAGACACAACAGCCTTTTTAGCTTGTTGCAGCAAAAATAAACAGTCCCCTCGTGGCACCTCAAAACTGTACGGTACACATGAAGCTGCCTTCTACCGTACCAGATCTTCAGTCCACCAAGGTCTATATTGTCAGGATGGCCGCGACTTCATGCCCCCCACAGCCAGATCCTATTAGCCGGAGAGGGATTGAACCTGACACCATCGGCTTCCGGGAGCTAGAGCTCACACCAAGGCACTGGGGATCTTCAAGACTGCTTATGAATTTTTAGGAAAACCCAGACCCATTACTGGTGAATGGACTCTGTGTTTTTCTTTCTTGGCGTTGAAATTATTTTGATCTTGTATTTCGGAGCTTCTTAAGCCTGTGGGTGCTCTTGTTGTTTCTCATCCCCCTGCCATAAATTGATTATCTGATGGCCCCTGGGTTTGGGCCACTGTGTGACACAGAGTGTTGGACTGGATTGGCCATTGGCCTGATCCAACACGGCTTCTTATATTCTTAAAGATGCTCGTGGACCTCCTTGATGGCACCTGGATTTGGGCCACTCTGTGACACAGAGTGTTGGACTGGATGGGCCATTGGCCTGATCCAACATGGCTTCTATTATGTTCTTAAAGCTGCTGGTGGACCTCCTGATGGCCCCTGGGTTTGGGCCACTCTGTGACACAGAGTGTTGGACTGGATGGGCCATTGGCCTGACCCAACATGGCTTCTCTTATGTTCTTAAAGCTGCTGGCCGACCTCCTGATGGCCCCTGGCTTAGTTGGAGATCTCCTGCTCCTATGTGCAAACTTTCTTCTGAGTCATGTAGCGTCTGGTGAGAGTTCAGGCTGGGATGATGCAAGTTTCATAGAAAGAGATTTGCCTAGGTGATGTTCTTCACCTCTGTGCTCCAAAAGCTTCAATGGCTCATTTCCCCCACTTTAGGTTTCTATTAAAGGATCAAGACATTTTCCTCCAGCCCGGCTGGCAACCATCCACGGTCCCAGGGGACTAGCTAAATTGTAGCCGTCTTGTTTCCTACTTTCACCCACCTTGACTGGAAGGGGCCTGGCGGTAGCTGTGGGTTGGGCCTGGGGGGGGAGGGGGGCTGTCAACAGATCTGCAGAAAAATTCCCCTTTTACAGACGGTACAATGTGTGGCTGAAGCTTTTCACAGAACGGGGGTACGGAACATCTCCACTAAAAGGACAGGGCTTTTTTTTTTCTCCAGGTGGTTGGCAACCCCAGCTTGGGGCTGAAGAGGCGTTATAAACCTGTGAGAAAACAGGGCTGCCTGGACATCTGCCAGCTCTTGTCAGCTTCCCAGGAGAAACGCCTCTAGATCCAAGCCCAACCTTTCCCTGCAGAACTTCCGAGCCGTGCAAACTGTCCACTTATCAAATCAGCACAATATTCTCATGTCTGTCTCTTCAGCATCTGTGAATTTTCGCCGCAGACCTCAGCAGGAGAGGGATTCAGGGGCAGGTTTGGAGGGGGAGGGGATCAGCAAGCCTGCTTTTAGGAACGGACCTGTGAACAGGCCCCTGGCTGATTTCCTTTGGGGTGAGTTCACAGCTCTCCCCGTTGCTGTTTCTTCTCCGGACCCAGGGTTTATGTAACTTGTTTATGTAACCAGAGGGGTGGCTGGATGGCTGGCTGGCTGGCTGGCGTCACAATCCTGCAACAGCCAGCGTGGCTTCACCCCGGCTCCATCCATCTCGGTCACTCATGGCCACTCATCGTCACCCTTGACCCCCACCCCCAAAACCAGTGGCTTGAAAGGAAAGCTTTTTTTTCCCCTAAAGGAAAAGGGGAGAGTGCAAACGTATTGCAAAATAGGACACACTGTTCCCGGATGTTTATTTAAAATGTTAAAGCCACCTCGCAATGTGAATAGTCGCCCTTCCACCTATATCTGCCACTGAAAAAAGGAAGAGTCGGTTCATCCTGGCCGGAGAACTTTCCACTCTCCTTTTCTCTTTAAGCTAGTCCTGGCACTGGCTGATTTTTGTGCATCCCCAGCCCAAGAGACGAGATTGGTGACAACCAGGGCCAAGGGTTTTTCAGCCCTGGCCTCAGCCTGGTGGAACGCTGTCCCTGCTGAGATCAGGGCGCTGTAGGAACATACACAGTTCCGCAAGACAGAGGTGTTCCACCAGGCCTATGGGGTTGAGGAACGCTGTCCTTAGTGAGATCAGGGCGCTGTAGGACCATAGACAGTTCCGCAAGACAGAGGTGTTCCACCAGGCCAATGATTGAGGAACGCTGTCCCTAGTGAGCTCATACCTTGAATAAATCTTCTTTGGTCTTAAAGGTGCTACTGGACTCCGATTTTATTGCAGGACCATAGACAGTTCCGCAAGACAGAGGTGTTCCACCAGGCCTATGGCTGAGGCTGGGAAGTTAGCCTCGAGGAATGCTGGCCTCCCTGCCAAAGAATCCCCCCACTTACAAAATATTGATCTGTCATAACCTAATCCCATTTGAAGAGGCGGCTTTTAAATAATTTATTATGTCATTCTAAACTATATGTTTTCAAGATGTTGTGACCCGCCCTGAGACAACCAGGAGAACAGACTATGAAAATAAAGATTAGTAGTAGTAGTAGTAGTAGTAGTAGTAGTAGTAGTAGTAGTAGTAGTGTAGTAGTAGCAATAGTAGTGCAGTAGTAGTAGCAGCAGCAGTAGTCTGACACTCAAATTGCTACTGACCCTGCTCTGCACCATACTGGTTGCAATCACACAGCGGTGTAAACTTGGTTCTCCCCAGTTCCGTCTCCAACCCAGAGGGCTGCCAACTCTGTTCCCGGCCGTTTCTCCTGCATCTTTCACAGCAGCCTGCTCTGCAGCCATCAGTAGGTGATAACCTTTCCGTACTGCAGCCCTGCTTATCACATTGCTGTGGACGGCAGAGGAGCAGATCTCACCGCTCTCCCCCAGGTGAGCTGGCAGAACCCCCTTCCCTCAACTCCCACTCTGCACCAGCTCTCGGGAACTGTGCTAATAATATTTTTTTAAGTGTGCTTAGGCCTCAGGCTATAAGAATGCCTAGGTGCTTAGGAGAAATGATCGGCGTGTCGTTTTTCTGGTTCACTGATATCCCCAGGTGGGAAAGAGAGACGGGGAATCTGAAAACTATTTCCTCTGCGTGTCAGGTACATTCCCTCCTGGTCCTGTTTGGTGCGACTTCCTAACTGAGCTTGAAATTAGCAGATTCTCTCGCCTGGATATTCTTAGTTATTGTAAAGGCTCTCCGGGGAATAGCCGCCTCGATTAATGCCATCCGCTCCCTTCCTTTGTCTTCCACAGGGCCAGGCCGACAAACCGTCCCGAGCCCTGTGTCAACAGCAGCCGGTCCCTGCATTGTTCTTTCTTAACGGCCTGTGGAAGAAATAATTTTTAGAAACCGTTCTGTGGAGAGCCGAGGACGAGGCAGAAAGCATGCCAGCAGGACGCCGATTTCCTGTGCCGTTGAACAAAGATCATAGAGGAGATTTCATGGCCCCGGTTAGAAATAGCCAGGGGCTTTATGTGCTTTCACACAAAGAACTGGCGGCAGGTGTGAGGTGAAGTTAACCGTGCTCTTGGGCCCTCCCTGTTCCTCTTGGGAGTTCGGGAAGAGTCAGAAAATGGGCTTTCAAACTGAAATAAATGTTTATTTGAGTCAGAACCAGAATCAAAAGCTCTATATGGTAGAGGAAAGCTTAGCTTAGCAAGGATAGTTCTTATTCTTAGTTCTTATGCCGGGTTTGATTCCCTACTCCTCCTCCACATGCAGCGAATGGGGCAACCTCGGGCCAGTCACAGTTCTCTCTGAGCTGTTCTCACAGAGCAGTTCTATCAGAGCTCTGTCAGCCCCACCTCCCTCACAGGGTACCTGTTGTTGGGAAGAGGAAGGGAAAGCATTTGTAAGCTGCTTTGAGACTCCTCCTGGTGGTGAAAAGCGGAGTATAAAAACCAACCTTTGGCCAATGCCCCTGTGAAATCGCTGTATTACCTTTTATGATTTGGGAGACACCTTTTTAAAAACCCACTTGGTCTGCCCACCCTTGTCTTTCTATGGCCCGTTTTCAAAATGGGTTTTCCTACCACCAAATAAATAAACACAGAGGCAACCAGTGTAAGGCTGTTCTACATAGGTTTCAATAAACCCCCAAGGATCACTATATATATTATGGGCCATCAAGCTGCCCTATGAATTAATAACTTCCCCCCAAAAATCCTGTCATTCAGAACCTTTCTCTGTTCTTGCTGTGGCTTTCTTGAGTCAATCCATCTAACATCAGGTCTTCCTCTTTTCCTGCTGCCTTCCAGTTTTCCTAGTATGATTGTCTTTTCCAGTGACTCTTCTCATAATGTGACCAAACTACGATAGCTTCAGTTTAGTCATTATAGCTTCTACGGAGAGCCCTGGCTATTTGATTTACACATTTATCTCATTGTTCCTAATTGGACTAATTTGAAATTTGAAGCACTGGGTCCCTTTCCATATCTGCTTGTTTACTGGATGGATATTCAACGGTACCACCAGATCCAATTTGAGATTAAGCTTTCTCCAAGTAAGGACCCAAGATTGTCATGGGTAAACCAGGGCTTAGTGACAAGTGAGGACATCTCAGAGGAGGAAAGGCCCTGTGTAGCCAGCCCACAGTCATCAGAAGCCGACCAGTCATCAGAAGCAGGACAATGAGGTACAGGCATGCCAGGACTTGTGGTCAAGGGCTGGTGCAGCATCACCTATACCTTCCAACAGGCCTCCAAGATCACCTGCACCTTTAGAACGATGCAGAAGAAGACTGAGAACAGGTTTACAAGCTAGGCAGGAAAGTGCACACCTCCTGGCTCAATGCCAACTATTTGCTGGCAGCAAAGATGAGTCTTTGCAAGACTGTGCCTAAAAAACTGGAGTGTGGCTGTGAAGTCTCCTGAGAGACATTATAGGGCATAGACACAACAAGTACGACAGACACTGAACTGCTAATATCACCTTGATTGATTCCTAGTAGCCTGATTTTGGACAGAACAACCTTGCCTAGATTAATTTCTGGAAACCTGACCTTGAACTGGAATGTCACTAAGCGTCTGAAACCTCCCCTGGCCTTGTTATCTCTGGGTGACCAGGATGGACTTTATGGTATTATACCCTGCTGAGGTCCTTCCCCTTCCCAAACCTCACACTCTCAGGAATCCACCCTCAAAATCTCCAGGTGTTTTTCAGCTGAGAGCCGGCAACTCTATCCAAGGTATATCCGCCAGTTCACAGCTGCCTGCCTGCCTGCTTCTGTTTTCTGTTCTAAAACATGAACTGCTGTTTCTTTCTGCTCTCTGCCTGAGAAGTTAGCTCCCACAATCTCTGAGGTAGCCAGGCCCGCCACTATAGTAAGAGACACCGCACAAACAACCCCTTGATACCCAACAGAGGCAGAAAATATATAGAACATATATTGGTCTCTCATGGTTGGCAACCTTGAGGGACCAAAGGTCATTACAAGGCAGCTTCATGTGCATTTTTCCTTGGCCCTGGCTCCAGCCTTGTGGGCCAAACTCATGCGTACGGCTCATGCCCCAATCTCACAACAGAAATGTAGCCACCCCGAGCCATGAAATGGCTGCCACAAGAGGCACAGCCAGTCACAAACTGGCTGCCACAAGCACAGCCAGTCACAAAATGGCTGCCACAAGAAGCACAGCCAATCACAAAATGGCTGCTGCGATGGGCACAGCCGACCACAAAATGGCTGCGGCAAGAGGCAGAGCCAGCCACAGAATGGCTGCTGCAAAGGCCACAGCCAGCCACAAAATGGCTGCTGCGAGAAGCACAGACGGCCACCAAATGGCTGCCGCAAGAGGCATAGCCAGTTACAAAATGGCTGCCACACAAAATGGCTGCTGCACAAAATGGCTGCCAGAAGAGACACAGCCAGCCACAAAATGGCTGCTGCAGCTCACCTTTAGTCACATAGTGGAGATCCTAGTGCTGTGGTGGCAGCTGCTGCCAAAGCAATTTGTTTGTTTTTTAATCACCACTGCCAGTCAAATCTCCAGGAGCCTATCAAAAACCTTGTCAGGCAAAAGTCTCACCTGAGCTGGCTCACTTTCTACAGAAACTTGGCAAGTGACAAGAAGGGTGTGAGTGGGTGGCAAAGTGCCCATAGGCACATGTTGGGGTCCTTTGCTCTAGGACAGGGGTAGTCAAACTATGGCCCTCCAGATGTCCATGGACTACAATTCCCAGAAGCCCCTGCCAGCGAATGCTGGCAGGGGCTTCTGGGAATTGTAGTTCATGGACATCTGGAGGGCCGCAGTTTGACTACCCCTGCTCTAGGACAAGAGATTGTTCAAGAGGTTCCCCTGACCCTCTGCAGAGGACACAGTAGGCTACTGGGATGGGAAAGGCAGACAAGATCCTCTTGTGCACACTTCTTACACCCACTCCTTTGGAGGATCCGTTGCTTTGTGTCTTGCTTCAATAAAATTATCTTGACAGACACCGAGACGGCATTGTCATTATCCTGTTCCCAGCGTGGTCCGGAACATTCTAAAAGGAGGCAACGTACAGTCGGTACCCACTTATACCCCTTGATGTACATCATTTTTCAAATGCCGTCAGGCATCAACAGCAAAAAAGTGTCTTTCCGATGTCAAATGCGGGAATCAAACATACCAGCACAATGCACAGCCAGCACGGAACAGCTGGAAAAATTTCGGCATTGCGATACCCAGAGGAAGATCTTGAGAAGAAAAGTGGGCTGCCGTTTTTTCTTCCGCCTTAATTTTGTCACCGTGGCGAGGGTCACGAAGGGGTCTCCGGCAGGCCCACCCAAGGCCTCTCCCAACACCTTAGATGGCTTAATTGCCAAGTGGATGAAAACACACAGTCTTGAATTTTAAAAGCGAAAAATTGGGGGGAGGGGAAGAGGTGTGGGAAAGGGAGAAACAGCAAGAACCGCTGGGTAATGGAGGAGTGGAAGGACAGCCACAAAGCCGTGACTGACAGCTGCCTCTAAAAATCACACGGTGGAATCAAACGTAAAAGGGGTGTGTGGGAGGGAGAGAGAACAACCAACACCCTGTAAGCATCAGCGCGTGCAGATTCGGGAACAAAGAGGCAAGGGAGACAAACAAGGATCATCAGCCGACTTCGGCGGGCTCTCAAGGGTTTTGACAAGTAAATTAATTATGCCGGCTGCTGTACAAGCAGAAGGGGGGGAGGTAGAAATTGCTAATACAAAAGGAATCTGTGAACACAATGGGAAAACAGCTCAGGCTCCACTAGAGCAGGGGTAGTCAACCTGTGGTCCTCCAGATGTCCATGGACTACAATTCCCATGAGCCCCTGCCAGCAAATGCTGGCAGGGGCTCATGGGAATTGTAGTCCATGGACATCTGTAGGGCCACAGGTTGACTACCCCTGCACTAGAGTACCCACGCAGGCCTGCAAATGAGAAAAATGGAAATGCCAAGCACAGGGGAACACACTGGCCACGGTGACATTCCTTTGTTAAAGCTTGGGACACGACCTTTCCACATGAGCTGAAAATTCACTGTTAAAAACAGATGAAGGGCCCCTACCGGGTCGCTCTGAAGAGCCCTTGACCCTCACAGTGGTAGGACGGATCCGTTGTGACCGCAGGAGAGATCCTGCTACTACCTGGAGGTTGGCAACTCTAAAAATGAAGGGTCTTTTTTTTAGGGAGCTGGGGGTGCACTTAGGGTTGCTTGATCCTCCCTGAGCATGAGAGGGGGATGAGGAGGGTAGGGTTGCCAGCTCTGGGTTTGGAAAAAAACAGAGACTTTGGGGGAGGAGCCAGGAGTGGCCGGGGTTTGGGGCAGGGAGGGGCCTCAGTGGAGTCTAATGCTGTGGAGTCCCCCCTCCCAAGCAGCCCTTTTCTCCAGGGGAACTGATCTCTGTAGTCTGGATGGGGTTGCCAGCTCTGGGTTGGGGAATATCTGGAGACTTTGGGGGAGGAGCCAGGAGTGGGCGGGATTTGGGGCAGGGAGGGGAGTCTAATGCTCTGGAGTCCACCCTCCCAAGCAGCCCTTTTTCTCACCCTACAAAGCAGCCATCCTCTTTAGCCTAGAGATGACCTATAATTCCAGGGGATCCCCAGGTCCCCCCTGGGAACCGGCATCCTTACCTCCAAAGCCTGGATTTGGCCCACCACTAAGAGGCACACAGATATGCCTGGGCTATGAGCTTAAGTGCGGAACTGCCATGGGATTTACAGAGGCACACATTCCTATTCATGATCGTAAAAATCCTTATCTTCTTGAATAGCATTGGTTTTGCAGGCAGACATCTCTGTCCCAGCGTGACTCTCTTGGAGGAGGATGCTACTGCCAACCCAGAGATGGAGCTGCTCTTCCTGAGGCCTGCCTTCCTGTGACCTGATGGAGCCTTTTCCTGCCCGATTCATGGCCATGTTACAATCTGCCTGTCCTGACAGTTGCACGGACTTCCTCACTTGGCCCCCTGCAGTTCAGTTCTCAGCCGAAGCCTGTCAAGTCAAACAGAGGCTGTCCGGGAAGCCCAGAGGTCCCACGTTGGATTTGCATAAGTCCATTAACCTTTGATCCAGCCTTGGGGGAAGAAAGATGTCACAAGTTCTCTCAATGTCCTCCTGCAAACCTGGCAGCGTTTGAGCTTTTGGTTCGCCTTTATTCTTCGAAGCCATCTCGTTGATCCAGATCAGGGGTTCCCAAGCTTTTTCAGCCAACGGGAACTTTTGGAATTCTGACACTTGGGTGGTGAGGGCAGCTGCAAAACGACTGTTGCAAAATGGCTACCACAGGAGGCGGAGCCAGCCACAAAAAGACGGTCACAAAATGGCTGCCACAGGAGGCGGAGACAGGCACAAAAAGACTGTCATGGCGAGACAACTGTTGCAAAATGGCTGCCACAGGAGGTGGAGCCAGCCACAAAAAGATTGTCATGGTGAGATGACTGTCACAAAATGGCTGCCACAGGAGGTGGAGCTAGCCACAAAAAGACTGTCATGGCTCACCTTGAGTCATGCAGCAAGGAGCCTTGGGTTGTAGTAGCAGTGGCTGCCAATGCAACATCTGCACAGTCAATCATATCCCCAGTGGCTAATCAGAAGCCTTGCTGGTCAAAAGCCTTACCTAGCCTTGTCCACTTCTAATAGCACTTTGGCACCCTCATGGGGATTGCTGATCTGGGGTGCTGCTGAGACCTCTGACTTCAAAATTTCCCTCTGTGTACCAGTCATGCTGCTGGAGGGATGGAGAGGAGGCAAGCATGCCAAAATCTCTTGATTCTGGAAACTCCTGGGGAGGACAGGAACCTCAGTGAAAAATAATGCCATTTGGAGGGGGACACCCTCCAAATCGTCCATTTTCTCCAGTCTCTGTAGTCTGCAGGCTGGGCTGTAATTCTGGGGGGTCCCCAGGCCCCACCTGGAGCCTAGGTACAGGGCTACACAGTCCACCCTACAAAGCATCCAACATCTCCAGGTGAACTGACCTCTGTAGTCTGGAGATGATAAACTGTAATTCCAGGGTATCACCAGGCCCCACCTGGAAGCTGGCCTCCCTATGATCAGTTGTAATTCCAGGAGATCTCCAGGGCCCACCTATAGGTTGGTAACTCTATTGATTCTTGATGAGATCCCCCTCCGCTCTGAGAGCAGGCTTAGCCCAGACCCCAGGAGCAACTTTCAGTGAACCTTTTCTAGACTTTGTGTTACTTTACTTAAAAATGCTGTGCTGTGGAACAGCGTTGTCCAACATCTCCGCTACCAAGCTACACCCCCCCCGCCGCAGCCTTAAGGGACAGTGCATGCAAAACCAAGAGGGAGGCTCGGCGCCCACCAGGGTCCTCGCAAGAGGCACCTCTTCCCTACGCACACGTCAGCTTTCCACAATGAAAGGAATATTCAGCAGATGTCTTGCTGTCCACCCTTTTCGGTTGCATGTTATAATGTGGGCCTCGCCTACTGCTATGCAGCCAGCAACACACACACACACATGGTTGCCTCCTGATTTTCTCTTCCCTGACAAGAACTGATGGCAGGTGTTTTGTTCCCATCACTGGGGTACAGGGGAGGAACACGTCAGAAAGGTAATTTGTAGGAAGAAGGTGAAGAAGAAGAAGAAGAAGAAGAAGAAGAAGAAGAAGAAGAAGAAGAAGAAGAAGAAGAAGAAGAAGAAGAAGAAGAAGAAGAAGAAGAAGAAGAGTTGGTTCTTATATCCTACCTGAAGGAATCCCAAAGCAGCTTATGATCACCTTTCCTTCGTCTCCCTGCAACAGACACCCTGTGAGGGAGGTGGGGCTGAGAGAGCTCTGACAGAACTGCAGACAACTGTAAGGGAACTCATCAGCAGGAGCATCTCTCACACGGTGGGATCTGTAGCCTCCAAGCCTCAGAGGGAAGTGGAAGGAGGGGGGGTGGTCACGGGTGGGGGACTGAAGGAATTGGCTGGCTGCTGGACAGACAGGGAAGCCGGTTGGAGGAGGAGGCACTCAGGGGCGGGACAGCCACACTGAGTGGGTGTTAAGCGCTGAGTGACACTTAAGCCATGAGACCAGCTCCTCCTCCAAGCCCTTACCAGAAATATTAAGTGTAGGTATAACCTGCACTTTCATTAAAAATATTTGTGTGGTGCCCATCTGTGAAAACAATGAGAGCTTTTTAAAAAATTCAGCAGCTCCACAATGGCAATTATCATTAAAGGCACCCATGACAGAGAACAGATAAATCCAACAGGGTTTTACCTTGAACACTGGCAAGAAGACAGCAGAAAGCTCAACAGAGATAAACCAGGATTCTATTATCAGAAAAAATACCCAGGGGACAGAGAGCATCAAGCCAGGGAAAATAATAATGCTTACAATGAGGTGTGGTACCCAGGTTTCAAAATGAGCCTACCTGTTCCTTGGACAAGAAATTGTCTCTGAATAGGTACCTGTGCCCCATACTAAGTCACCACAGCTTCCCTTGCCTCTTAGTGCAGGGTGACTTAGAAACCACCCCCCCTCCCCGGGGAAAGAGGAAAATGGGACTTCCCCCAGCCAGAACTTGTCTTCTGTTTGCATCTTGCTGTTTCTGGTTCTGTGATCCTTTGAAGCTGGGCCTGGTGTTCCAGAATCGTGCCTCACCAGTGGACCCCGTTTGAGGCCCCTTTAATCTCCTTGGGGCAGAAATCCTGAGGAGGTTTCCGTCTCCAGATCTTAAATATCCTTGGGGGACATTTGGTCCCAGGCTTAGAAAGTAATAACCCAAACCTTGAATCTCATCTGGTCTTCAAGCCAGTTTGGTGTAGTGGTTAGGAGTGCAGACTTCTAATCTGGTGAACCGGGTTCGATTCTGCACTCCCCCACATGCAGCCAGCTGGGTGACCTTGGGCTCCCCACAGCACTGGTAAAACTGTTCTGACCGGGCAGTGATATCAGGGCTCTCTCAGCCTCACCCACCTCACAGGGTGTCTGTTGTGGGGAGAGGAAAGGGAAGGCGATTGTAAGCCGATTTGAGACTCCTTCAGGTAGGGAAAAGCGGCATATAAGAACCAACTCTTCTTCTCCTTCTTCTTCAATCTGGAACCAGTGCAGCAGGGAGAGGACAGGTTGAACATGGGCCCGGTAAGGTCCGTGCAGCTGCGATTTGGAAATGCTTGCCATTTCCAAGTGTCAGGGACAGCCCCCTCATTTCTGTGTATCTCTCCTGAAGCAGAACCACTTTCTCATCCCCTTTGTCATATTGTAGAACAGGTGTATGGTTGGCTTGACAGCGATGTCTAGCAGTGACCTTTCTATTTAGTAGCAAGGGACATAATAAGCCTTACCTGACTTCAGGAATGGTTCTGCCTTCTGTAGACACGATTCATGTCTCTGTGCGTGTCTGTGTGTGTGGCTACAAAGAAGTGCCTTGAACCGATCGCCTTAGGATGCTGCGGTTGCTTGCTAGCATGAATGCCTTGTTAAAAAAAGGAGCTTACATAACGATGTTTAGCATTGCTATGGTACTTTTTATTGGGCATTAGTAGAGAGATCTTTCTAATATTGTTGCTTGGGGCTGAGAGGGGGGTTCATTGCAGAAATGAGATTTGGAACCAACCTAGGCTGCTTCCACATGGAGGTTTCATTGGGACATTTGGCTTATACAGCAGAGCAGTCCAGCAGAAATGTGCTGGGCCCATAACCCTAGTGGGATATCTGGTTAATACCATGGGATTTGCCCAGTCATAGAAGCATGATATTGAGTACAGTCAATCAACCTCCCAAGAAGCATATTGCAGAAGTAAAACTTATTCAAATAGATTTAGTTCACATTCAGGTTACATTCTCTACAGAACAGAGAGCTGTGGATGCTGACCCAAAATTCCCATCCAACTATCTCAGCTCCCTGCCTCTTGGTCATTCTCCAGCCAGAGGTCTAGCTTCTCCAACAGAGCAGAGAGAGCTCTTTAAGGAGGCCCTAACATTTGCCAGTGGAGGCAGGCTGCCTCACCATGCATGAAGGCCTGATTGGCAAAGGGAGAAAAGCAAAGAAATCCTTTTGTGTATGTGCATGTGTGGGTTTTCTTTTACTGTAAAATCCTGTTTCCTCCTTCCTGCTGTTCAAAGCCAAGTGCTGCCAAAGGAGGAGTGTGCAAAGTCTGAACAATGCGGTACGGGAAAGATCTATGATTATATTTTCTGGAAGGTTGTGGGCAGGTAGGTAAAGTTCATTGCAGCAGCGGGTGCAAACTAGGCAGAGAAAGCGGCATAAGGAAAAAGTGAAGATTCCCTCCCCAAGTACTGCTCTCTGATCCAATACAAAACGCTGGGGCAGAGGTCCCCAACAAGTCTCCCATGGACACCACGGGCCCTCTAACACCTATTCTGGAAGAGCCTGGTGGGACTATTGGATACTGGAGATCTGATTGGCTGTGCAGATCTTTTCAAAGCCCTGCTTTGACAGCAGCTGCCCCTACAGCATCAGCAGCTGCAGCCGCCATTTTGTGGCTGGCCCCACCTCCTGCAGCAGCCATTTTTAGCTGCACCCACAATGCGGTGCTAGAATTCCAATAGTGCTCATTGGCTGAAAAAGATCGAGGATCCCTGCACTGGGAAATTGTGTGCCATGAATAGGTTGGGATGCGAAAGGATGGTCCAGGCTAGCCCAATGTTGTCAGATCTTACAAGCTAAGCAGAGATGGTCTTAGTTAGTATTTAGGTGGGAGATCACCAAGGAGGTCTAGGGTTGCCAGGGAGCCAGCTCGGTGGTTAAGAGCGGTGACTTCTAAACTGGAGAACCGGGTTTGATTCCTCGCTCCTCCTCCACATACAGCCAGGTGCGTGACCTTGGGCCAGACCCAGTTCTCTCAGGGCTTCCTCAGCCCCACCTATCTCCCAGGATGTCTGTTGTGGGGAGAGGAGAGGCAGTCGATTGTAAGCCACTTTGAGACTCCCTTCAGTAGTAAAAAGCAGGATATAAAAGAGAAGAGTTGGTTTTTATACCCAGCTTTTCACTGCCCAAAGCAGCTTACAGTCGCCTTCCCTTCCTCTCCACACAACAGACACCTTGTGAGGTAGGTGGGGCTGGGAAAGGCCCGATATTACTGCTCTGTGAGAACAGCATTATCAGGACTGTGACGAGCCCAAGGTCAACCAACTCTTATTTGTCTACCAACCTCTGGGTGGTCTCCAGCCAACAGAAATCAATTCCCATGGAGAAAATGGCTGCTTTGGAAGATGGACCTTATGGCGTGATATTCTGCTGAAGTCCCTCTCTAACCCCAACCCTCCCCCGGCTCCACCCCCAAAGTCTCCAGGAATTTCCCAACCCAGAGTTGGCAACCCTGTTGTTGCACAGAGCCCAGTGATTGCCAACCCCCGCTGAACATCTCTTTCATGAAACCCTTCTTTAAGTCCTTCGAGTAAACTTTTCCATAGAAGCAAAACACACATATGCGATCATTCATTTTTACCCCAATACTTGCCTTAAAAACCTTGTGGGGTGCCCAGAAGCCACCATAAGTGCGACTAGATGGCACTTTCCACAACCAGAAGTCAATTAGCCCAACAATGACGTCCCCGTGAGCCAAGATCTGTTTCCGGTTCTTCCCGTCCCTTCATCCAGGTGAACTTAGGTCCCCTCCTGGAGACTCTTCTTGGTTCCCTCCTGCCTCCTTGCTGATGAACCCTTTCTCCTGCCATCTCATCACCCGCCGACGTCCAGTGTGGGGGTAGTGGTTAAAAGTGGCAGCTTCTACTCTCACAAGCCGGGTTCGATTCCCCACTCCCCCACATGCAGCCAGCTGGGTGACCTTGGGCCAGTCACAGTCCCGATCCAGCTGTTCTGACCAAGCAGTCCTGTCAGAAGCTCTCTCATCCCCACCTCCCGCACAGGTTGCCTGTTGTCGGGAGAGGAAGGGAAGGTGATTATATGCCGCTTTGAAATTCCTTTGGGCAGTGAAACGCAAGTTATAACAACCAACTCTTCTTCTTCTTCTTCTGGGCTCTCTCAGCATCACCCACCTCATATGTGGTATGTTGTGGGGGGACTCCTTTGGGTAGAGAAAATCGGCATATAAGAACCAACTCTTCTTCCTTCTTCCTTCTTCCTTCTTCCTTCTTCCTTCTTCCTTCTTCCTTCTTCCTTCTTCCTTCTTCCTTTTTTCTTTTTTCTTTTTTCTTTTTTCTTTTTCTCCTTCTTCTTTTTCTTCTATTATTATTATTATTATTATTATTATTATTATTATTATTATTATTATTATTATTATTATTATTATTAAGCGCTCTGAGCTTTCAGGGAGGGCGGCATAAAAATATGAATAAATAAAATAAAATAAAATAATTATTATTTGATTTATTAACCACCTCTCTCTGCATCCAGGCTCAGGGTAGTGTACAGCCTATACTACTACTGTAGCGTTAAAATAAGAATATAAAAACTATAATAATAATAAAAATGTTACGCAGCACTTCATTATGCACCCGATCCATGCGCCGCTCCGAGCTCATCAATCATAGCATTAGGCAATAATCAGCTTCTAGCGCACCTCGCTGCTGGTGCTGTGGCACATTCATTACCGGCATTAGCTTTTACGTACTTCCTCCTCCCGAATGTGCTCGACAAAGGAGGCCTTCAGAAGAGACGACGCAGGAAATCTGTCCAGGCGCCAACGCTCTTCCTTCTCACCACCTGGAGGACGGGATCCAGTCTCGGACAGGATTGACGGTTTCTTTCGGTCCATCTGTACAGGGTGGAGGGGGTTTGTTTGGTTTTCTTGCCGTCGTTTCTTGCCTGTGAACACGCCGGGATGGGGAGGGCAACACAGGCACACGCGGAAAAAGAAGCTATGAAGTTAAGGCCCTCTGCCAAGTGTGAGAAAAAATTAATAACCACATGGAAAATATGCACATATTGACGTGATATACTTGAAAATCCAACTGTGTGGCATAGTGGTTAAGAGCAGCGGGCTGTAAACTGGAGAACTGGGTTTGATTCCCCACTTCTCCCCATGCAGCCAGCTTGGTCTCTGACAGCTGTTCTCAGAGATCAGTTCTGTCAGATCTCTCTCAGCCCCAGCTACCTCACAGGGTGCCTATTGTACTGAGAGAAAGGGAAGGCAATTGTCAGCCATTTTGAGACTCCTTTGGGTAGTGAAAAGTGGGGTGTCAAAAATGAACGCTTCTTTTCTTATCACCACAACGTGTCCTGTTGACACTTCACACAAAGGCCTTTTCCAATCTTTTGACCATGGAGGAGCCCCTAAAATAATGTTTCAGGCTTCAATGAGCCCTGGAAATAGTCAGCTGGCCACGCCCCTCTGCCACACCCTCTGGAAGTGCCATGTCACTGGAAGTGACATAACCATAACAGGAAGGCTCGAGGATGACTGAGGAAAGAGAGACAGGTGGTGGTTTTAGGAAGGGAGTAAGCATTCAGGCTCCACCCTATCCTAGGAGCCAAAAACATGAGAGAACTCAATGATTCTTATATGCCACTTTTCTCTAGCCAAAGGAGTCTCAAAGTGGCTTACAGTCACCTTCCATTTCCTCTCCCCACAACAGACACCCTGTGAGGGAGGGGAGACTGAGAGAACCCTGATATCACTGCTCAGGAAGAAAAAGCTTTATCAGTGCTGTGACTAGCCCAAGGTCACCCAGCTGGCTGCACGTGGAGGAGGAGTGGGGAATCCAATCCGGCTTGCCAGATTAGAAGTCTGCACTCCTAACTACTACACCAAGCTGGCTCTCGTTTGTGTCAGATCGCATTTGTGTCAGGCAAGCTTCTGGGCGCAACTAGTTTCGAAAAGTAATCTTCTTCAGTTGCTTTCCAATCTCCCTGTTTATCAACGACCAAATAAGTGGTTCACGTATTGCTACATAAATTTGACCCAAAGCGTTGGCAACCCTGGAAGTTGGCAAGCTTGTCTCCCCCAGTCTTCCATTTCTTCTCCCAGTGGCTAGGAACCAGGGCTCTGAGATGGGGCTCCCGACTACCTTACAAACCACACTAAGAAACTATTTTGCACAAAGGAGGAAGAAATTAATTTCTCTTCTACGGGAGAAGACTTTATAAGCCCTTTAGGAGGTCAGCAACAAATTGATTTCTGGGCTCTCTATACAAAGGGCAAAACAAAATATAATACAGAAGAATGTCTGGGACCAAGGTTCCACAAATACATCGACAAACAATGGCTGTTTTTTACTCTCTCTTAGAAACCTATTCAGTTGGCAGAAGGCATACTTAGAAGTCAAACAGATGTTGAAGCCATTCTAGGAGTGGAAAAATGAATGTTTTGGAGAGATAAGAGTTGGGGAGGGTTGTTCCCTGCTTTTTACTACCCAAAGGAGTCTCAAAACGGCTGACAATCACCTTCCCATTCTCTCTCCACAACAGATACCCTGAAAGGCAGCTAGAGCTAAGAGAGCTCTGAGAGAACTGAGATTGGCCCAGGGTCACTGAGCTGGCTGCATGTGGAGGAGTGGGGAACACAGCCAACTTGTGGCAATCCCTCACAGGGTTTTGAAGACAAGAGATGGACACAGATGGCCATTACCTTGCCCCTGCATAGCAACTATTAGAAGTTGGTTCTTATATGCCGCTTTTCTCTACTTGAAGGAGTCTCAAAGTGGCTTAGTTGCCTTCTCTTTCTCTCCCCACAAAAGACACCCTGTGAGGGGGGCGAGGATGAGAGAACCCTGATATTACTGTTCTTAAACATTGCTTTACCCGAAGGAGGCAAAACGCGGCTTACAGTCGCCTTCCCTTTCCTCTCCCCACAACAGACACCCTGTGAGGTGGGTGAGGCTGAGAGAGCCCTGATAGAAGAAGAAGAAGAGTTGGTTCTTATATGCCGCTTTTCCCTACCCGAAGGAGGCTCAAAGCGGCTTACAGTCGCATTCTTGGGTTTGATATCACTGCCCGGTCAGAACAGCTTTCTCAGTGCTGTGTTGAGCCCAAGGTCACCCAGCTGGCTGCATGTGGGGGAGTGCAGAATTGAACCCGGTGTGCCAGATTAGAAGTCCACACTCCTAAACACCATATCAAGCTGGCTCTAAGGATGCCAGTCTCCATTTTATTTATATCCTGTCTTTCTTCAATGGGACTCACACCCGATTCTCAAGAAGCCTGTTAGGGATGCCAGCCTCCAGGTGGGACCTGGGGATCCCCCAGAATTACAGTTCACCTCCGAACTACAGGGATCAAATCCCCTGGAGAAAATGGCTGCTGTCCTCCCCAGACCTCTAGGAGTTTCTCATCCTGGATCTGACAACTCTAATCCCCATCCTCCATTCCCCACCAGTGGCTGGGGTGACCTCATACCCCTCGCAAGGACCCCCGTACTCCCTTGGTGGTCTCCCGTTCAAGTACTGGCGAGGGCCGACCCTGCTTAGCTTCCGAGCTCTGACGTGATCGGCCTAGCCTGGCCCATACAGGTCAGGGCCTCATTTCCTCGATGGGAATAAACACCCATCTGTCTCCTTCTCTCTTTCGTTCTGAGGCAAATAAGACATGCTGAAGAGGAGACGTAATGGGCTCTCCCGGCATTTTCATTTCATGTGCGTTTTGACTTTAAAGCAGATGTCGCCGGCTCGGAATGCGATTGAAACCTTAGTCGTGGTCCGGGAGGGGTGGGAGGACATTAATCCATTCTCCTGCGCTTTTCCCCCTGATCCTCACCAGGGCTCTGAGCCCCATAGGGGGAGCAAAGAGCAGCTATCTGTGTGTGTGCGAGAGAGAGAACGCACATGTCTTTTTCGCAAGTGTTGTAGGTTGTTGGCAAGAGTGTAGCGATTTTCTGATGGTGAATCCACTTTTCCCAATTCCTCAGAAATCGCCACAACAAAGCGATTTTGGCGCTAGTGTTGCAGGAGTGTTGCAGATTGCTCACGACGTCATGCGGAACGTAGTTTTAGTGGCGAGAACAAAATGTAAGACTACTGCTATATTAAATGTTGTGCGGAATGGCCCTGAGATTTCCTTTCAGTATAGCAAGGGGGAGGATTAATTCTGCCTTGGCCCCAGTCCAATTTCTCCTCTTTCTTGGAGCCTTCGACGCAAAACTGGAAATATCTAGAGATCCAACCCTGGAGCCATCCAAGGGATTTCCTACATCAGCTAAGGTTGCCAATTTCCAGGTAGGAGGAGGATTAATTCTGTCTTGGCCCCAGTCCAATTTCTCCTCTTTCTTGGAGCCTTCGATGCAAAACTGGAAATATCTGGAGATCCAACCTTGGAGCCATCCAAGGGATTTCCTACATCAGCTAAGGTTGCCAATTTCCAGGTAGGAGCAAACAGGAACAACCAGTCAGGAAAGCTTGAAAGCTGAGCACACAGAGATGCTGACAGAAAAGATGCACATAAAATCAAATATCCTTTAATCCGAGCTGTTTGTCAAATCACTCAAATCAAATTTGTGCATGGATGCCAGAACACGAACCTGTTATAAGCACATTTTCATAATTTCTTTTTTCCTGAGTGGCTTCGGATTTTTGATCTTTCCCATAAACTTGTCCACAAAGAATCTTTATAATCTTCTGTCTTTCAACACTCGTAGTATAATCCTATTGCAAAAAGTTCTCAGGGGGGCAGAGTGTCTCGTTGGCATTCCGGCATCTTTAGACATATTTGATTTGAATGATTCCACAAACCACCTGAATGGGATATTTAATTCTGTGATGCCATGTGTCACTTTTCTGTCAGCATTTTCGTCTTAGAATCATAGAATCATAGACTTGGAAGGAACCTCAGGGGTCATCTAGTCCAACCCCCTGCACCATGCAGGACGCTCACAAGCCTATCGCTCATCCACTGTCCAAAGTCTTATCGGCTTTCAGCCCCCCAGGTGAGACCTGGGGATCCCCCCAAAATTACAGCCCATCTCCAGGCTCCAGAGATGGGTTCTTCTGGAGAACCTGGACGCTTGGGAGGCTGGACTCTGTGGCCCACTGAGGGTGGGCCCACTCCTCCAGTCTTGCACCTGGCATGTATTTTGTGCTCCAAAAGTCAAATTGGGGGTGGGGGGCCGTAAAGGTATGCTAGTTTGTTCGTCAATCAGTTTCAGCAAGGAATTTATTGCCTTTGAACATTATTTCTTTTGAATAAAGGGATTTCTTTGCACCAAAAGGTCTGCTTATTGGAAATTTGATGGGGCAGTGAAAGCAGGGAGCGGAAAAGAGCATTCCCACCCCTGTGGTGCAACCAACTTCTCTAAGGCTGTCAGCTGTGTGGTGGTGGTGGGGGACACAGACCCATATCTATAGTTCTGTCTTGTCTCCATCCAGTGCTAATAGGGACACGGTGTGCGTGTTTGTGTCCTGATAGTGACAGAATACAACTCTTTGCCTTTCGGTGCATGGCTGGGATTCAGGACAGGGCATTCCGGGGAATGACTTGCTGGAAAGATCATCCAGTCACAGATTTCTGAGCATCTCATCCACCAGATGTTACAACTGTTTGGCAGCTAAATACTCTTAATCCGCTGTGAGATTAAATATTCTTAGGAAACTGTTACAGCCAGTCGAATGAGACCCACCTGCCTCGAGGAGCTGATGTGGAAGGTAGGGTTGCCAGGTCTGGGTTGGGGAATACCTGGAGACTTTGGGGGTGGAGCTGGGAGTGGGTGGGATTTGGGGGGAGGGAC
>BDOT02000003.1:154172508-154195461 GCA_003118565.2 Paroedura picta | reverse complement strand
AAAAGCCAAAATAAACATATCAAACAAAAATTAAAAACGGCACATAGCCTTAAAATACCGCATCCATTTGTCACTGTCTTTCCTGCAACAAAACGCCACATATGCCTCAATAAACAAACCTCTCCTCACTGGCAAATCAAACAAATTACATTTTCTGTAAAAACAGATGAGCAGCGAAAAAAGAGGAAGCTGCAGGCGAGAGAAGTTCCTCTTGCCTGTAAGGAGGAAAACACAGCCGAGCACAGAACACCACGATACCTGCAACACGAACGAGGTGGACCTAGCCCAAATGACCAATTGGTAGATTAATTAATGCAAATGAGGTGGTCTGCCCCCCACCAAACTAGCTATGGTTCTTCTGATTGTGACGCACTCTGGCAATCCACGTAGAAAAATCTGGGGAAAATGGAGAGGTGCAGAGTGCGCGTACAGCGTTCGAATTAAGCCATATCGACCCGAATTCAGTGAAAATGGAGAACAAACGGTGGGTGCAGAAAGGGAGTGAGCAGGTGGGGGGCTGCAAGCTGCTGTCTCCCAGCTGCTGGGCTTGTTTCAAGAGAGCCAGTTTGGTGTAGTGGTTAGGAATGTGGACTTCTAATCTGGCCAG
The DNA here is from genome assembly GCA_003118565.2 of Paroedura picta. Taxonomy (NCBI): domain Eukaryota; kingdom Metazoa; phylum Chordata; class Lepidosauria; order Squamata; family Gekkonidae; genus Paroedura; species Paroedura picta. The sequence continues at coordinate 154,194,854 of BDOT02000003.1, read as the reverse complement.
CCAGGTTAGATTCTGCGCTCCCCCACATGCAGCCAGCTGGGTGACCTTAGGCTCGCCACGGCACTGATAAAACTGTTCTGACCAAGCATTGATATCAGGGCTCTCTCAGCCTCATCTCCCTCACAGGGTGTCTGTTGTGGGGAAAGGAAAGGGAAGGTGACTGTAAGCCGCTTGGAGACTCCTTCAGGTAGAGAAAAGCGGCATATAAGAACCAACTTCTTCTTCTTCTTCTTCAACTCCTTCTGCCTGCTCTGTCCTGCTTTCAGCTCAAGGAGAAGCCCCAGATCCATGATCAGGCAAGGGCAGCCATAGAAAAAGAGGGCCAATCAGGCTGGGACCACAGTGCCTGGAGAAGGAGGATTTATAGCCCCACCGCAAGCAGCGTACTGGCTGGGGCTCAAGGTGATAGTAGTCCATGGACACCTGGAGAGTCACGGTTTGGCCACCCCTGCTGTAGATGAACGTCTTCACTCACCATAAGGAATTCCTTCAGGTGGCTCTCGATGTTCTTATTGTAGATGGTGAACAGGGCAGCTGCGACCTGGATGATAGCTTTCGCGAGGCAGTGGATGTTGTTGTTATAGCCTAGAAAGAGAGAGTGTTAGATCAGTACCGACATTTGTAGAAACTGTGACACTATGAAGGAGCTAAGGCGACCTGGCAAAATTGGGCCCCATGATTGAGACACAGAAACACAGAGCTAGAAGGGACCTCAAAGGTCATCAGGTACAACCCCCTGCACAGTGCAGGAAAATCACCAGTACCTGCACCTCGCTCCTTCAGAGGAGTGCAAAATCACTTTCTGGCCTGGAGGAAAATTCCTTCCTGATCCCAAAGTGGCGATCGGCATGATTGATTGATTGCTTGATTGATTAAATTTCTTGGTTGCTGTTGCCAGACCTGCTGGTTCATGGTGGATGGCAGCAAAAAGTTAAAACAGTAATAAAATTACACCCTAACTCCACCCCCAACCACCAAATCAATCCATCCACCCCCGATTGCCATCTCCAGGTAGTCATTCCAGTTGCCCCAGGTGGGGCAGGACAACTTGGTTTAGTAGTTAGGAGTGCTAATCTGGCAAGCCGGGTTTGATTCCCCGCTCCCCCACATGCAGCCAGCTGGGTAACCTTGGGCTCGCCACAGCACTGATAAAGCTATTCTGACCGAGCAGTGATATCAGGGCTCTCTCAGCCCCACCAACCTCACAGGGGGTCTATTGTGGGGAGAGGAAAAGGAAGGGGATTGTAAGCCACTCTGAGACTCCTTCGGGTAGAGGAAAGAGACATATAAGAACCAACTCTCTTCTTCTTCTTCTTCTTCTCCTCTTCATCTTCCAGTCAGCCCGGCCTCAACCAAACGCCTGGTAGATTAGTTCCATTTTGTATGCCCTATTCAGGGGCACAACCACCATAAGCAGTCACCCTTCAGCTGTGACAACAGCATGGAAGTGGGTCCCCATCAGAAGCAGCTGAGGCGGGAAATCAAACAGACAAGGCACCCCCTTCCTGTGAGGTCCCTATCCCAGGGGTAGTCAACCTGTGGTCCTCCAGATATTCATGGACTACAATTCTCATGAGCCCCTGCCAGCAAATGCTGGAAGGGGCTCATGGGAATTGTAGTCCATGGACATCTGGAGGACCACAGGTTGACTACCCCTGCCCTATCCAATGGTTAGGATTTCAAGGCTTTCCCATGATTGGAAGCAGAGGACAAGTTCTGCCCTCATTAAAACAGTGCCTGGGGCAACTGTTTACTCCGAAAGAATGCAACCATCCATTTACACAGGAGGAAATACCAGAGTGGACTCAAGGACACCCAATTAGTGGGAAGGCTAAACTTGCATCCCCGCTGCCCAACATCCCAGCCATCTACAATTAAAAATGTCCCCATGACCTACACCCTCACCTGCGTTGCCTCCTCCTAGATGCAGTTTCTTGGGACCAAACTAGATGTTACAGCAGCCTTTCCAAAACTTTTTTACAGATGAGAAACCCCTGAAATATTCTTCAGGCTTCAAGAAACCCCAGAAGTGGTGCGATCATGGAGAATATAGCTGGGAAGCAGAGCTATGGACACGCCCCTTTCCCTTCTCCTGGCCCATCATTGGCCACTGGGGGGGGGGCAGGTCAACATGACTCTGTATGGTCATATAATCCAATAAAGGTTTACCCAATTAAAAATAATTAATTAACTCCCACCCATTCGCGAAACCCTTCCAGGGCCATCAGGAAACCCCAGAGTTTCACGAGCCTCCTTTGGGTGGCTTTGAGCCTCCTTCGGGTAGGGAAAAGCGGCATATAAGAACCAACCCTTTTCCTTTTTCTGAGGAGGGCAAAATGCTATGGCAGCCTTTTTCAACCTTCTGACCGTGGAGGAGCCCCTGAAATAACTTTTCAGACTGAGGGTCCCGGAAGTGATGTCACTTGGCCACACACCCCTGCCACTCCCCCAGAAATGACATCACCACGTGCACCCTTAGTCTCCTTTTTTCTCCCTCCCCCTGTCTTTATTACGACTATGGTGTCTTTGCCTCATGTAGGCTGGAAAGAAAAGTAGGAGCTGAGAAGACAGCCTTGAGCAAGTTTTGCTAGCTGGATCTTAGATTTCTGGGGTGGGGCAGGGGGGGAAGTAATGGTCTAGGCCATAGGGTGCCCCCAACTGCAGCTACCATGGCTACCTTTTGCAGGCATGCGTGTTTTTCAGAGGCTACCTATACACCTGTTCTGACATATGTATTTATTCTCAACATTTTTATGCCATCTTTCCACTCGTTCAGAGTCCCCGAGGAGGTGACCATAAAAAGATAAGTAAATCAGCAAGGCAGGTTTGGGGAAGCCGGGAGGCTGTGCCTTGTGTCTTACCGTTGATCTCGGAGGCATAGACAGAGGAAGGGTCGGTGGCCAGGTGCGGCAGAGACACGGCTACGAAGACCAGCAACAGACAGGCAACCTTGTATTCCTCCTCGGGGGACGAGCCGTCTGTCAGGGAGGCAAAAGGGATGCTGTACAGCGAGAGATCTCAGGAATAAGCCGGAATCACACTCTCGGTTCCTCTCCCTGGCTTGGCTGGGCTTGGCGGTCTCGTCCAAAAACATGGCGGGCGGGTGGGGGGGGGGAAGAGTTCTAAAAGGCTGTGGCAGCTGTGACAGACCGATAAATTATCTGATGGATGGAGCCAACGGGCTGAACAGAACTGGCACGGCCTGGCTCCGCTCGAATCGACAGGCGCATGCGGGGGAAAGGGGGAAAGAGAGAACGTTCCCTGTGAGTGTTTGGGAGACGGGGGGGGGGGCAAAGAATCAGCATTCTGGACATGTCCTGTTGCGGGGACTCATTCAAAGCCCCCCCCCCAAGTGGGAGGCAGGATGTGCTGGAAACAATGCCTCTTATTTATTAGTTATTTATTTATAAATAAATAGTGGTCAGTCATCATAATATCCCCTTCATACAATAAAACTCAGTAATCCCACCCATAATTCCCTTAAAACAGTAAAACAAATAAAAACTCAACGTTGGCAGCAATGATATACCCTCCTCCATCCTACAGGCTTCCTAGCAAAACCCTCAGGGGGACCCCATCAAGAGGGTAGCCCGATGGCCTGGCTTGCTCAGGGAGGGGCCCAAGTCTAATTGTTCCAGCCTCAACCAAAGACCTGGCGGAAGAGCTCCGTCTTACAGGGCCTGCGGAACTGGGACAGCTCCATCAGGGCCCTCAGCTCTTCCAGAAGCTTGCTGGCAGTGGCTCATGGGAATTGTAGTCCATGGACATCTGGAGGGCCACAGGTTGACTACCCCTGCTCTAGTCGATTCAGTTCACATTCAGGTTTCAGTCAAAAGGAGAGAGAGAAGCCTAATCAGAAGACGACTTCCCCAAGCACAGACAGCTCACGTCTGGCATCATGTGTGTGGGAGTAGGAGGGCATAGTCTCTACAGGAGAGACCGGCAGAGGCCCGAGTTTCCATGGAAGGCCATGTGCAGTGAGTGAGGGGACAAAGGGAGAAAGAGGGGAGGGCTCAGAAGGCAGCTCCTGATTGAAGACAAAGAAAGGCATCCTATTCAAGGATGCACACTTGATGAATACGGGGGTTATCTTCGTGACTGGGATGCTTTTCTTAGTCTTAACCTGAGAGCTGCTCTCTGAGCCCTCCTCTCTTTCTCCCTTTGTCCTCTCACTCACTCCATGTGGCCTTCCAAGGAGTGATGTAGTGCCCTCCAATGTCCAGGCATGCCGAGTCGGTCACTCCAACAGAACTGATTTTTGGCACTTGGACATCGGTTTTTAATAGCGGTGATGTCCACACACCACCTGGAAGTTGCAGGGCTAGACAGTAAAGGTAAAGGTCTCCCCTGTGCAAGCACCGAGTCATGTCTGATCCTTGGGGTGACGCCCTCTAGCGTTTTCATGGCAGACTCAATACGGGGTGGTTTGCCAGTGCCTTCCCCAGTCATTACTGTTTACCCCCCAGCAAGCTGGGTACTCATTTGACCGACCTCGGAAGGATGGAAGGCTGAGTCAACCTTGAGCCAGCTGCTGGGATTGAACTCCCAGCCTCATGGGCAAAGCTTTCAGACGGCTGCCTTACCACTCTGCGCCACAAGAGGCTCAGGGCTAGACAGAGCCGATGCCATCGATTGGAACCATTAGGACTTCAGACGAAGCCAAAGGAAAGAGAGACGTAAACCAAGAGCAAACACCCCTGGGAGAAATTCCCCTTGCGGGCTGCTCCCCACCCTGGAACTGTTTGATGAGGCGTCAGGGAACGAGGGGTGAGAGGTAGGATCCTGGCGGAAGAACAGCTTTGTAACCGGGTGCCTTGACAGAAAACCGGCGTCTGCCACTTCCAGCCAAGGGAAGCTCAAAAAAGCAAGATCAAGAAAGCCGACATTCTTGGCGAAAGCCTGCGAGTGGGCCTTTAACACAAACAAAACAGTGACAGCATCCAAGCCGTGACAGCTCCCCTGGGACAAGAGTTAAATATTTATTACCGCTGAGACGACTCACAGCACTGGGAAGATTTCCCTGAGCAGTTCCTTGCCAAGTGGAAATCTCCCGGTGCTCAAAGAGCTGCCTTTAAGGGGACCTCGCGCAGACATCGTTCAGCCCTGGCTGTTCTGACAGACGTATATATTTTCAACATTTTTATGCCACCTTTCCACTCGTTCAGAGTCCCCGAGGAGGTGACCATAAAAAGATTTAAACGTTTGAACCACTAAAAGCAACATTCAGAATGATAATAGTAAAGGTAAAGGTCTCCCCTGTGCAAACACTGGGTCATGTCTGACCCTTGGGGTGACGCCCTCTAGTGTTTTCATGGCAGACTCAATACGGGGTGGTTTGCCAGTGCCTTCCCCAGTCATTACCGTTTACCCCCCAGCAAGCTGGGTACTCATTTTACCGACCTCGGAAGGAAGGATGGAAGGCTGAGTCAACCTTGAGCCGGCTGCTGGGATCGAACTCCCAACCTCATGGGCAGAGCTTCAGACAGCATGTCTGCTGCCTTATTAGAAGTCCGCACTCCTAAGCACTACACCAAACTGGCTCTCAGGTAAACAGGTAAGTTACTATGGGGAGATGTCAGTCCTTAACATATGCTGGTGTGGGGCTGTCCAGGGCTTTCAAGGTCAATACCAACATGACAAAACGAGACATGCCACAAAAAAGTTCACAAGTTCGTTTCCTTCCTTACCTTTTTTCAGATTGGAGAAGGCAGCCACCAAATGCGGATCGATGTCACAGGGGGACCCTGCGGCCGTGGCCAGTTCAAAGATGCTCAAGGTGACCTAAAGGAAAGGTAGCAAAAGGCTGAGCTGGACCGTGTCAGAGGCACAGAGCTGTTGCCAATCCTCCTCATTTCGTGGCCGTTCCCCTGCAGTTTATTCACTTCGCATCATTTATACCCTACCTTTCTCCCCAGGGTGAACCCAAAGTGGTCCGCATCCTTCTCCTCACCACTGCTATATCCTCACAACAACCCTGTGAGGTTGATTACGCTGAGTGTGTGTGACCCACTGCTTACGGTAACGGTTGAAATATTAGAATCTGTCGCCCTCTACCATAATCCGGCCCCCATTTTCAAGATGTACCACTTTCCTTCCAGAAAGAGGCACCACTAATATATTAAAACCGAAGTGAAAACAACACATATCTTAACTGCACATGACATTGGTCTGTTCTGTCATGCGCAGTGAGATGTGTGTCGTTTATACTTTGTTTTTAATATATTTTTGGTGCACTTTCATAAATATTTGTATTGATTTTTCAATATTGTTTTGCAGCTCAGCTTTTGGGTTCCTGGCTTCTGTTCAGGTTCGGTTTCGGTGCCCTTTTTGGTTTTGCATTGCTCCCAGAAAGATGGGCCAACCAGCCCAGATCTGCAGAACGGTGGAAGCAAACCATGAAACGACATTCACCCAAAATATAGGGATGAGCGCAGCGCTGAACATATCCCTGTCCAAAAACTTCCTGGCGCTACATTCAGGCAAATCCTGTTCCTTGGAGAGCAAGCTACAAAGTTGCCGGGAGCGGGGAAAACCACCAGTAAGATCCAGCCCAAAGGTTGGCTTTTCAAATAGGGTTGCCCGGTCCCCCTGGCCACTGGTGTGTGTGTGTGTGTGGGGGGGGGTAGAGTTGCCAGATATAGGTTGGGAACTCACTAGAGAACTGGAGAAGGAGCCTGGGGAGGACCTCTGTGGGGTGCAATGCAGCAGATCCCACCCTCCAGAGCACTCATATCTTTCTCCAGGGGAACTAAAGCCAGCTTGGTATAGTGGTTAGGAGTGCGGACTTCTGATCTGGCATGCCGGGTTCGATTCTGCACTCCCCCACATGCAGCCAGCCGGGTGACCTTCACTGGCCAAGCTGACAGGTTTGAGGCCCCCTGCAGAGCCGTGTAGCGGAGCCAAGGCTGAGCAAAAGTCCGGACACACAAGCTGAACGAAGCGAAACCCTTAAGAAGCAAGCGCAGAAACAGCTCTTGCCTTCCCCTCCTTCCCCATCATCTGACAGCTTTTCATCTGTACCAGGCCTCCCTGGATCTGAGAGTCCAGAAGACTCCCTCGAGTCTCTGCTCCCCAGCGGGACAGACAAACAAACACAATCGCAACACCAGTCAAGAGCACCAACGGGCAGGAGAAAAAGAGACAAGGATGGCCAGCTAATAATTTTTTTTAAAGACTTCTGCCTTGACGGCAAATCAGGTTATTGTGCAGGCCAAACCATGAGTGATGGGCAGCTGCTGCTCTTCCCTGCAAGCCAGAATTCAGCTAGCATCGAAGGAAAGATTGCCAGCCACAGCTTGTGGTTTACACGCGTTTGTGCAGGCGTTACTTAGAAGATGACCGATCTTTGAGCCGTTGGAATAGATGTTAATAACGTAAAGTTAATTGGCAAGAGCCTTTAATTTTAAACTTTATTTTGGCACACACGTAACATGTCAGTTAAGGTACGAAGTGTATCAATATTTATTTTACACGTTCAGTGTGCTTGCTCACCGAGGAAAGCAATCCGAAAACATCACTGTAGCAGACTGTGTTGTGGCAAGAATTCTGTTGAGAATGTTAAAGCACCAAGACTACATTCAAGAAGCAATGTTTTTTCTTTATTGTTTATTGTTGTCATTTGCGTTAAAATGTTGGGTCTCTTCTACCTTTAAAAGCTGACAGCATATTGGGGGGAGGGGGAGGACATAGAGGGCACATTCTGAGACCCTCCCAGGATCCCATGAATCATGCTTTCTCCACCAGGGTTTCCTGAAACCCTGTGATTTATTTGGCATTATGGCATACGCACTTAGAAGTTCTATGTGTGCCAAACAGACATTCTTTTACGGTTTTTAAACATTTGATCTCCTATGATAAAACAGTTTAGATTTTTCTATAACTGATTTTATCCCTAAACCTTTCGGTTCTCCTTTCCACCCCCAAATCCCCAGGAATTTTCCAAGCGGGGATTGGTCTTTCCCACCACCGGCTACTTCATCCTTTAAACTGGAGATGCCGGGGATTGAACCTGGGACCTTCTGCACGCCAAGCAGGTGTGCATCCCTGAGCCACGGCCTCTCCTGATTTGCCATCAGAAGGGCCTTTCACCCCTGTGACAATAAATTCAGACTTCCAACCTCACAGAATCACAGAATCCTAGAGTTAGAAGGGGCCATACAGGCCATCTAGTCCAACCCCCTATTCAACGCAGGATCAGCCCAAAGCATCCTAGAGCATCCAAGAAAAGTGTGTATCCAACCTTTGCTTGAAGACTGCCAGTGAGGGGGAGCTCACCACCTCCTTAGGCAGCCTCTTCCACTGCTGAACTACTCTGACTGTGAAAAACTTTTCCTGATATCTAGCCTATATCGTTGTACTTGTAGTTTAAACCCATTACAAGTACAACCTGAATTCAGTGCAACCTGAATGGCTGAGGCTGTGCAGAAACCTGTATGACCAACCTGGCACAATCTGCTTTTTTCTTTGAGCAAGAGCGACATGAATAAGGCCTCCATACGAGGTGTTCAGTTCACACATTAGACTAGGCTGTGGGGCACGCTGGATGCCCACTGACCTTCAACACCAGCATTGGCATCTGGCATCCAAGTTGTTTTTCTCCTTTCCTGTAGACTGGGGAGAGCTCTTAGAGCCAGTGCAATGAGTTTCTGCTCTTCTGAGCGCCAAGGACGTTACCATGGACATCAGGAATTTGCGATAAGGCTCTGAAGGAACAGCCGTCTATGAGACGGAAAATTGCACTAGAAGGAACGGAGCCATGAGCTAGTAGGGGAAGGCGGGAGGCTCTTATTTTTCTACCGCACGTATGTTTTTGTAAATAAGGAATTTAAATGTGTCCTTCTTGGACAGGTGCCCTTTCAATGTGCTTTTGCAGCTGGGTTTCCCTGTGTGAAACAGTAAAATATGCCTCTAAAGTAGTGATCCCGAACCTGTGGGCTGCAGACCACATGTGGTCCTTCGACTAATTGGAGGTGGGCACCGAAGGATGCCTTCTCCCCCCCACCCGGCCCTTTACTTCATCCCCCCAGCCGTTTACAACACACTTCATTGTTGTGGCGTGTCTGTATCTTATTTTGAAGGGATGTTTAAACATTACCATAGTGGTTGAGAGTAGAAGAGTAAACTACCCCCCCCCCCACCACCACCACCACCAGGCCTCAGTAAAAGGCGTTGAGTAGTCCCCGGTGACTGGTCCCCAGCGTTGAGTGGTCCCCGGTGATAAAAAGGTTGGGGACCACTGCTCTAAAGGACATTGAAAGGGCATTATCTGTGTGGCCTTCCAATGTGCGTTTGCAGCTGGATCTCCCTGTGCAAATCAGGAAAACCTACTTCTAAAGTGATCCAAAGTGCATTATCGCACATGTGCCCTTTCAATGTGCTTTTGCAGCTGGGTTTCCCTGTGTGAAACAGGAAAATCTGCCTGTAAAATACATTGAAAGGGCATTATCCATGTGCCCTTCCAATGTGCATTTGCAGCTGGATCTCCCTGTGCAAATCAGGAAAACCTACTTCTAAAGTGCATCAAAAGTGCATTAATCCAACATGTGCACTTTCGGTTTGCTTTTGCAGCTGGGTTTCCCTGTGCAAACCAATCAAATCTACTTCCAGAGTGCAAAGAAAGGGATAAACAAAACTGAAAGCTTCACGCAGATCTCGTATAAGCCAACGGAGAAGCAGCCTGGAGCTGGAGAAAAGTTGTAAACATTTACGTCCCCTCTTGCCGGCTTGCTGAAGAGGCCTTCTGCCTTTGGGCTGCAAAATGACAGGGAATCTGCCCTCCTCCTCAGGCTGCCTGTACCAATTAATCTCTCTTGCCGATTAAACAGTGCCACTTGTTCCTAAATATCTTTGACAGCTAATTCCCAGCTGTTCCTTTGCACGCTGACTTCTCCAGCCACAACAGGATTAAAAGGTTCTGCGAAAGCACCTAGAGAGCACCTGAAACTGGCAAAAGTGGTCTATGAGATCTTCTGGAAACCAAACCACACAGAATGTTATTAGGAATGACAGATCCCCGCTGGGGCTGGGGAAGCCCCCGCATTTGAGTTGCCCCCCATTACTTAGGGGATTTCAGAAAGCAAGGGGAAAGCCCCCTTTCCAAATAGCCACTTTAGCGGTGATCATCTCCCACCTCCCATGCATTCCCCAGGACCAGGAAGAATATCCTGAAGTGATGATGTCACCTGGAAGTGACATCAATACATGCAGGTCATCATGGGTGACACTCTGGGTTTTGGGCAAAACTCTATGGTTTATGGCCAATTTTTTACTATAGAGTTTTTCCAAAAGCCAGAACCTCACTCCCAACATCTCTGACATGCCAGGAAAAGGTCTGATCCTTATAAAGCCGCTTCCTGTGTATATATATAGGGTTAGCGTTTAGCTTCCATTAGACCAGCGTTTTACTCCCGCTTTGGAGTTCAGGTGTACATAGACTTGGTGAAGGCTTTCATGGCTGGAGTCAACTGGTTGCTGTGGATTTTCTGGGATGTGTGGTAGTTTTAGTCCCTGGTGTTTTGCCAGGAAACACAGCCCTGAAAACCCACAACCTGCTCCCCATCTCCCAAACTGGCCAATGACAGGCCAAGAAGGGGTGGGAAGAGCTCCTGGAGGGCCAATAACAGAGCAGAGAGGCTGCGGTCTTCGCCTGAGAAGAACATAAGAAGAGCCCTGCTGCATCAGGCCAGTGGTCCATCAAATCCAGCATCCTGTCTCACACAGTGGCCAACCAGTTCCTCTGGAGGGCCAAAAACAGGGCAGAAAGGTTGAGGCCTTCCCCTGAGAAGAACATAAGAAGAGCCCTGCTGGATCAGACCACTGGTCCATCTAGTCCACCATCCTGTCTCACACAGTGGCCCACCAGTTCCTCTGGAGGGCGAACAACAGGGCAGAGAGGCTGAGGCCTTCCCCTGAGAAGAACACAAGAAGAGCCCTGCTGGATCAGGCCAGTGGTCCATCCAGTCCAGCATCCTGTCTCACACAGTGGCCCACCAGTTCCTCTGAAGGGCCAATAACAGAGCAGAGAGGCCGAGGCCTTCCCCTGAGAAGAACATCAGAAGAGCCCTGCTGGATCAGGCCAGTGGCCCATCTAATCCAACATCCAACCATGGACTTCAGCAGAAAGGTGCTCCCTCTGCTTAGCAGGGCACCATTAGCTAGCTATGTGCAACAGCACCACCTAGTGGCTACCTTTTCAAGACCTGACATCCCACCAGAAATACAAGGCTCTGAGAGACAAACAGCCCCGGGCGATGTTTATTTGCTCCTCTTTCTTTAAGAAAATCCAGGGTGGAGGGAGGGAAAGGAAGGGAGATTAAGAGCCAGCTTACTGTTCAAAAGTAAAAAAAAAAAAGAAGAAGCAGCAGCCTGCAGAGCCAGCTCTGCCCGCATCCCTGGAGGGATGCCGCTTTGAAAGAAACTCGAAGGAGAGGCATCGTCTTTAAAAGCGGTTGAAAGCGGACCGTGGCAGCAGAGCCACGGGGAAGCTCGGCTGTGCCGCAGGTAGCTATGCAACCAGGGCATTCGTGCCTTCCAGCCGGCGACACAACCAGGTAACTGCACCCAGCCAATCAGCCCACCTGGGGTACCTGAACATGCCAGTCTGGCGAATGAACAGGCTGTTGTTGACACTGCAGTGGCGAGGCCAGCGCCGCTGTGTCTGTTGTTGGGAGAAGCGAGCGCACACACAACGTTCAGGCACCTTAAGTTAAAACGGCAGAACGGTTGCCAAGTACTCCTTTCTAAATTTAGGCAGGCTGCGGGAAAATCAGCCCGCGTTAGGAGCTGGAGGCTTGAAAACTCAATTAGAATTCGGCCTCCGAACAAACACAAGACACACGATGAAACGTTCAGTGTCTTTGCACACGGAGTTTTCTTTGGGTGTTTTGAAGTTTCATGCAGGCTTTGGAAGCAGAGGGCGGGGAAGAGAAGGCATCATTTTGGAGCGTGAACCGAGGAGGGCAACAAAGATGGTGAAGGGTTTGGAGACCAAGACGTGTGAGGAAAGGTTGGGGGAGCTTGGTCTGTTTGGCCTGGAGAGGAGAGGACTGAGAGGGGATCTGATAATCATCTTCAAGTATTTAAAAGGGTGCCATGTAGAGGATGGAGCAGAATTGTTCTCTCTTGCCCCGGAGGGACGGGCCAGAACAAATGGGATTAAATGAATGCAAAAGAAATTCCATCTAAACATCCGTAAGAAGTTCCTGACAGTTAGAGCGGTTTCTCAGTGGAACAGGCTTCCTCGGAAGATGGTGGGTTCTCCATCTTTGGAGATTTTTAAACAGAGGCTGGGTAGCCATCTGATGGACAGGCTGATTCTGTGAAGGCTCAAGGGGGTGGCAGGTGACAGTGGATGAGTGATAGGGTTGTGTGTGTCCTGCAGTGCAGGGGGTTGGACTAGATGACCCAAGAGGTTCCTTCCAACTCTATGATTCTATGATTCTAAATTCCATCTAAGCATCCAGAAGAAGTTCCTGGCAGTTAGAGCGGTTTCTCAGTGGAGCAGGCTTCCTCGGGAGGTGGTGGGTTCTCCATCTTTGGAGATTTTTGAATGTTTGGAGGCTGTAACTGGAACCCCCAACCCACTCAGGCCCCAGGAAAGGTGGGAATGCTGGATTGTAAGCCGCTTTGCGATTCCTTATGGTAAAGAAAAGTGGCATATAAAACCAACTCTTCTTCTTCAGTAATATCAGGGCTCTCTCAGCCTCTCCTCCCTCACAGGGTGTCTGTTGTGGGGAAAAGGAAGGTGAATGTAAGATGCTTTGAGACTCCTTCGGGTAGAGAAAAGCAGCATATCAGAACCAACTTTCTTCTTCTTCTCTTTCCCTCCAGAGATATTTCATGGAGGAGAATATGGAGCCAGACTGCAGGAGCCAGCCTAAAGCGGTCTACCTGGAAACAAGCCTCATTTCATTCAGGAGGGCCGGAAAAGTGTCCTAAGCACAGCCGCCTGGATTGGCAAAGGTGTGGGACGAGAGAAGGCAATTCATCAGGGCTTTAGTGACTAACGTGAGAAGCTCCCGAGCAAAGGAGAATAAATCTGGCCAGGAAAGAGACCCATTCCTTCCCAGGTAAAAAAAAAAAACTGCTTGCAGATTTGACCCTGCCTCTCCAGATCCAAAAGGGCTACAGATTTTTTTTTTAAAAGGTAGGAATTCAAAAGGGCCGCAAACAAATAAGCACTACTGTGTTTCATAACAAATGCAATTACATTAGATATGGCCGTTACGTATTAATAGAAAGAATAATAAAGATAGCACGGCAGTCGAGGAGATTGACTGTCACGTAAATTGCGGAAAGTCCGGGCCTCCCGATACCGAGGAACGGCTTCTGTAACAATCCGCAGGCAGGCCAACGAAAGACTTCGCTTTGCCATGTGGCAGAAAAGTTGCTGTGATAAACTACAGGCAACGGGCGAATGAACCGCAGATGAGCCAACGACAAGCATCTAGATATAAAGCCCCTGTCGAAAGCGATGTCCTTCCGCGGTTATTCTTACTGTGCCTCCCTCAGAAGTTATCGCCCTTTTGTTTATAACTAAATGCTTTTATAGGAAGCGAACCAATCTTTTGGTCTCTTCTTAATCCGGTACAAAGCCTTCTGCTCTGAAAATAATCACCAAGTCGCCAGCTTGGTGTAGTGGTTAGGCGTGCGGATTTATAATCTGGCATGCCGGGTTCGATTCTGCGCTCCCCCACATGCAGCCAGCTGGGTGACCTTGGGCTCCCCACAGCACTGATAAAACTGTTCTGACTGGGCAGTGATATTAGCGCTCTCTCAGCCTCACCCACCCCACAGGGTGTCTGTTGTGGGAAGAGGAAAGGGAAGGCGCTTTGAGCCTCCTTCGGGTAGAGAAAAGCGGCATATAAGAACCAACTCTTCTTCTTCTTCAGTGATATCAGGGCTCTCCCAGCCTCTCCTCCCTCACAGGGTGACTGTTGTAGGGAGAAGAAAGGGAAGGCGACTGTAAGCCGCTTTGAGACTCCTTCGAGTAGAGAAAAGCGGCATATAAGAACCAACTCTTGTTCTTCTTCAGTAATCTCAGGGCTCTCTCAGCCTCACCTCCCTCACAGGGTGTCTGTTGTGGGTAGAGGAAAGGGAAGGCGACTGTAAGCCACTTTGAGGATCCTTTGGGTAGAGAAAAGCGGCATATAAGAACCAACTCTTCTTCTTCTTCTAACACAGGGCCAGGACTTTTTCTTCCCAGTGACTGCTTGCTTCTGGTTCTTTACACTGTCATCCCGGTTTGTTTTCCTACTTTAATTGAGAGATTCCAAGGTGGTATATGGCATATTTCTATGGGAGCAGAGCCCCTGCAGCTATAGAGCTCAGCCAGGCTTTCTCAGCCAGGGTTTCGTGAAACCCTGGGGTTCTTGATGGCCCTGAATGAGTGGGAGTTAATTAATTTTAAATAAATTTTAATGTGTTAAACACATAACAGGTGATATGACCATATATGATCATGCTGACCCACCCACCCCCATCCCTCCCCAAATGGCCTATTATGGGCCTGGAGTGGATGGGAAGGGGAGAGGCATGTCCACAGCGATGCTTCCCAACCATATTCTGCAGGATCACACCACTTCTGGGGTTTCTCGAAGCCTGGAGAATGTTTCAGGGGTTTCTCAGGTATAAAAAAATTGAGAAAGGCTAAGCTAAGCTAGGCAGAATGAGTCTCTTGTGGCACAGGGTGGTAAGGCAGCAGACATGCAGTCTGAAAGCTCTGCCCATGGGGCTGGGAGTTCGATCCCAGCAGCCGGCTCAAGGTTGACTCAGCCTTCCATCCTTCCAAGGTCGGTGAAATGAGTACCCAGCTTGCTGGGGGGTAAACGGTAATGACTGGGGAAGGCACTGGCAAACCACCCCGTATTGAGTCTGCCATGAAAACGCTGGAGGGCGTCACCCCAAGGGTCAGACATGACTCGGTGCTTGCACAGGGGATACCTTTACCTTTAAGCTAAGCGGAAGCTTTTACATGAATGGTACAGGGCAAAGGGAAGAAGAAACCAATGCTCGAAGGCATATCTAAAAAGGGGAGGGTTATGCACAAGTGGGGGGGGGGGTTTGCACAGTAGCCAAATGTATGCTCCATACTATTTTCTCCGGACAAGACTTAGCTCAGGAAGTGTCGAGAACACGACCGTCTTGTCACCGGCTAACAGGGCCCTGTGCAGTCACATCTTGCCTGCAGTCCTGTTTTCCTGGCGGTCTGTCTTGCTGGTTGTCTCCAGACCGGAGTCTGATCCACACCCCAATTGTCATTCTGTTCAGGAGAGACGCTCACTATCTCTGGCTCCGTTTCCCCCCTGCAAAGCTGCTGAGGATGCAGATCAGGGTTGCCCTATTTATCCGCAGGACCTTACCGCTAATAATAATTGTAATTAACTCTGAGGCAGCAGGGAGGAGGAAGTGGGTTTAGACGGAGAACTACCCACACGGCCCTGGAATTAATCAGCCTCGTCATTGATATTCTTCCCGTGCATCCCTTGCCTGCCAGGCTTGTCAAGGTAAGCTCAGGGATGAAAAACTAGCTCCGGAGCCAGAACTCCGGGGAATGGCTGCCCCTAGTGGCCAGGCCCAGAAAGAGTTCAAAGAGGCATACAGGTAGAACCACAGAATCACAGAGTCGGAAGGGACCTCCAGGGTCATCTAGTCCAACCCCCTGCAGAATGCAGGAAATTGACAACGAGGTAGGAGACGACGTAAACAATCCAAAGTGAGAGTCTGGCTCCAGGCCTTAGTGATTCCTGCCCTTAGTGCTGAAGTAGCAAAATAGAAGCAGGTGGGCAAGAATATCACAAGCACACAATGTAAGGGCAGACTGAGCTTAAAGATATAGAAATGTTTTCGTTGATCGGTAGGTAATAAATGCCGTTGGTTGGATGGCCCAGGCTAGCCCGATCTCATCTGATCTCAGAAGCTAAGCTTGGTCCATCCTGGCTAGGACTTGGATGGGAGACCATGAAGGAAGTCCAGGCAGGCGATGGCTAACTGCCTCCGAGATCCAGTGCGGTGTAGTGGTTAAGAGTGCTGGCTTCTAATCTGGCAAGCCGGGTTTGATTCCCTGCTCCCCCACATGCCGCCAGCTGGGTGGCCTTGGTCTAGTCACAGTCCTGATAGCGCTGTTCTCACAGAGCAACTCTGTCAGGGCTCTCAGCCCCACCTGCCTCACAGGGTATCTGTTGTGGAGAGAAGAAGGGAAAACGACGGTAAGCCACTTTGAGACTCCTTCGGGTAGTCAAAAGCGGGGTATAAAAACCATCTAAACTCCTGTTGCAAACCGGCTTGTCCAATTGCAGGGAAGGATGGTCTAGAAATTACGTTAAAAATATAAATAAAAGATTATCTTGAGAATCTTTCTTTCCCCATCCGAAAAGGATACCTGCATTCAGGACGTGGTGAGGCAGGGCGGCTGCTGGGGCCCACACTTTCTGGCAGGGTCCACTGCTGCCTGTGCCCCCCGCCCCCCGCCCACTCACTCGCTAGTGCTCCGCATCCCACCTTCCTTGCTGCACTCACGGCTCAGTGCCAGGTGGAAAGGAAGAGTGGCATGGGCAGTGGCAGTGGGAATGCTTGTGAGCGCACGAGGGAAGGGGGTGCAAGCAGATGGGGGAGAAAGAGGGCATCAGTGCCTGGTGGTAGGCAGAGGAAGGGCCTGGGAACCCAAGCCCACCCGCCCGCCCCCCAAATCTCTGGAACTGTCCCTGATCTCTATTATTATCTCTATAACATTATGCATGGGGTGGAGAAAGTTCACAAAGAGTAATTTTTCTCCCTCTCCCAAAACACAGGAGTAAACCTGAGGGCATCCAAGGAAACTGATGGGCAGTAGGTTCAGGACAGACAGAAGGAAAGACCACTTTACACAGAGAGCGATCAAAATGCTGAATTGGCTGCCACAAGATGTAGCAATGGCTGCAGGAGTAAACAGCTTTCAAAGGCAATTAGGCAGATTCAGGGGGATAAGTCTATCAGTGGCTACGAGCCGTGGCAACTTGGGGGAACCTCCACATTCAGAGGTACGGAGCCTCAGAATCCCCAAGGCAGGAAGCAACATCAGGAGAAGGCCTAGAACCTCTGTGACCTGTGGCTGGCCCTCCAGAGGAACAGGTTGGCCACTGTGTGAGCTAGGCTACTGGACTAGATGGACCACTAGCCTGATCCAGCAGGGCTCTCCTGATGTTCTTAGGAAGGCCTTGGCCTCTCTGCCATGTTGTTGGCCCTCCAGAGGAACTGTTTGGCCACCTTTGAGAGCCAAGCTGCTGGACTAGATGGACCATGGGTTTGATCCAGCAGGGCCCTTCTTAAGTTCTTACATTACGGGAAGGTGGGAGGGAGTGCAGCTCACAGCTTTGCCAAATGCCTTGCCGATGCTGACACTCTGGAGCAGCTGGAAACAGAGCAGACCCCAACAAATCAAGTAGGAGAAGAGCGACTGCTGTCCTCAGCTCCCCACCTTTTCTCAGACGGCTCTTTCCGGCTATACCACAGAACTCTTGACCCTCAATAAGCTCTTGTTTTCCCACGACGCTCTCCTCTTAGCAGGGTCTGTGGCGGTGTATTGCCTAGCACTCAAAATGCTCCAGAAATTCTCAAGGACGCAGCGGCATTGCCACGACAACATCAACCACAGCAGAGCTGGTTAAGTCACGGTGCGTCAAAGGATGATCGGGACCATCGGAGACGAGAGCAAAGGCACCCCGATTCCTCCGCAATGTGGGAGGAACTGCAATGGGGCAGAGTCGCGGGTTGGCCACGATGCGGGGGGACGACTCAAATGCACTCCGGCCGTCTCAGCAAAGATGTGAGCCCCTGCTCTGCAGTTCATTGCAACGGTGTGCAATCTGCACAGCGTGTACATAACTGGAACGATGGCACAGCATGCAGCATGAAGCCACAGCCAAGAGGGGCCAAGAAACGGTCATGTAAAGAGGCAGATGCACTCAACTCCTGTCTTATTCTTATTGTTTATTATTAGGTGTCTGTACTGCCCTTCCCCTAGATGGGCTGTGGGCGGGGAGGGAGGGGGGAGATTACAACATAACATAGAAACAATCAATAAAACATCAATCCGTCCTGGCTCCTACCTGGTGGAATGAGCTCCTGGAAGGGCCCTGTCCGAACTGGCTCAGTTCCGCAGGGCCTGCAGGATGGAGCGCTTCTGCCAGATGTTTGGCTGAGGCCAAATGAGCAGTTTAAGGATATGAGGTGGCCGGAGCACCAGAGCCGGTTTAAGGATTTGCAGCAGGAGCAGATAGACTGGGGGCAGAAGGGCCCCCAAAAGTGGAAAGAGGTGTCACTTTGAGTGCCCTTAAAGTCAGAAAAGGGGGGGGGGAGGCTATCGTCCTGATCCATGGGGGGAAGGCATCTTGTGGGGCCTGCAGCACACAGGTGCTAGGTGGATAAACCGGCCCTGAGGCCTGGATAGAGACAATTGCCATCTAGGGTCCCTCCTTGAAACCTTGACCCCACATCCTCTCCCTCAACCAGAACTCATTGCGACTGATACGGTATTTTAATTCTGCACACTGGATGCTGCCAGGTTATTTATGGCTCGTTCTAACAGGACTGCTTTTACTGTATCTTTTAAATGCTGTGAGCTGCCACGAGCTGGTAACCCCAGGAGTAGCGGCACAGAAGTCTAAAGTAATAAATAAACAAAATTAAATGATTAAAACCACCGTCAAAAGCAAATAGCCCACCTCCCCTCCCTCCCAGCGGCCCCCATTCAGCACACGCTGCCCCGAGATGTCCTAAGTGAGGGGCGGTATATAAATTTAATAAATAATTAAATCAGAGCTGCTGGTGATCATCCAGCTGCAGGGAGAGAGCACAAGATGGAAGGGAACTGGAGAGAAAGTGGGATAAAGGGAGAACAGCTTTCTCAGTGGCGTGGTGAGACCAATGCAGGAAGAGCATTCACTGCAACAAGGGTACGAGACACACCAAGGGGCTCCTTGTATAGGGCTTCTGAGAAAGACTCCCCCCATAGCTTCAATCGGCCAGCGCCACACCGTAGAATTGGGATCGCAGCAGCTCCAAGACAAGCAGCGCTGGCCCATATCCATTCACTCAAGGTTAACACGATTACATTTTAATTAGGAGCGCTGCAATGCTGCACTGTTGTCAAAAAGAAAAAAGAAACATCCCCCCCCCTTTTTTTTTGCGTCGAGGGAAATGGACGTCCCAGGCTGCAGGAACAACACGGGGCTCGGAGAGTATTGCAGTTTGTGAGAGAGTTCTTGCAAAAGAACATAAGGTTGCAAAAGAACATAGGTTCATGGGGGTGACAGATTACAGTGGATGAGCGATAGGGTTGTGAGTGTCCTGAATAGTGCAGGGGGTTGGACTAGATGACCCAGGAGGTACCTTCCAACTCTATGCTTCTATGATTCTAAACTCTGTCTAAACCGTCTAAACTGTCCGGAAGAAGTTCCTGACAGTCAGAGCGGTTCCTCAGTGGAACAGGCTTCCTTGGGAGGTGGTGAGTTCTCCATCTTTGGAGATTTTTAAACAGAGGCTGACGGAGAGGCTGATTCTGTGTAGGCTCAAGAGGGTGGCAGGTGACAGTGGGTGAGCGATAGGGTTGTGAGTGTCCTGCACAGTGCAGAGGGTTGGACTAGGTGACCCAGGAGGTCCCTTCCAACTCTATGATTCTATGATTCTAAATTCCATCTAAGCATCAGGAAGAAGTTCCTGACAGAGTGGTTTCTCAGTGGAACAGGCTTCCTCAGGAGGTAGTGGGTTCTCCATCTTTGGAAATTTTTAGACAGAGGCTGGAGAGCCATCTGACGGAGAGGCTGATTCTGTGAAAGATCAAGGGGGTGGCAGGTGACAATGGATGAGCAATAGGGTTGTGCGTGTCCTGCACAGTGCAGAGGTTGGACTAGATGACTCAGGAGGTCCCTTCCAACTCTATGATTCTAAGTCAGGCTGCCCAATATGGACTTGCCTGAGTCAAAACGGTGCCTGTGCTGGACAGAAAAGTAGGATGTCTGGTCTGCCTGTCAAGCAGGGAGCTGGTTAATTCCACACGCACCCCCTCCCCGATATTTCAGCTGGCAAGTCCAGGTTTCAAATCTCACCCCCCATCCCCATTTCTGTGCATCTTAACCCACAAGTCTTTATTTAGGTGACCTTATTTGTTTGCACACATCCAGTTTCCCCATTCATTTATTATGGACTTCTTGATGCATAAACAGCGTGTAACAACAATCCCCTTCTTGCAAGGACTCACGGGGGAAGGGAGATCCCCTTTCTTTCACACACACACACACACATTGGCCTTATGTTACATCAGACATTCGATCCATAAGAACCAGCACAGTCTGCTCAGACTGGCTGCAACTCTCTGGGGTGTCAAGGTAGAAGCATTTCACATCTCTTACGACCTAATCCTTTTAAGCTGAGATGCCAGAGAGTACGCCTGGGGTCTTCTGCATGCCAAGCAGGTGTTCTACCACTGAGCTGTAGGCCCTTTCCCTGCTGATACCCATTTCCTCTCATTTTTATTCTCCCCTTCCCACAAACCCCGTTTTTTAACTCCCTCTCTACCCACAAATAAATTGACCCTCCAGATCAGTGGTCCTCATTGTGGGAGTCGCGACCCCTCAAAGTGTCATTCGGCCCTTTCCCGGGGGTCATTGGTGGCCGCATGGTGCTGGCCTCCTCCTTACTGCCTCGGAGCTCATGGAAGCCTTGGAGGAAGCCAGTGCCACAGCAAGCGCCATGGCGAGCAGGAGTGGTGGCAGCGGTGCATGCACATGTGCACCCGCACACATGTGCGGGCATGCTGCCGTCGCCCCTGCTGTAGGGGTCACAGTGTTATGCCGGTTGAGAACCGCTGCTCTAGACGACTTGCTTACATCTAGATTTCTCCTTGTGGAATCTTGCCAGGCCATCCACAAGCCTCTTCACCACATCAGAAATGTGTTTCTGGAATGCTATGCAGTGAGATAGGAGGCGCTGTTAAAATTGAGGGAAAAAAGGGACCCTGGCGACCACGCAATAAAAAATTCCCATCGTGCTATCCAATTCATCTTCCCATACATGCCACCTGGACTAGGACGTTTCCACCTGCAGTCAAAATTGCCACAGTAAGCATTATGTATTCTCGCAGCATCTGCGCTCTTGCGATTTTTAACTCTTTGCGAGGAACCAGCTGCATTCCCCTTCAAGGCTGCAATGCTTTCATGCTGACCCAGCCGCTAAAACCGCATCAAACCCCAGAAAATCAAATGTGAACTAAAGCAAATTAAAAAGGGGGAAGTGCTTATGTAGGTCTAAATGGCAGACCCCATGAAAATTGAAAATATGCCTAGAACAATTGCTTGCTCAGCTTTGAGACGAGCAAATTCGTGAAGCAGTACGATCGCTAGTGAAATATAATCACAGTCATTTTGTTAATGTGGCCGTAAGGAATGCAGGAAACAGCAAGTGCTTTTACATGTATAAAGACACACCCAAGAATATATACCATAATACCACTTTGTGTTAAGAAGCATAATACATCATGGGGCTTGTAGTCTAAATGAAACATAACAACTGCAACGTCCATGATGAATCGCACATTTTTACCCACTTGTATATTAGCAAATGTATGTATACAGATAAAGAAGAGTTGGTCCTTTTATGCTGCGTTTTTCTACCCGAAGGAGGCTCAAAGCGGCTTACAGTCGCCTTCCCTTTCCTCTCCCCACAACAGACACCCTGTGAGGGAGGTGATAGAGAGAGCTCTGATATCACTGCTCAGTCAGAACAGCTTGATCAGTGCTGTGACTAGCCCAAGGTCACCCAACTGGGTGCATGTGGAGAAGAAGCAGGGAATCAAACCCTTCTTGCCAGATTAGAAGTCAGCACTCCTAACCACTACACCAAGCTGGCTCACTACACCTAGGGCTTTGAACTAAAGTGAGAAACTGATCTAGTACTGAAGGAATGAATAAGAGAATCATCTGAAATTTGTTCTGGCCATCCCCGGGGAACATTCACTGAAAATCAAAACACACATACATGCTGGACACAGAATTCTTCTGATGCTTTTACCCATTAATGCAAGATAAGTTCCAAAATGTCACAGTGAAACGTATTGTACAATCAATACCTCATTATAATAAAACAATTCCATCCCACATGAACCTTAACTGGGTAAGGTCGGGTTTTGAAAACCCATTCTCAGCTGCTGCAGAAGAATCAACAGAACTCAGAAATCCAAGAAGACAACGAATCAAGTTCTAAACCGTTTTCCCGGAATTTTTCATAAGAGTAAAGATGCATTGAAGTTTACCTTTATATTTGTATCAGGGGTAACAAATTCCTTCAGGCATTCAATGGGGCCCATCAGGAAAGGG
>BDOT02000003.1:154063446-154086868 GCA_003118565.2 Paroedura picta | reverse complement strand
GGCCACTCTCCCAGAATCCTCACACCTTGGCCACTCTCCCAGGATGCCTGGCTCACCTATGGCCACTCTCCCAGAACCCCTCACACCTTGACCACTCTCCCAGGATGCCTGCTTCTCCTAAGGCCACTCTCCCAGAATCCCTCACACCTTGACCACACTCTCAGAACGCCTGGCTCTCCCGCGGCCACGCTCCCAGAATGCTCCGCTTCCCTTAGCCACCCTGTTGCAAGACGCTGCTGAACAGGCACGACACGAAGCGAGGCATTCTTCCCCCGTCCTGGCGAAGGGAGGAGGAGCCGCGGCCGCCTCCTGAGGGCTGGGCGAGACTCGTCGGGGAAGGGAGAGAAGGCCGGTCCCGCCCGCTGGGAAGAGAGCCTCGTTTTAGGAGCGAAACTTAGAAGAGCGGCGGGAGGCGGCGGCACGCTGGTTTTCTACCGGCTCTCGAAGTGGTCCTTGGGCTGTTTCCCAGGTAACAGAAGGGAGGGGGGGGGAAATCAGGGATTTAGGGACGACGATTCTTCCTATATGCGCCTGCCTCTCTCCCCCCCCTTCACACACACACACACACACACAAACCCAATTTAGCAGTAATTTTGCTCCATGCCTTCTTGGTTAGTGTCTCTTCCTTCCTTCTCTTCCCCTTCAACCTTTTTCTTGTTGTGAAACCTTCTCTGTGATATAGGGATGCCAGTTTCCATTTGGGACCTGGAGACCCCCCTGGAATGGTAGCTCACCTCCAGGCAACAGAGATCAGATCCCGTGGGGGAAGTGGCTGCTGGGGGGGGGGGGGCTGTAGCATCAGATGCCAGTGAGGTCCCTCCTCACCCCAAATCATGCCTATTCCTAAAATCTCTAGGTATTCCCCAACCCAGAGCTGGCCACCCCATCCAGGCTACGGAAACCCCCTGGAGAAAATGG
The DNA here is from genome assembly GCA_003118565.2 of Paroedura picta. Taxonomy (NCBI): domain Eukaryota; kingdom Metazoa; phylum Chordata; class Lepidosauria; order Squamata; family Gekkonidae; genus Paroedura; species Paroedura picta. Next base: position 154,085,950 of record BDOT02000003.1, on the reverse strand, counting down.
CTGCTTGGGAGGGTGGACTTCATGGTATTAGACTCCACTGAGGTCCCTCCCCGCTCCAAATTCTGCCTACTCCTAAAATCTCCAGGTCTTCCCCAACCCAGAGCTGGCCACCCCATACAGACTACAGAGATCAGTTCCCCTGGAGAAAATGGCGGCTTGGGAGGGGGGACTCCAGAGCATCAGACTCCCCTGAGGCCCCTCCCTGCCCCAAATCCCGCCCCCTCCTGGCTCCACCCCCAAAGTCTCCAGGTCTTCCCCAACCCAGAGCTGGCAGCACTCATTGCAGGCTCCTTTTTTGGTGAGTGCCCTTGATTTCATTGGTAGGCCAGCTGTCCATGCAATATTTCTCTTTTATTTACTTTCCAGCAACTAACCCCCCCACCTTACACAGACACACATTCTGGTTGAGGGAATTCTGTTTCATTGTACCTGAGGAAGTGGGCCTGCACACAGAACCTTATACCTTGGTTAAAAACTCTGTTGGGCTTAAAGGTGCCCCCAGACTCCACCTTTGTTCTGCTGCTTCGAACAGCAATAGGTTACCCCACCTGAATCTGTTTCCGGGGTGATTGTGAGGACAAAGCGAGGGGGGGAGTTGTATGTGTTGCTTTTGGCTGCTTGACTGGGAAAGTTTTGGAAATTGGGAGAGGTGGGACCTGGTGAGAGAACAGTGGGGACTTCAGCTGGATATAATGCCAGATGGATTGGAGATTTAATTCTGCTGCGATTCAGGCCAGGTGTAAGACATTTTTAGCCCACTTTTCTCCTGGAAGGAAGACCAGAGGTAAGGCAGGTTTTAATAACTTTTCATACACAGCAGAAATACAAATAGTGAGAGGGCCTCTGTTTAATATTGATGAGAAGTAACTGGAAAAAAAATTTAATTGGTTGTCAGATTTGTTGAAATTGTACACTGACATTGAGAAACTAATAATGTGGGGGATCTTTTGCCTGGCCCAGTGCTGATCATGGTCAACTGTGCTTAGCTTCCTGAAGAAAGCAACAGCTTCAAAATAGGTTGGATGGGATCATCTTTCTGCTGAGCTCCTCTCCTCAGACTGTCCTTCCCAGGCTCCACCCCAGATCTCCAGGAATTTCTTAACCCAGAGTTGGCAACCCTTTCCCCAAAGTCTCCTCCTGCTACTGTTTGTTCCTGGCCATGCGATTTTCCATTGCTGCTGCTTCGCTCTCACTCTCTCCAGCCTTCACCTGGAGACTGGCACCCCTACTGTCCATCTGTCTCTCTTTCCCCCCAGTGAGGATCCAAAGCGGGTTCTACAAATGACTTTTACAAAGAACTTATACATTTTTCCAAATTAAAATATGGCTGCTGCACAACAACCAAAAAAAGAAGTGTAGGCAGTATAGTGTGTTTTGAACTTTCAGTGGTCCTAACACCAGGAAAGAGGTGTGTGTTTGTACTGGGGGGAGGGGCACTATGGATTTAGTCTGAGAGCCAAAGGGGCAGCAGCCCCCCCCCCAAAAAAAAATCAGGACCCACTGCTCTAGAGCCAGCACATACAGATCCAATCTGTCTCTTTGACCAGGCCTCGGTCTGATTATGGTCATTGGCGTTTACAAGGAGTGTGTTGGGCAAGGCAGTTCTGAGCCCTGTGGGCAGGAGTGCTGATACCTCTATGCCATGCAGGGGTAGTCAAACGGTGGCCCTCCAGATGTCCATGGACTACAATTCCCAGGAGCCCCCTGCCAGCGAATGCTGGCAGGGGGCTCCTGGGAATTGTAGTCCATGGACATCTGGAGGGCCGCCGTTTGACTACCCCTGGCGCGCTATGAACTGCTTTTCAGATGTGCTTGCAGTTTCAAATGGATGTTCTAGATTAATTCTACAAGGACAAGCCATACCAACTCGTGTGTGTCAAGTGCTGTCAGAATGCGGGCAGCATGGCAATCCAGGTGGGTTTTCGAGGTGGGAGACTCCCAGGTGGTTTGCCATTACCCACCTCTGTATAGCAATCCTGGACTTGGTGGGTGATCTGCCATCCAGGGGCAGGGCCCTCCTTAGGGTTCAAGATCCGATGAAGCTGGGCTAGTAGTTGACTTCCTGCAGCAAAATATTTTCTGCTTCAAGACTAGCTGTGAGCTTTAATAAATGATATTCTAGTTGAGGGGTAGTGGCTAGGGCACGTCATTGTGTTTGGAAACGGGGGCAATGTGTTTCCCCATTTCAAAGATTAATGGGGGGGGGGAATGATCAGTTTATCCTCCCTAGTCCTCAGGCATTAACATTTTGTCTTTCAGGAAAATGGCATATAATCCGTTTTAGTGAGATATTGGTGGATTAATACTTCAGGAATAAAGGATTAGGAACTCTTTATTGTCTAATTTCTTCTGTCCTGCTTCTAACTACTATATGTTGTGAGTATATTATTATTTAGATTCCCCAACTTTTCTTCTATATCCTGCCTTAATGGACTCAGCCATACTTCTGGCCCAGTTCCAGGACTTGTTGAAGATTGAAAAATATTTCAGGGGCTCCTCCACGGTCAAAAGGTTGAAGAAGTCTGATTTAGAGAGTGATTTTGGAACTTCACCTAGAATGTTTTATTACGCTGGGTTTTTTTAGTCAAAAATATTTCTTGCATGGCTTTAGAAGATAAATGAGCCTCATAGTTATTTCCCCAGGTGTCCTCTTAGCAGTATTTTAATAAGAATATCTTGTGGAGTTTTTAGAAACAGATTAAATCCAGATGCTTTTCAAAGGGATAAGGCAGCATATCCCTAAGGCGTTTGCTGTCCAAAACATTTGGGCAGTAAACCGTGGAAATATTTCCAGAACCTAGGGATCAACAACCAAGGACTGTGAATCCATCTTACGTGGCTAATTTCACAAATATTGATTGATTGATTTAGATTTAGATTTCTATACCGCCCTTCCCTACGGCTCTGGACGGTTTAGATGCCTACCTCTTTTTTCATTCACTGGGAAATCCAAGCCAAAAATCCACAAAAGCCTTTGAGATACAGCTCCCCCCTGAAGTATTAAGTAGTCAAATCAGGAGTGTTCAAATGTTTCCCTGAGCTCCCAAATTCTAGATGATGTGACTGCATAATGCTCATTGATCCAAGTATGCGTAGTTTGGAACGCCACTGGTTATGCTTGGTGTTGCTGGTCCTTCCCGTCATAGCTAATTAAGCATTTTATTCAAACTCTTTATACTGCATGGTTATTGCTGTGCTGTTTGGTTAGGAGTTAGGTAGTGGTTGGGAGTGCGAACTTGTAATCTGGTGAGCTGGGTTAGATTCTGCGCTCCCACACATACAATCAGCTGGGTGACTGTGGGTTTGACACAGCACTGATAAAGCTGTTCTGAATGAGCAGTAATCTCAGGGCTTTCTCAGCCTCACCCACCTCACAGGCTGTCTGTTGTCGGGAGAGGAAAGGGAAGGCGAATGTAAGCAGCTTTGAGACTCCTTTGGGTAGAGAAAAGTGGCACATAAGAACCAATTCTTCTTCAGTAATATCAGGGCTCTCTCAGCCTCACCTCCCTCGCAGAGTCCCTGTGGTGGAGAGGGGAAAGGAAAGGCGATTGGAAGCCACTTTGAGACTCCTTTGGGTGGAGAAAAGTGGCACATAAGAACCAGCTCTTCTTCTTCTGTTGATATTACTATTTGCAATCAGTGAACAGTGGTATTGAAAAAAATGCTGGGGATGATGAGGAACAGGCCTTGCTGTTTCAGGAAGGAAGAAGAGTTGGTTCTTATATGTTGCTTTTCTCTACCCGAAGGAGTTTCAAAGCAGCTTACAGTTGCCTTCCCTCTCCTCTCCCCACAACAGACACCCTGTGAGGGAGGTGAGGCTGAGAGAGCCCTGATATCACTGCTCGGTCAGAACAGTTTTACCAGTGCCGTGGCGAGCCCAAGGTCACCCAGCTGGCTGCATGTGGGGGAGTGCAGAATCGAACCTGACTCGCCAGATTAGAAGTCCGCACTCCTAACCACTACGCCAAACTGGCACTCCTAACCACTACACCAAGCCAAAATGTTTTAAGTAGGCATGCACCATGAGAATCCCCTTTTTTCCCTTTCTGTTCTAACCTGTATTCTTGTCTGAGCCCCTTTTAATTTTTCTAAAAACACTTCCTTTTCTTTTTCTTGTAGCAGCAGTACCCAAATGTTTCAGTGACTCTCTCGCTGGACCGACTGCCTGCAACCAAGGGAAAATTCAAAGACATTAATACTGTTGCAGGATTGCTTTGTAGCTGCACGATGCCTCAATGATCTAGCTGACTGCACTGCACTTTGTGATCTCAGCAACTGAACGGCAATAATTTTCCTTCTGATTTCTGGTCTTTAGGATAGGCATTGCTTTGAGGCACACACAGCCCAGAAGCGGGGTGCTGCGGCGTTCACGATATCAGTTTCTCTGGATATGGCCGACAACTACAGTAAGCTCTTTTTCCTTTTTAAAAATTATTTGCCTTTTAAAGCAGAGAGCATCCGAAAGAGAACAAGGCCATAGATATCTCAGTTCAGTAAAGATAAGTGCAGAGTTCTGCATCTGAGTCACAAAAGTGAGGAGCATGCACACTGGATGGGAGATACATTTCTGGGTAGCAGTGTGCGTGAAGGAGAACTTCACAGAATCATAGAGTTGGAAGGGGCCACACAGGCCATCTAGTCCAACCCCCTGCTCAACGCAGGATCGGCCCTAAGCATCCTAAAGCATCCAAGAAAAGTGTGTATCCAACCTTTGCTTGAAGACGGCCAGTGAGGGGGAGCTCACCACCTCCTTAGGCAGCCTATTCCACTGCTGAACTACTCTGACTGTGAAAAGTTTTTTCCTGATATCTAGCCTATATCGTTGTACTTGTAGTTTAAACCCATTACTGCGCGTCCTTTCCTCTTGGGGTAATTGCTGTAAGCTAAATATGAGCAGACAGTGTAGTGCGGCGGCAAAAAAGGCAAATGCAATCTTGTCCTGCATTGAGTCACATCAAAATCACAAGATGTCATAGTCCCACTGTAGACCGCATTGGTCAAACCCCACCTGGAATCCTGTGTGCACTTTTGGGGGCCTCACTTCAAAAAGGATGTGGACAAAATTGAGAAGGTGCAGAGGAGAGCGGCAAGGATGATCTGGGACTTTGGGACCAAGCCCTATGAGGAACGGCTGAGGGACCTAGGAATGTTCAGCCTGGAGAAGAGAAGGATGAGAGGGGACAGGATGGCTCTCCTTTAAGTTGTCAGAACCTTGTAGTTTCTGCCACGATTTTGGGTTGTTTATTTAGGTTGCTAAGTAGGGTCTGAGTCCAGTGGCACCTTTAAGACCAACAAAGATTTATTCAAGGCGTGAGCTTTCGAGTGCTTGCAGAAGTTCACACCTTGAAAAAATCTTTGTTGGTCTTAAAGGTGCCACTGGGCTCAAACTTTATTCTGCTTCTTCAGACCAACACGGCTTCCTACCTGAATCTAAAATAAGTCTTACAAAGATTTAATCAAGACGTGAGCTTTCGAGTGCAAGCACCCTTCGTCAGACTATGATCTTCTTACATGACAGGGAATATATAGCAAAAATCAGTTCTGTTACATCTGTGTCACAACCAGATACAGCCAATGATAATACTGGACTCTGATTTTATTGTGCTACTTCAGACCAACACGGCTACTCATTTGAATCTAAAATAAGTCAGTCTTTAATTCTGATTTGATTTTTGGCTGGAACAAACTGACACGACTATCTCTCTAGAGCAGGTTTCTTGACAGCCCTAGACGGGCTTCCTGAATAGGTGGAATTACTTTTTAATATTTTTTTAATTTGTTAAACATTTACTGATGATACGACTATATATGGTCGTTGATCCACCCACCCCTCCCAAAATGGCCCATGATAGGCCTGGAGGGAGGGGCCCTGAGCGGGTATGGACACAGCTATGCTTCCCAACCATGATCGTGCCACTTTTGGTGTTTCTTGAAGCCTGAAGATTGTTTCAAGGGTTTCTTGGCGGTAAAAAAAAGGTGAGAACGGCTGCTCTAGAGTTGGTTGCCATAGCTATAATTTTCTGGAATTGAACAGCTTGAATTAATCTTTTAAATTGTTGCCAGTGAGTTTTCAGAGGAAGAATCTACAGCAGCTAATGTGTTGTGGCAACGTTTTCATCCTCTATTTAAAAATAACATTTTTTTTTGTATTGGTCGGTATCTGATTACAGCAGCCTTACTAAACAGTTGCGTTTCAACTGGGTCTGAATGAGAAACTTCTTTGCAAACTCCATGTTTGCTCGGTTAGGCTCCCCAAAAGAGAGGTGGGATATAAACAAGCCCTTTAAACATGGTGAATGGTGAATCCGCTTCTCCGCATGCAACCAGCTCAGTGACCTTGGACTTGTCACAGCCCTGATAATGCTGTTCTGACCGAGCAGTCCTGTCAGAGCTCGTTCAGCTCCACCTACTTCACAGGGTGTCTGCTGTGGAGAGAGGAAGGGAAGGCGATTGTAAGCTGCTTTGAGTCTCCTTTGGGTAGAGAAAAGTGGCATATAAGAACCAACTCTTCTTCTAATCTGAGATCAGGGTTGCCATCTCTACACTGGGAAATTCCTGGAGAGTTAGGCTTAAAGCCTGAGAGCCATTTTGGCTGTAGTGGTTAGGAGTGCAGACTTAATCTGGCATGCCAGGTCCGATTCTGCGCTCCCCCGACTCCTTCGGGCAGTGAAAAGCAGAGTATAAAACCAACTTTTCTCCTCCTCCTTTAATCACCATGAAGGTTATCAACGTGTACATTTCCTGAAGTGAAAGTACAGTAGATTCTGCGAGATGGTTCTGCTCTGTAACAGTTGATCTCCAAAAGGCACTCAAGCCAAGGACACTCGTCTTATGAGACCAGTGGGGACAATGGAGCCGTACCTCTTCCATTTCCATCAGTAATACTTTTAATTGGACTGTCTAATTGAGCCGCTTCGGAGATTAAGTTTCTCGGCAGCCTTCTGTTTGTTTCATAAATGTCCTCATTAAGATCCACAGCACTGTTTTGCACTACCGGCTGCATTTGCTTTGTTTAGTATCTTAATCGCCTAAATCTTCCGAGTGAATTTAATTAGCCGCCTAAACTTTAAAAAGTAATTTTATGATTATGGAATTCTAAGAGCTGATAGCTTTTCTGATATATCCGATTAACTCCGGTATGTTAGCATGTTTCCACATTTTAATCGTAGAGGGGATACTCTAAGTTCTAATGGGCATTGCTCAACAACATGTCCTGATTCTTGTTCCCCCACTCCCTTTCTTTCTTAGTTGATGCTTTGGATCCTGAGAAATTAATGCAGTGTCCGTACGACAAGAATCATCAAATAAGAGCATGTCGGTTCCCCTACCACCTCGTCAAATGCCGCAAGGTAAAGCATACAAAAGCATTGGTGTTTCACCATTGAGTGTACTGCGTGCATTGTTGTCTGCTGCCAAATAGGTTACCTTCACTGGTTGGACCATGACAATGTTAGTTCAAGAGGAGGACTTGGTAGCATGGTAAGGCTGTATAGAGATTCACCCACCCTCCCATGCACATGCATGTGTATACTGTTCATCTGCTCTGATGCCTAGGCCAATGTGGTAAGGAAATACTAGGGCTAGTAGTCAACACAACTACTGAATGCAAGAACTCCTCATCCATATATTTAGAAAGATCTGTTCCTAAAACCATGCGGAGCTTCCGTTTTATACAAAAGGCAAGGCTTCTCGCTCAAAGGAGAATGTCAAAGAATGTCTCAGTAATATGGATAGCAGGCTGGCTTGACCGGCCTACAACAGAGAGCACGGTCCAGATATTGCCCAAAAAGCAGAGTCTTATGTTTTGGGCATCTCAGACCTTTGTGATGTAGCTCTTAAGCATGTATTCAGCCATGCTGGAAATGTACCACTCAAAGCAATCTCTCTCTTTGCTGAAAACTGTAATTTGATGTGCAGATTGGAAGCCACATGCCCAGATCTAATTCCTAATGGTGTTTCACCGTGGTTTGGAATATAAATTTGCCCCAAAGGTCTCCTCTTGTCCTTGCTGCTGTTGCGATGATTTGTTCCTCTTGGGATGGTGCCGCATTGCCTAACGGCGTCCCCACCCTCTGTTCTTTGCTATTACCTGCCTTTGTTTTAGAAGGGGCTCAGGCCAGGAGCTGGGGATCCCCTGGAATTACAGTTCCCACTGAGCTCTGAGGAAGTGTGCATGTATCCGAAAGCTCGCACCTTGAATAAAACCTTGTTGGTCTTAAAGTTGCCCCTGGACCCAAATTGTGTTTTGCCACTTCGGACCAACATGGCCGCCCACCTGAACGTGAGTTCATCTCCAGGTTACACAGATCGGTTTCCCAGGGGAAAATGGAAGTGTTGGAGGATGGGAAATATGGCATTGCTCTATGGCAGGGGTAGTCAAACTGCGGCCCTCCAGATGTCCATGGACTACAATTCCCAGGAGCCCCTGCCAGCGAATGCTGGCAGGGGCTCCTGGGAATTGTAGTCCATGGTCATCTGGAGGGCCGCAGTTTGACTACCCCTGCTCTATGGCTTTGAGGTCCCTCTCCTTCTCACGCTCCATCCCTGAATCTTCAAGATTTTCTCGGCCCGGATCTGACTGCTTCATCTTGTTATCCTCCACCAGTGGCTGGGGGAACATAGATTATAATGAAGAGGGTGTAGATGGACTGTACATTCTCCTTATCACAGCCATAAAATAACTGTGAATATTAGGTCTAATGAGGTGGCCGGTAGCCTTCAAATGAGTCTGCAACCTATAGGGCTCTCAGATCATTTAGAGCAGAGGTAGCCAACCTGTGGTCCTCCAGATGTTCGTGGACTGCAATTCCCATGAGCCCCTGCCAGCAAATGCTGTCAGGGGCTCCTGGGAATTGTAGTCCATGGACATCTGGAGGACCACAGGTTGACTACCCCTGATTTAGAGCTCCTAAATAAAACATGCCATATGTATTGTATACGGAACTGCACAGCCCATATATAGCTGTTCTACTTTACGGTTCCCCAACTTTTTTAAGCCTGTAAGCATCTTTGGAATTGTGGTGGGCGGAGCCAGCCACGAGAGAGCTACTGGAGGAGGCGGAGCCAGCAGAGAGAGAGAGATAATTTTTATGTAGACTAACTCTATTATTTATCCTGTATATGTATCTTTTCTTAATATTGTAGCAAGACACATGAAGCAGATGTCACATCCTGTTGTGGGGCCAAACATGGGTTGATGCATTATATGCCCCAGCTGATGCTGCTCTTGTGCTTTTACAGGCATAAGATTTTGCACCAGTAGGACCAAATCCTGCTGAGTTAGTTGAGATTTGCATTTTACAGAAAGCCTACCTGAATATGAGAATCATAGAATCATAGAGTTGGAAAGGGACCTCATGGGTCATCTAGTCCAACCCCCTGCACTATGCAGGACACTCACATATTCGCACGTTGCTTTTTGCCATGTCGATAAGGTCATGCGTATAGTTCAACACTGGGGGGATTGCAAAACTTTTTCAACTCCAGAAGTAAATCTGAACCCAAACCTGGGTGCAGGTTACTGATCAGTGATGGTAAAACTGGGTAACCGTAGCATGTGCCGTCTTGTTTCTTTAGAACCACCCCGATATTGTGGAGCAGCTGGTGACATGCCCCTTTAACGCCCGTCACCAGGTCCCCAGAGCAGAGATCAGCCAACACATATCCAGCTGTGATGACAAAAGATTCATTGAGCAAGACATCGGTAAGAAATCGAACTCTGTGAACTGTCTATGGGCAGCTGTCAGCTGCATCTCCCCTTTGCTGTTAACTTTTCCAAAAGGTAGTTGAATCCATGGTCAGCCAAGTCGTCTTTTCAGAGTCTGTCTCTGGGCTAGGATTTGTAATGCTGCAGAGGAAAGAACTCTTTTCTTTGTGTTGGCGAATGTGCGAGCTCTCTGGTAGCATAAACCAGTGACTTTAATTATTATAGCAGGCTGTACCATGAATTGCAAATTTTAAAATGAAGGCACCTGGGCAAGTCCAAATGATTGCCAACAGGCAGTTGGGGTGACTGCCAACAGGGAGGAATAGCAGCAATAAAATATCTTGGCGCAGCTGTCCTCTGCAGACTGTGAGTGAAGCAGTCAGGGACCGATATCTGCTGTCATCGTCCTGCTGCATACTGGTCAGGCTGCACCTGGAGTCCCGTGTGCAGTTCTGGAGGCCTCATTTCAAACAGGATGTGAGCAAAATTAAGAGGGTGCAGAGGAGAGTGATGGAGATGATCCAGGGCCTGGGGTCCAAGCCCTACGAGAAAAGGCTGAGGGACTTGGGAATGTTCAGCCTGGAGGACAGGAGGTGGAAGAAGAAGATGACGAAGACGACAAATGGTTCTTATATGCCGCTTTTCTCTACCCGAGGGAGTCTCAAAGTGGCTTACAGTCGCCTTCCCTTTCCTCTCCCCACAACAGACACCCTGTAAGTTGGGTGAGGCTGAGAGAGTCCTGATATCACTGCTCAGTCAGAACAGCTTTCTCAGCACTGTGGGGAGCCCAAGGTCACCCAGCTGGTTGCATGTGGGGGAGCGCAGAATCAAACCTGGCATGCCAGATTAGAAGTCCGCACTCCTAACCACGACACTGGAGAAGGGATGCAATTGCTCTCTTGTAGTATTTGAAAGGTGGTCACTTGGAGGAGGGCAGGGAGCGGTTCCTGTTGGCAGCAGAGGACAGCATTTGCAATAATGGGTTTAAATTGCAGGGGGAGAGATCAGCTGAAATATTAGACGTGATGATAGACAACTTTATAATAGTTGCAAAAAGCGTTACATGTGGTCCCCGCAGTGGCTTCTTTAAAGAACCAGGCAGAACGGCAGAGCACTTCCAAGGAATGTGTGAGCTTTGCGCCAATGCCCTTCCTAGAATCATAGAGTTGGAAGGGGCCACACTGGCCATCTAGTCCAACCCCCTGCTCAACGCAGGATCAGCCCTAAGCATCCTAAAGCATCCAAGAAAAGTGTGTATCCAACCTTTGCTTGAAGACTGCCAGTGACTTCCTCACAAAGCCTCTTTTTTTTATCCTAGCAAATCAGTTGGCCAACTGCAGAAAAGAGCCCACCGTAATGAGCATGTGGCAGTCCCCTCCATGTGCAGAAGACTGGGACAAAGGTGAGAGCCGTTTGGTCAGCCCTCCAATGGAGCCCCTGCCCCCACAAGCACTGCGCCTCTCAAAGCTGCATCCTTCAGCCTGACGATGCTCCCCTCCTCCTCCCTAACACCTGTTCTTCCCTCCCCCTTCCTCTCCCACCACCTGTCCAACAGAGAAAATGAAATGCCATCCATTTCAAGGTTACGAATTGTCACGTGCCCTCCCATTAGTTGTCTGTTTTTACAGCCGATTCTCTCGGTTATATTTTCCCCCAGTAGAAAAAAGGGGGGGAAAGCAGAGTTTATTTTCTGTCCTTCCTATTTAGCATGCGAACGGTGGCTGCACTAACAGTGTCGCTTGCCTCGGCAGATTTGGGAGACGAATCAAAGCCTGTCTTCATTTGGGGAGTAAGCCGCTGCGAGGCGAACAGGTAAAAGAAAACAGAGAGTCTTGGATTTGGAGTTTGCTCGCTGTAGGATCAAAGCTGTTCAGAACCCACTAAAATTAGTCTCCAGTGCAGGGGTAGTCAAACTGCGGCCCTCCAGATGTCCATGGACTACAATTCCCATGAGCCCCTGCCAGCGTTCGCTGGCAGGGGCTCCTGGGAATTGTAGTCCATGGATATCTGGAGGGCCGCAGTTTGACTACCCCTGTTCTAGTGTCTAGCGTCTTCCCCAGTAGATGAGTTGTAGATTTCCACATTGCGGGGAGGACACAGTGCAAGCCTAAGCATTTACTTGGAAGTAAATCCCGGTTTGGCCACCAGTACCTACAGCTGCATGCAGTGAAGCTGATGCTTTGACAAGAGGAGACTCACCAATTGCGGAAGGGTTAATTTCAGCAGAGCCGCTTCAGTCTGGCGGAATGAGCTGCCTGCAGAAGCACGGGCCCTTACGGAACTCAACGAGTTCCGAAGGGCCTGCCAAACGGTGGTCTTCCGCCAGGCGTTTGGTTGAGGCCAAGGATCTGCCATCTGAACGGGCCCACCTGCCTTACTCCCTACTCCCACCATCCTGCGTCTGGTTTGATACTGGTGCGCCACCCGCTTGGCACCCAGGTGCGATAGGGGAGGGTATTCGACTGAGCTTGTTTTTTTATTTCTGTAATTTTAAATTCGAACCAATGAGTTTTTGAATGTAAACTGTTTATGTTATGGGTTTTTAACTCTCCAAATGTTGTAAGCTGCCCTGAGACTGCCCAGAGAGAGGCTGCCTATAAGTTTAAAAATAAAATTAAGCAATAAAAATAATCAGCACGCTTGATGCTGCTCGCGGAGAAATTAACACAGCAAAGGTGCACAGCCTGATTAACGTATAGGTACTGCTTCGTTCAAGAACTAACGTATTTGATAGTGCAGAAGAGAGACAGGGTCCCTAGCTGCATCATGGGCTGGCAGAGGGAGGGACACTTGAGTTGGAACTTCCAAGAAGTAGCAGGATATTGTCCTGAGAGTAGCAACCTGGAGACTGACAAGGAATGGAACAACAGGGGAGAAAGTACTGATCTCACTATCCTGTCTTTTTACTGCCCCTTGCAGGGTCTTTTTTCTTCTTGGTACACCAGACACTAACAGGCTGCCTAAGGAGTGGGTGAGCTCCCCCTCAATGGCATTCTTCAAGCAGCAGCTGGACAGATCCTTATCCTGGATGCTTTAGGCTGATTCTGCATTTAGGGGTGGGGTTGGATTAGATAGCCCGTCTGGCCCCTTCAACCTCTATGGTTCTATGATTCTAAGCAGCGGCTGGACAGAGACTTATCCTGGATGCTTTAGGCTGATTCTGCATTTAGGGGTGGGACTAGATGGCCAATCTGGCCCCTCCCTACTCTATGATCCTGCAATTGGATTCCAACAGATTCCAGTCCTAATCACAAACCCCACTTAGTTGTCCCTGTGAAACTGGCTTGGATACAAAGAAGATGTAATCAGTATTATTTAAAAATCATGAGGCCAGGTGTCTATAAATGTTAATGGTGTGCTAATCAGTTCCCTCCAGCTTTTATTCCTGGATCGCTACAGCCAGCCAACATTCTCAAAGCTTAAAAAAAAACACACATCTTAACACAGCCCTACACAGACTAAATAAAAGGGTAAGGGCTTTGGAGGCGGGATGTGTCTGTGATGAGCAAGGGTGCTGATTGGTCCCTCTGACTCCCCGCCGGAGCAATTGTGAACCGCACGCAGTGCGGCTCGCAGTTGCTCCTTTCCCGGCGGCCTGATGCGGCAAGAGGCGCAAAGCGCCTCTTGCCGCATCAGGCCGCTGGCCAAGGTAGCCCCCGGCAGCCTCGCTCCGCGCGACTGCCGGGGGCTCCCATGCCTAGCGCCCGCTGTATTTATTTTACAGCGGGCTTGAATACTAGTACAAAAAACCAGAACTAAAGCAGTGTAACGGTTGCTACTAAAAGAAATGTCGTTTTAAGGTGCTCCAAGTGGAAATGAAACTGTTTCTGCTGCTGCGGCCTGACACAACCGCCTCTCTAGCATTTTCGTGTGACCATCGTTATGTTTTGGCATCGGAGGTTTGCGCAAACACCAATGGGCCAATCAAATCAGATTCCAGCAGCATCTTTAAGACCAACAAAGATTTTTTCAAGGCGTGAGCCTTCGAGTGCAAGCACTCTTCGTCACTCCTCGAAAGCTCACGCTTTGAATAAATCTTTGTTGGTCTCAAAGGTGCTACTGGACTCTGATTTTAGTATGCTACTTCAGACCAACCCAGCTACTCATTTGAATCTACCAATGGGCCCGTCAAAGACATAACAACCAGTACTCAAAGTTAAGAATGAGCTTCCTCAAAAACTCAAATCTAGAAGGCAGCACCAAGGACTTCCTCGATCCCTAACCTTGTAAAAGGGCTATTCCTACCTTGGCTCCGTATATTAATAGTCCCTGTATATAACCCCTCCTATTTTTAGCAGTGCTTCAATTGCAATAGTAAAAGACCCCTGCCCTTCGACTGCTCTTAAAAAGCCTCAGAGGGGTTAGGTTTAATCATTCATGACCCATCGCAAATAGCTGCTTGACAACTGGGACTCTTCAGGCCCAGCGCTCAGAGCTGGAAATAATCCTGCCACCTGCAAAGTATAATCATAGCTCGAGGTCAGGGAATTAAGCATAATGTCTGAGCCGCGCCAGACAAGTGTGCTTTGTCCCCATTATCCGTGGACATGCAGTAAGTGACTTCCGTCCATGATCTGTTTCGTTCTGTAATCATGACTCTGCTTGAACATGATTTGAGGCTGTTTTACTCTTCTAAGCTGTCATACTCAGATGACTGGGTTTTTTTTTTCCTGTTTTTTTACCTTCCCTTTGTGCTTAACAAGTAGACATGTCATGTCAGATCATCAGTGTCCTTTCTCAACTCTCTTACCATAGAGAAACCCTTGAAACATTCTCCAGGCTTCGAGAAACCTTAGAAGTGGCACAGTCGTGCAGAATAGGGTTGGGAAGCATCGCTGTGGACACGCCCACCCCAGGCTCCTCCCCTTCCCATCTCTTCCAGGCCCATCATTGGCCATGGGGGAGGTCGACGTGACCATATATGATCATTTCACCCGATAAATGTTGAACAAATTTTAAAAAATTTAAAAATGAATTAACTCTCTCCCATTTGGGAAACCTTCCCAGAGCCATCAAGAAACCCCAGGGTTTCATGAGCCCCTGGTTGAGAAAGCCTGGTGTAACGGCTGAATATCTTCTACGGACAACCCCCTTCTCTTTGTCTCCCCTCCATCCGTAGCCCAGCTTTGAACAGACTATACCAGTTTGGTATGGTGGTTAGGAATGCGGATTTCTAATCTGGTATGCCGGGTTCAATTCTGCACTCCCCCACATGCAGCCAACTGGGCGACCTTGGGCTCAACACAGCACTGAGAAAGCTGTTCTGACAGAGCAGTAATATCAGGGCTCTCTCAGCCTCACCCACCCCACAGGGTGTCTGTTGTGGGGAAAGGAAAGGGAAGGCGACTGTAAGCCGCTTTGAGACTCCTTCGGGTAGACAAAAGCGGCAGATAAGAACCAACTCTGCTTCTTTTAGTCTCGGGCTGTTGAGATATCACTTAACCGTGTGCCCCGGCTGTGCTAAAGGGCAAAAAAATAGTTTTACCTTGCAGGGTCTCTGAGCATGCCTTGAAAACAAGACAGTTTCAATATGCATTTAGTAGAAATACACGGCGCTTAGAAATCAGAGTGTCCCTCAATTATGTGTCATGCTTGCTTGGAGGAAGTGGATTCTTTAGGTGCAGTTGGCACACAAGGCCCAAAGATGCCAGAGGCTTTGTTGTCTTAACGGTTCTTACTTCTCTTCCCTTTCCCTTGACATGGGCTGAGGGTGGAGAGATGGGGGCGCACACTCAGTCACACCAATTTTCTATTTTATTCTCAGTTTTGGATCAAACACAACCAGGGAGCAGAAGAACCATCTGCCTTCAGGCCTGCGGATTCCCAAGTCATTGCCGTATGTTTTGCCGTGGAAGAACAGTTCGGGTGAGTCCAGGGGTCACCTTTAGGGTCAGCAAAGTTTAATGGGGGGCATAATTTTTTATTTATTTATTAGTTAAGATTTGTATACCACCACTCTCAGCAAGCTGAAGACACCAGTCTTCTAAAACATCCCATAAAACAATCATTAATAACCCCCAAATACAATTAAGATGGCTATAAGACAGTATAACCCCCCCCCCATGACTCATAACTGTGGCTTCTAGTATGGTCATAACAATGCCCTTGATGGAAATCAGGGATAAATTGTTGTGTAGTCTAACACCAAGTCCCGGAAACCAGGGGAAGGGAAAACCCGATCGAATACCCTGAGGCTTCTGCCTGGCCTCAAGCAAAATGCCTGGTGGAAGAGCTCCGTTTTGCAGGCCCTGCGGAACCCCAAAAGCTCTGCCAGGGCCCGCAGCTCTTCTGGGAGCTCATTCCACCAGGTAGGGGCCAGATGTTTCTGGCATAACTTCTTAGTCTTCATCCCCTACTGCAGTGGTCCCCAGCCTTTTTGTCACCGGGGACCGGTCAATGCTTGACAATTTTACTGAGGCCGGGGGGGGGGTAGTCTTTTGCCGAGGGATGTCGCCGCTGCCGCCTGAGCCCCTGCTCCGCTTGCTTTCCACTGGGGGGCGCTTCCAACAGCAGCTGTGCAGAGCCATACCGAGGGGGAGCCCCAGCCATGGTGGCTGCTGGAGAGCACCAAAGGTGAGCTGGTGGCAGAGTGGCAGGGCAGCCCCCGAGGCAGCAGCCGGGGAGGTGGACGAGGAGGAGCCGCGGCCCGGTACTGACTGATCCATGGACCAGTACCGGTCCCTGAACCAGGGGTTGGGGACCGCTGCCCTACTGAACGTCATGGCATCAAAGTGGATATGTATTTTTCCCCCTTGTTCTCTCTCTCTCTCTCTCCCTCCCTCCGTCCCTCCCTTTGTTGAAATTTTGACTGGAGACTCCCCTGGCCAGGGGGCCCTATGCCTAAATCCCAATGCTTCACCCTTGTAAAAGGGGGAAAAAAAGTTTTGCTTGACTCTCATCCCTCTGGACAAGAGAGGGCACTGTCGGGCCTCTCATCTTTCCTGCCAGCAGCTGCTTCGCCGCGGACCAAAAATACCAGTCGAGCATCGCTTTTTGCGATCATAAATAGCTTCTGCCGTTTAACCCCGCCTGAAAAAGTTGCAGGGGGTTTTGCGGTATTAAAAAGGCCGGTTTAAAATGGGGTGGGAGCTCTGCGGCCAGCAGCTGCGGCCAAGGTTGGTTGTGACGGATTCTGGGGTCCCGTGGGGGCTGCCACCGTCAGGAATGAGCTTGCGGGGAGTTTATTCTCATCTCCAGCGGGGAGTAAAGAAAAATAGCTTGCCCTCGGCCTTCTTTTTCTTGCTCAGCCTATCTTTGAGGTGACGGACGACTCCTTCCCCTTTCTCAGGATGTTGACCTGTTCTGAGGATTCTGCCTTGGCATCTGTTTTTCAGGCGTCAACTTTCCTCCCTTTTTTCTCTCTCATCCAACTTTAATGCAACCCTAATTGGCATGGCATTGGCTCCCAAAAGACTGGTTGCAGGAGCCGGGGGTAGTCTTGCTGAAACGTCTTGCAGGAGCTTAGCAAGCTTCCCCCCTCCCATCTGTGCCAAGATTCCTCCCACCCTCAAGAAAGAGAGAAAAACATTATTTTCGTGTATGTGTGTGTTTTAAAATGGCTCCCCTTGAGTTTCCTTTCCTCTTCAGGAAAGCCCCTTGGGAAACTGCATTTTGGTTCCTTTTTTCCTTGCTGAAAATCCTGCTTGTGACTCAGGATGTGGCATGGAATGTTTCCCTTTGAGTTAGCCAGAAAGTAATTCCCTGTAGACAGGCGAGAGTTCTCCCAGTTCTCTCCCAAATGAACTCTGGGCCCCGTTCTCATTACCACCCACATTCAGGTGCAGACTGCGAGAACATGTATTGCATTGCAGCTTTGACGGCAAAGCAAACCTTATCCAGGTGTGAGAAAGCTCAATTTTTTTTGTGGGAGAGGAGCTTTTGTTTCTTGTTTCACTTAGATCGCAGAGCCAAGGTGATGGAGTGGTTAAGAATGACGGCTTCTAATTTGCCAAGCCAGGTTTAATTACCTGCTCCTCCACATGCAGCCAGTGGGGTGATCTTGGGTTTGTCAAAGTCCTGATCGTGCTGTTCTCACAGAGCAGACCTGTCAAGAGTTCTCTCAACCTCACCTACATTGCAGGGGAGAGGAAGGGAAGGTGATTGTAAGGTGCTTTGAGACTCCTTCGGGCAGTGAAAAGCAGGGTATAAACACCAACTTTTCTTCTTCTTCTCCTTCTCCTCCGTCTCCTTCTCCGTCTCCTTCTCCTTCTTCCCAGTAAAACCTGATGATAGGCAGCCATGCCGCAGCTGAACCAAAAGGACTAGAAGCTGTGAATAGGGTTTGGATGCGCTCTGGGAAGTGTGCCCACCACCAGGCCCCCGTTCTCACCTGTCTACCCACATGCTCTATGTGTCCTCTGCGTTAGTCTCCCGCCATCTCCAGTTACAGATGCCCACACGGCCTGCATGCCCAGTCCCTGATGGTGCTGGGCAGAGGATGCAACTAGGAATGTTATTTCCATTAGGGGCACTTGTGCTGGTGGCGCCACCCACAGGCCATTTCCGGTAGTGCCAAGCACCTGGGATCACAGGTGACAAAGTGCAGGCAGGCAGGCAGGCAAAGGGCTTGGCAGTGGATGTCAGCTGAAGCAGGGCCCCACCAGAAGCCCCGGGCCTTGGTTGCAGCCCCAACTCGATATATGCTGACGCCTGCTCCGCAAGCAAATTACTAAAATCTTAGGAGAATAACCTCAAGTCTGCCTTGAGGTTGAAATGACATAGAGGCTAAACAAGTATCTCAGGGACAGACATTCCATCGAACAGGGTGCTACCACCAAAAGGCCCCTGCCTGTCGTTGGCATCAGCTTCATTCCAGAAGGTGGGCATATTTAGAACAGAGCCTCAGTGGATCTCTTAGAAACAGGGAGGTCCATATGGAAAGGCAGTTTGGGGACCACGGCATTTTACAGTTTCTGTAAGTAAGGAAGCCAAAGCCACCCACTGAATTGCTGCTGATATCACTGTAAATGGGGTTAAAATATAGACTCAAAATCTGAATTTATTCCCTTGCAGCCCAAGACCAATCATTAAAAACCCATAGCATACAGAGTATACAGCACAGCATAGAGTATTCCATAAGTCAACGAAACACCAGTCATTAAAATATATGACTTGGGTAAGGGCAGAATTGGGCAATTTCCAGCCATAGTTTCCAAAGCTTCATTGCCTGGCAACTAAACTTAGATGCTTTCAACATGATCTCTGGGTCCTTAATCTCTAGCAAGATAAAATATTCTGTCTTTTCCAGGAGGGATTCAAACAGCCTTTCTGAACTGTTTTACCGTTGAGAGACCCCTGGAACATTCCTCAGGCTTTGAAAACCCCCAGAAGTGGCACAATTGTGCAGAAATGGTTGGGAAGAAGAGCTGTGGACATGCCCACCTGGGGTCCCTTCCCTTCCCACCCCTTCCAGGCCCACCATTGGGCCATTTTGGGTGTGGGTCAACATGACCACAAACGATCATATCGCCTGATAAATATTTAACACATTTAAAATATATATTAAAAATTAATTAATTCCCACCCACTCAGGAAACCCTGCCAGGGCCGTCAAGAAACCCCAGGCTTTCACGAAACCCTGGTTGAGAAAGCCTGGAATAAAACATATCGGGTTGGCAGTTGCTTTGGGGAGTCCTGAAAACCGGGGGGGAAACTCAAGGAAAGAGAACCAAGGTATGAAGTGTGTTCAGAGGCAAATTAGTTAAAACCGACATGCCGCCGCTTAAAAACTAGTTTGATGAGGAAAGGGCAGAGGAGAAAAGGATCCGAGGCATCCTTGCCTGTTAACTTTAATCTAATCTGCCAGTTATGCGATTGCTCTTTTTTCTACCATAAATCACAGTGCTTTTATTTCGTGTCGGCAACAGCAGTCCAGTTGCGTGCGCCGTCTTTGTGACTTGCACGTAGCCACTGCTCAGCATGCCTCCGCGTACTTGGTATGTGAATCACCACTGACAAGGGATTGCTGCAGCACAGAGATAAGCCCTTAACTGCCACCCAGTAGCCGGCCGACCCTGGAGCATCTGTCTCTTCCTTCCAGCAGGAATGAGACACCTTTGAGACAAGCAGATTGTCTCTACTAGCTGGAAACACGGCTCATCTCTCTTTTGAGCGTTTAACCCAGGGGTAGTCAAACTGCGGCCCTCCAGATGTCCATGGACTACAATTCCCATGAGCAAATGTTGGCAGGGGCTCGTGGGAATTGTAGTCCATGGACATCTGGAGGGCTGCAGTTTGACAACCCCTAGATTTAACCCCACAAGTCTGTGGGAAAGGGAGAGCGCGGTTTCGTCTGAAGCTCGGGCCCAGAACCTCTGGTAGCAGGGCTGCGAAATAGCTCCGTTGAAGACTTGGAAAGCTGCTGCCAGAGCATGGTTGGGCTGGAGAAATCACCAAAGTTGACGGAAGAATGTTCTTTAGAATGAGCAAGCCGGGAACATGAACCTTGATCTCCCAGATGCGAATGGGCCATGCTGACTACTACAATCAAAAAGAGAGAAAAAAACAATCCCAAGGCTACTACTAATATTTTCAAAATTTATTCAAAAAGTAAAGCAAAAAGTCTCTTCTTTCTATGTTGTTTGATTGTAGGATCCAACCGGAACGGTTTCTAGATGTCTCCCGTTTTCAAAGGGTGATTTTCCTCAGTGGTTGTTCCTCTCACTTGTAACTAAATTGGTACTTCAATACCTCTGTTACACCTATTCAGTAGTTTAGTGGCCGGGGTATACTTCAAACAGGTGTAATAGAGGTATTGAAGTACCAATTTACTTACAAGTGAGAGGAAAACCACTGAGGAAAATCACCCTTTGAAAACGGGAGACATCTAAAAACTGTTCTGGTTGGATCCTACAACCAAACAACATAGAAAGAAGAGACTTTGTACTTTACTTTTCTTTATTCTGTTTAAATTTTGAAAATATTGGTAGTAGCCTTGGGATAGGTTTTTCTCTCTTTTTGATTGTAGACGCTACAAACCGTCCCTTTTGTCTGT
The DNA here is from genome assembly GCA_003118565.2 of Paroedura picta. Taxonomy (NCBI): domain Eukaryota; kingdom Metazoa; phylum Chordata; class Lepidosauria; order Squamata; family Gekkonidae; genus Paroedura; species Paroedura picta. The sequence continues at coordinate 154,065,251 of BDOT02000003.1, read as the reverse complement.
ATCTGCTGACTACTACAGCATGAGCCAAGACGCACATGATGTTCAAGGTACCGAATCATCCTACGGACAAGGGGAAGCCAACAAGATCCGTCTTGCCCAAACCAAATCTTGGAGATATTTCTTCCATTTCATGACATCGCCCTCCTCCTTAAACCGGGGAGCCCGGAGAGCAAGGCCTCTGACAGTTTTATCATGTGGCATGTGTGCAATATAGCCAGCAGATCCTAAAATGGCCCAGCTGTCGGGCAAGGGACATTCAGAGGTGGTTTGCCGTTGCCTGCACCACGACCTTGACCTTCCTTGGAGGTCGCCCTTCCTAGGGCTACCCAGAGCCTGTGACAAAGACTGCAGTTGCCAGGCAGGTTCATAAAGGAGCCTGCCTAAAAAGATTGGGGCCCCCTGGTCGATCTTACCCGGCCTCCTCACTTGTTACTTCTAACTGGTGTGGGGAGAGCGAATTTCTGCCAGGAGGCCAGTGAGACTGTCTCCTGCAAACCCTTATATATATGTTTCAAGCTTCCTGCAGCATTGGATCTTAGTCAGGGAATCCTAGAAAAGAGGACATCCAAGAGTTCGTCTTTATAGCTCCTGTGTCAGCCCCACAGGGGGGACGGCGCAGTTGTAGGAAAATACTTCCAAGCAGAATCCATTCCGTCGTACCAGCCTTTAAAGCAGACATTTGGAGCGGGGTTGGGTTCCCCTGCAACACAGAAAACCGTGATTAGGAGCATGTGTTCTGCTTAACACGTAATCGCCTGTTAATGCAACATGGGGCCATGGCAGCTCCTAAAAAGTCCTAGTAGATTTATGGGGCTGACATTTTTGCAGCCCCTTAACCACTTCATTGGATACACGAATTGAAGCCAATGGTAAATTGTCAAAAGGCAATCAAACGCAAGAGGCAGGGCCTACCATTTACATGAATGCAGCATGGTATAGCGTTTAAGAGTGGCAGCTTCTAATCTGGCAAGCCGGGTTTGATTTCCCGCTTCTCCACAGGCAGCCAGCTGGGTGGCCTTGGGCTAGTCAGAGTCCCAAGAGTGCTGTTCTCACAGAGCTGTCCTGTCTGAGCTCTCTCAGCCTCACCTCCTTCATGGGGTGTCGATTATGGGGATAGGAAAGGAGGTAATTGTAAGCCACTTTGCGGCTTCTTCAGGCACTGAAAAGCGGGGTATCAAAACCAACTCTTCTTCTGAATGGCGTCAGGGTTCACACTGGAATTGTTGGTGTCGATTACAAAGCGAGGCGCTATAGATTCAAGCAAGGGTGTGGAATTCAAGAGGGGCGTTTGGTGACCCTGATCTGGCTGTCCCAGGCCTGCCGCATCTCATCAGATCTCGGGAACTAAGCAGGGTCGGGCCCGGGTAGTTTTTGGAAGAGAGGCCTCCAAGAAAGAGCAGCGTCGTGGCAAGGAAGCTGGCAGCAGCCAACCACCTCTGAACTTCTCTTGCCTTGCAAATCCCACAGGGTGCCCCTGAGTCAGCTGTGACTTGATGGCACCTCCCACCCCGGCCACACTTTGGCAAAGGGGACTAAGACATTTTCCTCCTACCTTTTAAGTGTACAAGTCAGTGGTTCTCAATCTTCCTAATGCTGCAGCCCTTTAATACAGTTCCTCATGTTGTGGTGAGCCCCAACTATAAAATTAGGCAAGGGCTCTTTCACAGAAATTAAACCGAAACGGACCAATGGCGTGAGGACCCATTGTTCATAATTGCATATAAATTGGACTTTTTTCCAGGGTTTCTCTGTTCAGTTCTGCCTTTTGTCCCACCGAGCTCCCCCGCCACCTGGAGCGCCAGGTG
>BDOT02000003.1:154015971-154030183 GCA_003118565.2 Paroedura picta | reverse complement strand
GTCTCCTGGGAGCTGAGGGATGCATTCCACCCTGGATCCCCTCTTGGTGAGAAGGCCCAAGGTCCGTGGCTCCACGTGGCTCCCTTTGAAGGGAAGAGCCCTGGTAGATTCATGGTGTTGTGGAGACGGTTGCTTTGTTTACTAAAGCAAAGAGGCCACACTGACCGAGGCAGGAGTTCTGCTACTCAAGGGTCAGACCCCCAGAGAGAGAAAGATCTCGCTCCCCCAGGGCGCTTCTCTTCCTGTCTGAGGATCTGATGTCCAAACGCTCATGCTGCTGTTTCTTCTCATATGCAGCTGGATTGAAGGATGTGCGTGTGTCATAGAACTGCCAGCTCTTAGGGCAGGGGTAGTCAAACTGCGGCCCTCCAGATGTCCATGGACTACAATTCCCATGAGCCCCTGCCAGCGTTTGCTGGCAGGGGCTCACGGGAATTGTAGTCCATGGACATCTGGAGGGCCGCAGTTTGACTACCCCTGTCTTAGGGAAATACCTGGAGATTTTTTTTTGGGGGGGGGGAGTCTGGAGAGGGTGGGGCTTGGGGAAGGGAGAACCCCATAGAGCATGGGTAGCTCTCTAGCATGCTGCTGGCAGGGATTCATGGGAATTGTAGTCCATGAACACCTGGAAAGCCAGAATTTGGCCACCTCTGCCATAGAATTCACCTTCCAAAGCAGCCATTTTCTCTAGGGCAGCTGATCAATTTGCAGATCAATTGGAATAGCGGGAGATCTCCAGGCCCCACCTGGAGGAGTGGCAACCTTAGGGGTGACGTTCCCCAGGCATGCCATTGATAAATCAACAGACAATCAGACGTGGTTAGCCAGCAGCCATCAAATACATGCTGTAGCTGAGGGTAGACAGGTTCCCCCTCAGCCTGTATTCCCTCATTTCCTTTGCCCCAGTGTATTCTGGGAACTTGAACTGGTATTAATGAAATGTTCTGAGATCATTAGAACATAAGACTAGCTAGCCCTACTGAATTGGACCAATTGTCCATGTAGCTCAGGGGTGGCCAAACTGTGGCTGTCCAGAGAGATCCGTGGACTTCAGGTTCCATGAGCCCTTGCTACAATGATAATTGTAGTCCATGGATCTCTGGAGAGCCACAGTTCAGACCCCCCTGATCTAGCCCAACATCTTGTGTCCAACAATGACTAGGCTAATGCCACAGGGATGCCCAACCCGGTGCTGGTAACCTTTCTCCTCCTCACTAGTGTCTGAAATCAAATCTGAATGGCTAATATCATCACCATTTGTATAAATTTGAATTGTGTGTTACACCAGCTGTAACCTGCCCTGAGCCTATGTGGAAAGGCAGGCTAAAAATACAATAATAACTAATAAAATAAAGTCCTGGGAACAAGTGGGAGGGTCTAGGGAGGCAGGGACAATACAATTGGCACTGTGCATAAGCAACAGCACAGTTACTGGCATGACCCTGGAAATGATGTCGCCACATATTGGTGATACTCTAGGATTCACCCAAAACTCTATGGTTTTACCACAGAGCTTCGGGTGACTTGTAAAGCATCAGTTTTGTGACAGAAATTACATGTTGGCATTGGTGCAATATCAATTCCTCCCCCCCCTTTTGCTTCCACTGTTCCACAGAGCAACAAGGGGTCTGGAGGTACCAAGTGGGATACCTGGCACCCCTAATGCCCACGAGCAGGGCCGGCAGACAAAGACCAATGGCTCCCTGGCGCCTGACAATAAGAAGCATTCTGCACTGAAGCCCCATTTAACCATCAGTTGAAGTAGCTAACAATAGACCAATCCCCATAAATCTATCCAGCCCCCTTTAATAGCCCTCTAAGCCAGAGTCTAAAATTATGGGTGTCTAAAATTAATGAAGTCCAGAGTTTCAGATGACCTAACGGCATTGCTGATTCTGGCTCAGTCCACTCCTACAGTTGAATTCTGTACAAAAGCCCTCAAAATTGGAACATGATGCTCCACAGACAAGAATAAGAACAAACAGGGATGCTTACACAGTCGGTACAAGAGATCGATTCAGTTGGGTCACCGTGTTGGTCTGAAGCAGCAGAACAAATTTAGAGTACAGGGGCACCTTTAAAACGAACAAAGTTTTATTCAAGGTGTGAGCTTTCGCGTGCAAAAGTAAATTGTGGCAAATTTAGCTGTTTTAGCAAAGAATTATCATATGACATCATATGGCTTAATTTGGATATTATGACACAGTTTACTAATTTGCCACTGATTTACTTTTTCGTTATATCTGTACTAGCTTCAAAGCCTGTTCCTAAGTACGGGCCCGGAAAGGGTCCCCTCCCTTGGCCCCTGGCCAGGCAGCTGAAGGTGGCTTTGGGCCGCAGCTCGCAGTCAAATCAAGTGGGACGGGCGGGGACTGGGCAACTCGTTAGCAGGGCTGAGACAGAGCTCCTTAGCAAGCAGAGCAGGAGGCTGGGAGGCCCTCGTTAGCAAGTCCTCCACCACGACCCTTTGCCCAAGGCCCTCTCACCTGTTGCTGGCTCCAGGCACTGAGGCGTATCTGAGAGCAAAGAGACTAGAGTCCAGGGCCGGAGGGCGGGAGCCTCAGGGGCAGCACTAATCAGGACAAAGCTGACTGCATCCTGATTGGCCCTATTCCAACTTGGACAGCCGGACACGTCCCACCCCCTAGGCTGTTTCAGAAATATATAGAGGAACAACAATGGATAAGGATGCTTCTGATCCTTGTTCCATTTAGTCTGAGGAAGAGTGCTTGCTCATGAAAGCTCATGCCTTGAATAAATCTTTGTAGGTCTTAAAGGTGCGATTGGACTCTATTTTCGTTGTCCAGAAGATAAGTGCTGGATAATGAGCTTTCAGTGGGCTTTAGCTGGGGGATTTCCCTGTGCAAGACCAGAAAATCTGCCTCTTAACTGCATTGAAACTGCATTATCCATCGTGTGCAGAATGTGAAGAACCATTAAGACTATATCTCTCCTCTCTTGACATAGTAGCTTCTCTTCTCTGTAACGCCATTTATTCTTGAAGGAGGTCAGTGCTGTGCTCCTCCTCCTGCTGCTGCATACTTAAACTCTGCCAAGAAATGGGATTTTATTTTAAAATGTGATAGGTATGTACCATTTGCCTGGATTCATTCGCTTGTAATTTATGCTGTGTGCAGGTGTGCCAGAGATACAAAAGGCATTCCCCAAAATGGGTGCAGAAAATGGTGACCTTCACATACGCTTCCAGCTCTAAGGTGAAACTCTTTTGTCAATATTGGCTAGTCAGGTGAGATTTGGGGAGGGGGATGTGTGCAGATATGCATAGCTTGTCGCTGAGATGCTGGGAATGAACGCAGAAACATAGAGTCTCTTTTGACTCAGCAGCTGATCTGTGATTAATGTCCAGCCAGCATTTCCGGCATACTTGGAAAATCTGACTCTGTGGTTTCCTGTACAAGAATCTTGGGCGGGCAACATGCAGGAGGATGGATTTTCAAGCTCTCACTGTCTGCTGCAGTGCCCAAGTTGTATACAAGGCCTTTTTTAGGCTGAACAAACAAAAAGCTGGAATTCTGCAACAGGGGCAACCCAGCTCTGCAGCTCCAATAAATTATCCTTCAATTATTGAATAAATAGCTTCACCTTGTGTATGTAATTGCTAAGGGGGCATGAGGGCAAGGTCTCCGCTAACTGCTGTCAGGAACTGATTATATATTTGCTCATTATTCCCTTAATGTGGACATCTTGATTGTACGCCAAATGTTTTCCCCTCCAATTCAAGTGGATACGAACAAATCCAAATGGCTGTTTTTCCCTGTTTGTCTCTGGAATCTGTTAAACCATTTTCATTATGATGAAGTCATCCGTTCAGTCGTGTCCAACCCTCAGCGATTCTATAGGAAAGTCTTCGCCATGCGTCTCTGTCTCTGACTGCTTCTTTCAGTTGGTTCATGGTCATCCCTGTATTGGTTTTGATCGTGTCGGGCCAGTGGATCCTTTGGCAACCACGTTTCCTTTTGCCACTGACCATGCCGAGCATTAATGATTTTTCTAGCAAGTTTGATTGCATGATGTGTCCAAAGTACGTGAGATTTAGCCGTAATATCGTCCCTTCTAATGACATAGTTGGTTTGCTCCTCTCTAAAACTGTCTTGTTGGTAACTTTGGCTGTCCATGGTACTCGCAGCATTCGTCTCCAACACCCTAATTCGAAAGCATCTCTTCTCCTCCTGTCTTCCTTCTTCAGGGTCCAGCTTTCACGTCCATAACTTGTTAAGGGGAAGACAATGGTGTTGACTAGCCAGCACTTTGTATTAAGGCTGATATCCTTACTCAGTTCACTCAATTTACTCAATTTACTCTCACAGTTTGCCTATATGAACTGATTACTTCCCTTCCATGACATTGTATCTGAGGAATTGGTTGTATTTCCTAACCTGCACAACTTAATCTGCCTCTGAGGACTGTGTTTCTTGAGAAATTTCTATTTGCTTAGAAATGTTAGGGAGTATCGGAGGAGGAAAGAAGACCGGAGCCAGCCAAGGATGGTGGAGAGGGAGGAACTGTTTTCGTTGCCATGGCGGAAGAACAACTGATGCGGTGAACTGGAACTCCCATCCCCTGAGTAGCAAAAGTCTTTTTCCGCTCCGGTCTGATTTCTCAGAAAGATGATCACACCATTACAAATTAATCTTTGCAGGCAGAGGAGCTAGAGATTAGAAAAAAGAAAAACTCAACCAAAAACACAGAAAGCTGCAGCCAGGGTCGGCCCAACCATAACAGCAACCTAGGCAACTGCCTGGGGTGCCTCGGGATCTCAAGAGAAGGGATAAGGTGGGGTGCATTTTGCAATTCGTCTTGAGCCATCCTTTGTCTCACCCTGCCTAAGGCAATAAGGGTTGGTGTGAAGGACTCAGCATGCCTGGACACTGGAGGGAGAGGGCGCTGCATCACTTTATAAGTGTGCCCAGGTGTTATCTCCTTGAATGGGATGCCTTTCTTTGCCTTGCCCTCTGAGCCCTCCGCCCCTCTTTGTCCTTCTCCCTCCCTCTTGCCCTTCTCACTCACGGCTTTCCATGGAGACACAAGTCTCTGCAGGTCTCTTCTATACAGGCAGGGCCCTCATTAGCTGGCCATTTCTGAGAGGGAAAGTCCTCTTTCTCTTTTGATTGCAACCTGAATGCAAACTGGATCGACTTAAATAAATGTAAGTTGACTTCCTTCCTTCCTTCCTTCCTTCCTTCCTTCCTTCCTTCCTTCCTTCCTTCCTTCCTTCCCTCCCTTCCCTTTTGCAATATACTTTTTGGGAGACTTATCTACTGCACTCAGGATCATGCTTCTACAACTGGGCAAACCAAAATCCCTATAGTAACAAATATTGAGTTGCCCTCTCCTGCAGCCTTTATGCCCTACCCTAACAATGGGGTGAGGCACGGCTGCTGTATTTTCAACTCCCCCCTCCCCTCCTGGCTAATAGTTGCACTGACATCAGGGCTCTAGCAGGCTCGAAACCCTTGCTCCCTTTTGCTATGGGCCTCTCGCGTCCTTTGGCATCTTCGGCACACGTCAGCCCCTTCTGTGGTCTCTTTAGGTGTTCCAGTGTTGCTTGCCCATATATAGCTTGCTGCATTCGACTTCTCCTGGCCGGTCTTTGGGAGACCTGGACGGCAGCCCAGTAGGGCTGGGAGGCTCCTAATTTGGAGATCCCCCAGCATCGTTCTGTGCCTCTGAGACAGTCTCCTCATGGAGGAAAGGCAATGCTCTGAAGGAATTATCCCATCAGGTAGAGCAGCCACAGCAGCTTCAGGTCTCACGGACAACCGTCTTGCGGTCTCTCACAGCTCGACCTCAGCAACATCTTCAAAGTCTTGACAATGCTTCAGAGAAGAGGGTAGTGATTTAGGTAGGGTGGCCAGGTGCAGACTGACCACCGGCGGGAGTCCAGGAGGTGAGAACACGGGGCAGTGTTGGTAACAGTGACATCACTTCCGGGGGAAACAGGAAGTGATGTCATTCCATCGCTGGTGGCTTTTTTAAACATTGTTTTTTTGCCTCCCCGCCAAGGGACAACAATTAGAAACAGGAGCTGAGGCAGGGGTTCCCCTATCCCCAGGGGGAATATTGCATCCCCGATCGGAGGTGTGATTGTTGTGATGGTGGCAGCTCTTTCCTTCTGTGGGTTTCTGGGATATCAGGTAACTGAGAACAGCTCAGGTTCCAAGCATGGCTTATTGTGAATATTAAAACACACATTACAGCTGCTCTGTCACTCATCACCCTAAAGTGAAGTCAAATCTCAACCCTTTTATTTCCTGTTTCCTGTCTGACTATATTACATCTCCTAGCAGGCAGTATGCTACCTGCTCTGCAGTTTGTTAGTTAAGCTTGATTTAATACAGCACTGTGGCCAGATGAGATATTTGGCCCTATACAATGTGCAATAGAGAAGTGCAAACATTTTCTAAAAACAGAGTGAAGAAAATAAAAGATACTTTTGAAATTAAAGGTTACAGATTTAAAATGGAATAATAAAAGTCCACTAAATCACCTAAAACTCCTCTAAATCACTGTTAGTTTAGCTTCAGCTGTCTTTCTCATGTGCTATAAATCTGAGCGCAATATTTGACAATCTGTGGAACAATGGTGGCCTTTCCACTCCATCTAGCTCAGGGGTAGTCAAACTGCGGCCCTCCAGATGTCCACGGACTACAATTCCCAGGAGCCCCCTGCCAGCTTTTGCTGGCAGGGGGCTCCTGGGAATTGTAGTCCGTGGACATCTGGAGGGCCGCAGTTTGACTACCCCTCCTCTATCCTTTCAGGGGCATCCCTGAGTAGAGGGAGGACACACCTGGTCCTTGCTGATGTAAAAGAAGATGATCAGCAATAACAGAAACCACAACTTTTGGCTCGAAAATCCTCCCAAGGCAGTTAATGATTGGACATTGTGGGGGTCATTAATCAATTCATTTTATTATTATATTTATATTCCGCCATTCCCTGCACAGCTGGCTCACGGTGGATCACAATTAAAAACAACAATCTCCCCAGTTAAAGGTAAAAGTAAAGGTAAAGGTATCCCCTGTGCAAGCACCGAGTCATGTCTGACCCTTGGGGTGACGCCCTCTAGCGTTTTCATGGCAGACTCAATACGGGGTGGTTTGCCAGGGCCTTCCCCAGTCATTACCGTTTACCCCCCAGCAGCAAGCTGGGTACTCATTTTACCGACCTCGGAAGGATGGAAGGCTGAGTCAACCTTGACGCGGCTGCTGGGATTGAACACCCAGCCTCATGGGCAAAGCTTTCAGACGGCTGCCTTACCACCCCACACACTGACCCACGGTTCTCTTTAAAATGCCACCTGCATGATTTATCCAAAACTTAAAATTTTGATCCGTTAGCGATTTCGCAATGTCCTGACTCCGGGTTCTCGAAATTCCAGTTTGTTCCACTGGCTGAGGCGCCATTTTCCAGCCCTTCCTTTCCAGGGACTCTGCCTGGCTCCTTACAACAGCTCTTGCCTCCCCTTCCCTCCTCCCTGATGCCTGCCCTTTTAAAAACAGGGTTTTATTAGCTCTTAGGGATCCGTTTCGGCCTATGAATGCCAAGTGCCTTTCCTTTGCTGACACAGAGATTTGGTCGGGCCTAACGCTCTCCCCCGGCTCCCTCCAGATCCGAGGATTTATGCCCTGAGTGAGCTCTGTCCTGTAGCCCAGGCCCCTCAAGTCCTGATAGGAGCTCTGAGTTGAGCCAGCTACGGAGAAGATGGATAGGATAAGAATGTCACCTTTTGGCTACTGCCCTTGAGGGCTTTTGCTAATGATTTGAGCCCGGTCAGCCTGAGGGCAACAGGAAATGTGGCTTCTCTGGCCTGCATCCTTCTGCCCAATTTCCCTTTGGATTTTAATTTGTCTCAACCAGAGGAGGAACATGACATTCCCTCTCTCCAAGGGGTTTTTGTAGTTAACAAGGTGGGAATGGCGGAGGGCAAGGTCTTCCCTAGCCACTGGCTGGGATTGGAAGAGTGTTCTAGGGATGCCAACTTCCAGGGAGGACCTGGGGATCCCTGGAATTATAAAATCAGAGTCGAGAAGCACCTTTAAGACTAACAAAGATTTATTCAGGGCGTGAGCTTTCGAGTGCAAGCACCCTTCGTCAGACTATGATCTTCTTACATGACAGGGAATATATAGCAGAAATCAGTTCTGTTACATCCGTAGACTGTGTCACAACCAAATACAGCCCATGATAATCCTTTGTCCAAACAGCCAATCAATCCCCCAGAATTCAGTATACTGGAATTATAGCTCATCTCCAGACTAAAAAGATCAGTTCCCCAGGAGAAAGTGGCTGCTTTGGGGGATGACTAGGGATGCCAGCCTCCAGGTGGGCCCTGGGGATCCCCTGGAAGTATAACTCATCTCCAGGCAACAGAGAGCAGTTCTGTTTGGTGGTCTGAAGCAGGCTGGGAAATGAGGGAGGGGATTCTGTTTTTTTTTTACTCCAGGTGCTGATGTCAGAAAATTGAGTTTGGAGTTGGGTTGCCAGCTCTGGGTTTGGAAATGACTGGAAAATTTGGGTCTGGAGCCAGGAGTGGGTGATGTTTGGGGCAGGGAGGGACCTCAGTAGAGTCTAAGGCTATGGAGTTCACCCTCCAAAGAAGATATCTTCTCTGTCACCTGGAGATGTGCTGTAACACTGGGAGATACCCAGATCCCACCTGAGGACTAGCTTCCGTAGTCTGAACACTAGAGCATCGCTTCCGTGCAATGCCAGGACTTCCGAAGTACAGCAATAAGGATTAGAATCATAGAATAATAGAGTTGGAAGGGACCTCCTGGGTCATCTAGTCCAACTCCCTGCACTGTGCAGGACACTCACAACCCTCTCGCTCATCCACTGTCACCTGCCACTGTTGCCTTCCCTGCAGCAAGTACTCAATTCCCACATACACACACACCTCCCACTCACCTGGTATCCCTTGGACATGTTAATTATTATATCTCATAAAAGAAATACAAAATATCACTTGGAATAAAGCACTGATAACTTAAGATGCTGAATGCTGTAAGCAAGGGATTAAAATGCTTAGGTACAAAACATTTCTGGAATTGCATGGTCCAAATTGGAAGACAAAGTTCCTTTCCTCCATTGGGTCCAGTGACGCATAGCCTATGACCACGAAAATAGAGAATCAGCAGATAAATGAACTCACCACACCCAGATCCACCCTCCCCCCTTTCCACTGTATTTGAAGGGGACAGTCTAAAAACATGCCGTAATAACATGATCCCATGTGGGACAAGCCAATTATTAGTCCTGCAAATCTCACAGGCTATTGCTCCATTGTAATGGAATGACAGAAGCTGTCTATCAATCCTCCTTTCTCCTGGTCATTAGGAGAGGTCCCACGAGAATAATATTTCAGCGGACGTTTTGTAGCTTGGGCTGAACTTTTCTGTTTTGATGGTGATATTAAGCTAGGCCAGGGGTAGTCAAACTGCGGCCCTCCAGATGTCCATGGACTACAATTCCCAGGAGCCCCTGCCAGCAAATGCTGGCAGGGGCTCCTGGGAATTGTAGTCCATGGACATCTGGAGGGCCGCAGTTTGACTACCCCTGAGCTAGGCCCTGACCAAGATAGCCTCAGGCTAGCCCAGTTTTATCAGTGAAGCAGGGTCAGCTCTGTTGTTATTTGAATGGGTGGACAGCAAAGAATACCACGGTTGCTACATAGAGGCAGGCAAACCCCCTCTGAATGTTGCTGGCTTTGAAAACCTTGTCCATAAGTCCATTGCAACATGACACCTACAAAAAATGGTTGACTGAGAAGGGGTGGCCAAGCTGTGGCTCTCCCAGTGTCCATGGACTACAATTAGGGCTCATGGGAATTGTAGTCCATTGACATCTGGAGAGCTACCATTTGGCCTCCCCTGGAAGATGGTCTAGGGTTGACAAATGGATGCAATGAAGAAGAAGAAGAAGAAAAAGAAGAATTGGTTCTTATATGCTGCTTTTCTCTAACAGAAGGAGTCCCAAAGTGGCTTACAATTGCCTTCCCTTCCTCTCCCCATAACACACCCCCTGTAGAAGAAGAAGAAGAATCCTAGAATCATAGAGTTGGAAGGGGCCATACAGGCCATCTAGTCCAACCCCCTGCTCAACGCAGGATCAGCCCTAAGCATCCTAAAGCATCCAAGAAAAGTGTGTATCCAACCTTTGCTTGAAGACTGCCAGTGAGGGGGAGCTCACCACCTCCTTAGGCAGCCTATTCCACTGCTGAACTACTCTCTGTGAGAATTGTTTCCTGATATCTAGCCTATATCATTGTACTTGAAGTTTAAACCCATTACTGCGTGTCCTCTCCTCTGCAGCCAACGGAAACAGCATCCTGCCCTCCTCCAAGTGACAACCTTTCAAATACTTAAAGAGGGCTATAATGTCCCCTCTCAACCTCCTTTTCTCCATGCTGAACATTCCCAAGTCCCTCAACCTATCTTCATAGGGCTTGGTCCCTTGGCCCCAGATCTTCGTCGCTCTCCTCTGTACCCTTTCAATTTTATCCACGTCCTTCTTGAAGTGAGGCCTCCAGAACTGCACACAGTACTCCAGGTGTGGTCTGACCAGTGCCGTATACAATAGGACTATGACATCTTGAAGAAGAAGAAGAGTTGGTTCTTATATGCCGCTTTTCTCTACCCGGAGGAGGCTCAAAGCGGCTTACAGTCACCTTCCCTTTCCTCTCCCCACAACAGACACCCTGTGGGGTGGGTGAGGCTGAGAGAGCCCTGATATCACTGCTCAGTCAGAACAGTTTTATCAGTGCTGTGGCGAGCCCATGGTCACCCAGCTGGTTGCATGTGGGGGAGCGCAGAATTGAACCTGGCATACCAGATTAGAAGTCTGAACACCTAACCACTACACCAAACTAGTTCTGTGAGATTGGTGGGGCTGAGAAAAAGAAGAATTGGTTCATATATGCCGCTTTTCTCTACCCAAAGGAGTCTCAAAGCAACTTACAATCTCCTTCCCTTTCCTCTCCCCACAACAGACACCCTGTGAGGGAGGTGAGGCTTAGAGAGCCCTGAGATTACTGCTCAGTCAGAACAGCTATATCAGTGCTGTGGTGAGCCCAAGGTCACCAAGCTGGCTGCATGTGGGGAGCGGGGAATCAAACCCGGCTCACCAGATTTAGAAGTCCGCACTCCTAACCACTACACCAAGCTGCCTAGTCTGTTTCTGATCCTAGAGGAGAGGTCAGACAGAAACCAAGGTGAAGGAACATCCTGAGGCATTGGTGTAAGTGTGAACAGCAAACAAAAAAAAGAGATTGTTTTCCCCCCACCTGCAGGCCCCTAGAAAAGTTTTCATCCTTTGAAGAGAAAAAGATGAACATCTGGCTTTGTTCCTGAGGCAGTGTTGATTTGAAATGTGTTTTAATAAGGCTTTTTTTTTTTTTTTTTTGCAAGAGTAAGCTTTTGAATGATGTCCCAGTTCAGGCTTTTCCACTTCTTGCCTTGAGTGTAAACAAATACCGTCTTTGGAAGGTAGATTCAGGTGGGTTGCCATGATGCTCTCGAGCCACGGAACAAAGCCTGAGTCTGGTGTCCCCTTTTAAGACCAACCGAGTTTTACTCATTCAAACTCTGTTTATTCAAACTATTTTTCCTGTCTCTTTGGAAGGTCAGTGTCAATTGAAGGAAGGATTAACGTTCACACTAAGAAATACAAAACCAGAATAAGATGCACAGTATTAAACTGCGTGTTTGTTCTTGTGCCAGGTACAAATTACATAAAAATCATCCCATTAGAAGTAACAAAGGATTAAACCAAAGATCCCTCTTCGGTCTGTATTTCTCCCTCCCTCTATCCACTGTTCCACACTGCAGTACTTAGTTTATTCTGCAAGAGACTCTCCTCCAAAAGAGCATTTTTTATTTGGGTTTGAACAGGTTCTAGCCTATGTATGATGTTTTCCTTCCATCCCCAGATCTCTACTCCATACAAAAGATGGGGGATAACCTTGCACTTGAATAATTTGAGCGCTGGGTCGATGAGGAAGCCTCCTGTTGTATAATAAAACTTCAGAATAGTGCCCACTAGGCATGTTGCAGAGGCTCTAATGGTGTCCAGATGAAGTTTCCAATTCGGCTTCTCACTGAATGTGATGCCCAGATATTTAAATGAATTGCACTGGCTAACAGAATTTCCAGATATGCTCCAAGAGAACTTTTTGGCCCTTTTTCTAAAGACCATTACTTTTGTCTTATTGTAGTTTATTTTTATTTTATTTGGGTTAAAGACAGAAAAACATACACGCTTGCACATGTCAGCAGCATTTAAAAACATGTTCTACCGTCCATAGTCTTAAGCTCATTTCCTTCATTTTGACCATTTTAGGTTCTAGAGCAGTATTTCAAAACCGATCTCAGTCAGTTACCTGAAGAGGCAGGTAGTGCACAACACGGTATTCAACACGGCATTGCATCTAATCTTCTCTTTCAGGTTTTCAATGCGATCCTAACCAGAACTGCCCTCTTTTAAGTGTTGGGTTGAGTAACTCAGCCTGTGTGGACATTGTTGTTGTTAGGTGCGAAGTTGTGTCCGACCCATCGCGACCCCATGGACAAGGATCCTCCAGGCCTTCCTGTCCTCTACCATTCCCCGGAGTCCATTTAAGTTTGCACCGACTGCTTCAGTGTCTCCATCCAGCCACCTCATTCTCTGTCATCCCCTTCTTCTTTTGCCCTCAATCGCTCCCAGCATTAGGCTCTTCTCCAGGGAGTCCTTCCTTCTCATGAGGTGGCCAAAGTATTTGAGTTTCATCTTCAGGATCTGGCCTTCTAAGGAGCAGTCAGGGCTGATCTCCTCTAGGACTGACCGGTTTGTTGGCCTTGCAGTCCAAGGGACTCGCAAGAGTCTTCTCCAGCACCAGAGTTCAAAAGCCTCAATTCTTTGACGCCTGGACATTGGGGGGCACTAAATCACCAAGTGTGTACTTGGGTTATCTCCTTGAAAGGGATGCCTCTGTTTCTCTTCACGTGGGAGCTGCCCTCTGAGCCCTCCTCTCTCCCTTTGTCCTCTCACTCACTGCACATGGCCTTCCATGGAAACACAGGTCTCTGCAGGTCTCTCCTGTAGACACATTGCCCTCATACTCCCACACACATGATGCTGGACACGCTGGCTATTTGTGGTAGAGAAAGTACTCTTTAGATTGGGCTTCTTTCTCTTTTTTCCTGATAAACATTGTTTTTTTATTTCTAAAAAACAAGACAGCAATATATAAGAGACAGAAAGAAAAGAGGGGCTACACAGCAAATCAAAAATTATTATAAATGATTGAACATAAAAGAGACAGAGAGTTTTTCTCCCCAATATCCCCTTTGTTATAATCCTCAGCTTCTTTCTCTCTTTTCGACTACAGCCTGAATGTGAACTGAACCTACTTGAATAAAAGTAAGTTTTTGGAACTATACTTCTTGGGAGGTTTATTTACTGCCTCTAAGGCTGGACAACACTCTGCTATATGAACTCCAGACGAAGTCCATTGCACTTAGAGGAATGGAACTCTGTTTAGGATTGCACTGTGAAAGTACGATCCTAAGCAGGTCTACTCAGGAACAAGTCTGTGACACTCAGCTCCCAGGAAATTTTTCTGAAGATGGCAGCCCCAAATTTCTAGAGACCATGAAGAAGGAAATGAGCTAGAACTCATGTATAACCCCCTCCCTAAAGTAGCCTACAACTAGGGCTGCCAGATCTGGGTTGGGGAATACCTGGAGACTTTGGGGGTGGAGCCAGGAGTAGATGGGATTTGGGGCAGGGAAGGACTTCAGGGGAGTCTAATGCTATGGAGTCCCCCCTCCCAAGCAGCCCTTCTCTCCAGGGGAACTGATCTCTGTAGTCTGGAGAGGGTGGCCAGCTCTGGGCTGGGGAATAGGTGGAGACTTTGGGGGTGGAGACAGGAGTGGGTGGGCTTTGGGGCAGAGAAGGACTTCAGGGGAGTCTAATGCTATGGAGTCCCCCCTCCCAAGCAGCCCTTTCCTCCAGGGGAGCTGATCTCTGTAGTCTGGAGATGAGAGTACAGGCATCCCTACTTATCACAGCCATTCTATCACCACACAACAATCCTGCGAGGCAGACTAGGCCAAGAGTGTGGGGCTTTACGCACCGGGATCTTTGTTGCAAATTGGTCACTGAATGAAAAATCGCCATTTAAAGTAGTGGAATTCGTCGTTATGCATACCTGCCT
>BDOT02000003.1:153996686-154008226 GCA_003118565.2 Paroedura picta | reverse complement strand
ACTTTTAAACGCATCAGGGCTTATATATCTATAAAGAGTGGAGATCTCCTGGGATTGCAATTCCTGATGACAGAGATCAGTTCACCTGGAAAAAAGGGCCAGTTTGGAAGGTAAACAGGAGTGGCCAAACTGGGGCTCTCCAGATTTCTATGGACTACAATTCCCATGAGCCCTGGGGACTCTATGGCATTTTACCCCACTGAAGTCTCCCCAAACCCCATATCCCCAGGCTCCACCCCCAAAATCTTTGGCTATCCCAACCAGTTACTGTACTCAGCCATAACCAGGAGATGCATTTGGCTGAGGTCAAATAAGGTTACCAGCTCCGGATTGGGGAATTCATTTAGCTTTCAGGGCAAAAGCAGAGCAAGGTGGAATTTGGGGGAAGGCAGCCATTTTCTTCAGAAAAACTGATCTCTTTAGCCTGGAGATGACTTATAATTCCAGGAGATCCCCAGGTGGAACTGGCATCCCTTCAATACATTCCACCCCCAGGGGAAGTGTCATTTGGATATCAGTTGTAATTCTGGGAGAACTCCGGGTCCTACCTGGACATTGGCATCCCTAGACTCACAAGCTGTGGCCATAGGTTCTGCCATGATGGACACTCCCCATATTCAATGACCAAGGGGCAGATTTAAAAGGGCCTGCATGATTTGTGACCCTCTGAGATGAAAGTCTCTCATCTACCATGTTTTACTGCTGGTTAGAAGTTGTTGCTTTTTAAGGTCTGGTTTCCAGGAAAAGAAAAGCTGGGGACCCCATACCCAGCCTGCGAACTCCGTCCCATGTGCTACTGGCCCCCCTAGCCAAACGCCTGTTTGCAGGCTGCAAACAGGAAGACGGTTTTTTTGTTCAGGTCTGGCTGTTTGTAAACAGTTTGAGCCTGCTGGTCCCTTCCTTTTCCTGTGTTCAAACAATAAAGGGTACTACAGAAAGTTGGCACATGCATGTTCTCCCACAGCCCGACTCCTTTCCAGAACAGACCCATTGTCCCTACAGACAGCTCATCTGCCAGTCTAACAAACAGCAAGCAAATCAATCATGGAATGTGATTATAGAGGCATAAGGTTGCCAGCTCTGGGTTGGGGAATACCTGGAAACGTTTGGGGTGGAGCTGGGAGGGGGTGGGATTTGGGGCAGGAAAGGGCCTCAGTGGAATCTGATGCGATGGAGTCCCCCCCTCCCAAGCAGCCATTTTCTCCAGGGGAGCTGATCTCTGTAGTCTGGAGATGAGCTATAATTCCAGGGGATCCCCAGTTCTCATCTGGAGACTGTCATCTCTATATGCACTTTCTTTTCGCCAGTGAGTGAGTCAGTTTTATTTTCATGTAGCCATAGACATAGGTAGTCAAACCTATGTAAGGACTGTAAGCCTGCGCTATAATTGGCCTATATATGGCCAGGTGTGACCAATAGTGCCCACTGGCAGGAAGATCTATTGTAGGGCTTTTATATATAAGTTGGAGTTGATTGTGGGTTTTGCCGTTCACTTCCGTTCTCTTGTTGTACCATGCTGGGGTCCTAATAAAGACCTTCAACCACTTCTGATGTCCATGTCCTTCTGAACTCACAGATTGAACAGAACATATTCCCCATGAAGTCTGCAGCATCCCTACCGGGTAGATGGTTAGGGCCTCGGTGGAGGAAATTTCAAGATGAATTCAACCTAATGCCGACAAGAGCTCATTTTATAGTTTGATCGGCGGCAATGATGAAAAATAATCTCGCCGCTCTTGCGGAGCCGGGATTTGCTTCCCGCAGGTTTTGCTAACAACTTTACGGACAGCCTGCTGCGGCTTGTTAGCGAGGTGTTCTGTAGATGAAATTGCTCAGAGTTGTTCGGCTCTGCATGCTGCTTGTTTTTATGTTGATTTATGCGTCCAATTTGATAACACCCCGGATACAAACTCTATGGATCTGACACAGGGATCTCAAACACGATGAAGGTCACAGCAAAAAAACAGTTTGTGTGTGTGTGTGATGTATATATGTGTAAATATAAATATGAATATAAATTTAATTTGTTCATCAAGTTATATGTCCTGTTTATTAGGCAACCCTTAGCAAGCCAGAAAAAAAAATTTGTTATCTACAACAACAACAAGGCTTTAATAGCATATAAAAGTACAATATAAGAAGGGAAAGTGCAAAAGTATTCACTGCCAAAGAAAACAAAGGCAAAGATCGTGCTTTAGAGCAGGGGTAGTCAACCTGCGGTCCTCCAGATGTCCATGGACTACAATTCCCATGAGCCCCTGCCAGCTATCGCTGGCAGGGGCTCATGGGAATTGTAGTCCATGGACATCTAGAGGGCGCAGTTGACTACCCCTGCTTTAGAGTAAGACATATAATACATTCACTTGGGGATGCCATTGTCCATGTGGGACCTGGGGATCCCCCATAATTGCAGCTCATCCACAGACTACAGAGATCAGTTCCCCCTGGCTGCTTGGGAGGGGGGGGGGCTCTACTGCAATGGACCTCACTGAAGCCCCTGTCCTTCGTAGACTCCATCCCCAAATCTCCAGAAGTCTCCCAAGTTTGGCCTGGCAAATGTGCACACACCCCCCCCATCCCCCGTCCCCTGGTGATGCCTGGAGGGACATGAAAACCCAAGATGATGGGGATAATACCTGTCATCTCTTTTGCTTAGACGTGTTCCAGTTGTTGCAGATTAGAAATGTGGAGAAGAGTGCATGGAGAAGGTTGAACTATTGCTTGGCTTAGCCATAGGAGAGGGGTGGCTTGAGTCAGGAAGATAGCAAGCTTTTCTTTCACGAAAGGAAAACTCACTCCTAACCCCATACATTCTTCCCGGACCTTGGCAATCGTTCCAGTCTCTTGCAGGGTCCGAATCTTCTTTTCCAGGGCAAGGGGTTTAAAGGGGGAGGCGTAATCTCCAGGCCCTTTTAGCGATAGCCGTCTGGTCCTTTCCCATGCAGCTCTTGTCATAGAAATTGGCTTGGTCACTCTGGTGGGTGACCGGTTTATCGCAAGAGCCAGGGAGAATGCGCCACCGGTTCATGCTCTTGGATAAAATGGATAATGCAGCGTGGAATCAAACCCGGTTCTCCAGATTGGAAGTCCGCACTCCTAACCACTACACCAGGGGTAGTCAAACTGCGGCCCTCCAGATGTCCATGGACTACAATTCCCAGGAGCCCCCTGCCAGCGAATGCTGGGAATTGTAGTCCATGGACATCTGGAGGGCCGCAGTTTGACTATCCCTGCACTACACCAATCTGGCTCTTCTCGTGACCTCACTATTCTATTGCATTGGCCTCTCCTCTTGCGGCCCCCTCAAGTTCTCCTCTTTCTGTACACCAGACATTGCTTATTCCAACGAGTTGCTAATCAGGATGGTGACACCCAACTCTATTTCTCCTTTTCATCAGTCAGATGATGAGGGAGATGTTCTGAGCAGACATCTGGAGGCATCTGGCTGGTTGCTAAGGAACCAAAACTCGATCTGGACAAGATAGAGGAACTGTAGGCAGGAGTTCTACTGACCAGGGAGGTCACCAAGGCTGGGTGGGGTTACATCCCTTTAAAGAATTGGATCTTCCACACCATGGCAGTGATTTTTTTTTTTAATGACCTGATCTCAGGATGTCTCAGGTGACATCAACATCATGGTGACATCAACATCAGACTGCTGTAAGGGCGACTAGGAAAGTTGAGGCACCATGCCTTACGAGGAGAGGCTGAGAGGGCAGCAAGGAGTGATAACTACATAAAAGCTTAACTGTGCTTAACTGTGCTTAACTACATAAAAGGCAGACAGGGTCTGAGAGAGCTCTGGGAGAACTGTACTGCGAGAGCAGCTCTAAGAGAACTGTGGATGACCCGAGGTCACCCGTGTGAGTTTTTGTGGTGGCGGAGGTCTAAATAGATAGTTAGTAAGCGGCTTAAATTTCCTACGGCTGTTCAGCCTGCCTCCTCCTCGGTCGTGCTTTTCTCTCGACCTCATCGGTCACGCAGGTTCTCCACCCAGCCTGAGTCAACGGCGCATGTGACCTCTCGCAGGGAAACCATGCTTCTTGCTCCCGTGCCCAGGAGGGCGTGCCTTGCCTTGGTGCGTCCTGTCTGGCTTCCCTGGGCTTTGCCCTTGCGTTATGCTGCGCTGCATGCAGTGTGCAATGTACTAGGAATGTTCTTTGGGACACTGTCACTTTCAGAGAGACCCACACTACGGCTCTATCCAGATGGCTTTAATTTCAAGGCTCAGGGGGAGGTATTTTACCGCATGTCATTAAAAGAACCCATCGCAGCTGTTTTGGAAATCCTTTATGAAATGAGGAGAGGAGTATGCATCAGTGCCTGGTTCTGGTTTTTTTGTTTTCTGTTTTGGTTAGGATACTTGGAATGCTTCCCGAGGGCGGAGAGTCGCTATCTCGTAAGGCCCAATCTGCACTGCAGGCTTAAATGACTCTAGAAGTCTTTTTCTGTCCCCAGGAATCTCTGGGAATGGTAGTTTGGAACAGGGGCTTGGACTTCATCGTGGAATTTTCAGCAACTGCACTAAACTACACTTCCCAGGATCCCCTGGGGAATGTCCATGGCTCCTTGGAGCTGAGATATGTCCCTAAGTGAAGCGGAGATCAGTAGCATAAAAAGTATCGCCATGTCATTAGATGGTCTCCATTGGATAAATCACTTGGATCGACTATCTGGCATTTCTCTGAGCATTTCAAAAGAGATTCAAACACACTCACTTGCCAATGTTCATGTAAGGTTGCCGACTCCAGGTTGCAAAATTTTGATAGATTTGGGAGTGGAGTGTAGGAAGGTAGGATTTGGAGGGGCTTCAATGGGGCTTAATGCCCCTTTCCAAAGCATCAAATATTTTTTTGCTCTGTCTGGCCTTCATTCACTTCTTTCCCAAATGGATGCAGAGAATTCTCCCACCTCTCCCACCCAGAAGAGCGCTGCATTTGTTTGCCTGGACAACAGCTGCAGGGTCCCAGTCAAGGGCTGGGTACATTTCTCACAAGTCAGAATGCACCCCCCCCCCCTTCCAGCCTGTTTCATACAGACCCAGTTTGGCTGTCATGTGAAACGGGGGTTAAAATACGCAGGGTGAGTTTGGTTCCCCTGAATGGGGGAGGGGGGGCACTCCACTAACCAGGGTGACGTAGGGTCAGCCAACCCTGTTTCTGAATCTACCGCCATCGCAGTTGTTATCAACTAATAATAGTTGCAGGTCCTGGTTAAGTCTTAACCGTGGGTGCCCATAGTGTGCTGGGTTCAGTAAGCTTTTTCATTCCGTCTCACCTAATTTCCCCCCGGGCTCAACAACTATCTGGGGGATCAGATAAGTTTGCCAGCCTTCAAGTGGGATAAAGGAGGTCGAAATACACAAGGGAAGATATGTGCAAAAAAAAAGGGGGGAAGGGGGGGGAATACATGACTCAATAAATCCTGTACGTTTCAGTAGAATTTGTATATTGCCACTGAAGGTCAACAGTAAGCCGAGCAAGAAGAAAAGTTTCTTGTCTTCAGAATCCTTAACGATCATCATCAAACAGAGCCGAGATCAGTATCCTAGGTCAGTGGTCCCCAACCTTTTTATCACCAGGGACCACTCAACGCCAGGGACCACTCACTGGGGACCACTCAACGCCTTTTACTGAGGCCCGGTGGGGGGGGGTAGTTTACTCCTCTACTCTCAACCACTGCCCTAACGCTCTCTGATCGCTATGGTAATGTTTAAACATCCCTTCAAAATAAGATACAGACACGCCACAACAATGAAGTGTGTTGTAAAGGGCTGGGGGGGGGGGGAGAGAAGGCGTCCTTCAGGGCCCACCTCCAATTAGTCGAAGGACCACATGTGGTCCACAGCCCACAGGTTGGGGATCGCTATCCTAGGTAATAGCTAGTTTCGTTGTTAGACTTTCTCAGTTTACTCATTTATTCTGTTCTATATGTTGCTTGTTGTTCCACTTCATTCATTATTGTTAATCTAAGTTATTTGTATTGTTTCTGTTCTGTTTTATATGAGCCGCCCTGAGCCTTCGGGAGAGTGATAGATAGATAGATAGATAGATAGATAGATAGATAGATAGATAGATAGATAGATAGATAGATATAGATAGATAGATAGATAGATAGATAGATAGATAGATAGATAGATAGATAGATAGATAGATAGATAGATAGATAGATAGATAGATATTCTCCCTTGTCCCTCCTTTCTTTCTCCTCCTTACTGATGCGGCCTTGTTTCCTTCCCGATGACATTTACAAATGCACATCTGTGTGACACACAGATGTGTGACGCACATCAGCTGCGGTTTAAAAAATGATCCATTTAACCAGGCTAATATTTACGTGCTGCGAGAGGGAACAGATACCCCCATCTAAAATAGACAGACAGACAGACAGAGACAGACAGACAGACAGATATTCATTCAGTTTATATACCACCCTCGTTAGTTATATAATAGCTGCATGTAACCAATAAATTCAGGCAGAGCTCAAAGTCTCTTGGGGAACAGAATAGAGGTCATTGGAACTTCTGAAATTTACAGGATTCATGGAACCTTCAAGTGGGGCCTGGCGATCTCCCAGGGTTGCTGCTGTTCTCTAGATCAGGGGTAGTCAACCTGCGGTCCTCCAGATGTTCATGGACTACAATTCCCAAGAGCCCCTGCCAGCATTTCTTTCTTTCTGGTTCTTTCCTGAATTGTAGTCCGTGAACATCTGAAGGACCACAGATTGACTACCCCTGATCCAGATGAAAGGCACCAGTTCCTCCAGATAAAATGGCTGCTTTGGAAGGTGGTCTTTGTGGCATTATGCCCCACTGAGGTCCCTGTTCTCCCCAAACCCCACCCTCCCTAGGATCCAACCCAAAATCTCCAGAAACTTCCCTGTCCAGAGCTGGCAATCCTAGCACCAGGTCTCCTTCTGTAACTATGCCCTGGTCTACCACGGCTGCCTGTGGGAGAAATTGGGCTGGATAGGTGACATCATGGCATTAGAGATGTGCAATTCGGCTCGGATTTTCTGGAAAAGACTCAAATGGCTGCTGATTCGTGCTTGATTCGGCTTTCTCCCAGCCGAATCGCCATCCCCATGGGTTTAAATGGCTCGAATCAGTCCAAATTGATTTGGGCTGATTCTGATGATCTGTGCCATTTAAAAATTTTAAGCAGGGGGAGCCAAACTGTGGCTCTCCAGATGTGCATGGACTACAGTTTCCATGAGCCCCTGCCAAGGGATACAGCACTCACTTTTCCAGTTCGTGAAGCCAGTCTTCTTCGCCTTTTCCCCTAGTTCCCCGAGCGACAGGGAGGAGAGAGAAGAGGCACCCAGACAGACCAATGGCAACAGCCCTTTAGGGGGAGCTAGAAACAGTCCTTGCAATTCAGTTTGCAAATGCAATTGCAGTGAGGTCTGGAGGCTTGCAAAGGTAACGGGGGGGGGGAGGTTGGCAGGGTTGGCCAATGAGAAAAGCAGGTCTGGTGGGGGGGACTGCTCTTTGGCCAATCGCAGAAGTTGGTTCTTTCCTGAAATTTCCGCAGCCCTTTATTAGGAAGTGGCGTGCACAAGGCCACACATTAAGAAATCATTTATACACGGGAGCATTCTGCACAATTGTTTTAGTGCCCCGGCTTAATTCTGTTCATCCTTCTCACTTGGATTCCTGGCGGCCTCTTCACTCAGGCCTCTTTCAGGAACGACTGCCCAAAAAGCCCCTCGGTCCCATAAACCTCTTTGCCTGCCGTTCCCTTTTACCGGCTACTCCGGAATTCCATCTTCCTCCCTCCTTAGAGGTCTCTCCTTCCCTTAAAAACCTCCTTTTCCAGAAGCCCATCTCTGGTTCTGTACTAAGCCACACGGGAGGGGAGGGAACACGATACCGCCCGACCTTGTCAGATCTCGGAAGCCAAGCAGGGCAAGTACGTGGACGGGAGGGAGACCACCAAGGTCGCCTCTGCAGAGGAAGGCCCTGGCAGTCCATGCCGCACTAGCCGGCAAATTGCATCCAGCAATGGTGAATCAGCGCTGAGCTATGCATATTGCAGCCCAGCAGAGGTGTGGCTAAGACAGCGTGTTCTAATGGCAAAGGAATAACCAAACCGACGTGTTCCAAGTGTGAGGCTGCATCCAAGGCAAAGCGAGCCAATGTGCAGGGTGTAGCTAAAGCCATGCGCTTCAGTGGTAAGGAGAGGAGTCAGGAGGGAGAAAGAGACCTTCTCTAGAGAGTCTTGTGGCATCTTGAAGACAAATGAATTTATTGCGCAAACAAGACTCCGGCTTTTAACCGTCTTGTTTTTGCGGGGCTTTTTTTTAATGGTCTGCTTTTAGCCAGCGGGCTTTTTAATGAATACCAGTTGAAACTGCTGGACATTGTTTTACAGTGTTTTCATGGCTTGGGGTTTCTTTGGCTGTTACTGCCTGGTTTTATGAAATCGTTTGAGTTTGCGAGCTTCCCCTGGATCGATGGTGTGCAGATTTTCCCAGGGAACAGGCAAGCTTTCATAAGCCGTGGCCCCACTTTGTCCGATGCACCAAGCGTCCCGTGCAAGTTGGCAGAGAATGATCGACCCTGAGCATTAAAATACGGGGAGCGGAGGGGGGGGGATCACTACAGAAAGAGGACAGAGAGTCTCGGTTCCCAGGACAAGATGTGTGGCATTCTGTTATGAAGCTAAACATCTGGAAGACGTTCCTGACAGTCAGAGTGGTTCCTCAATGGCACAGGCTTCCTTGGGAGGTGGTGGGTTCTCCTGCTTTGGAAGTTTTGAAGCAGAGGCTAGAGAGCCATCTGGCAGAAATGCTGCTTGTGATCGTGGGTGGGTGGGCAGAAGGGACTGTGTCAGTGCTTGGCTCCTGTGGCCCTTTCTGGCATGCCCAGGGAAATGCCAATTGCCACTTGCCTGTTGATTCTGGTTTGGGGGGGCATCATCTGGGCTTGAAATTGAGGTCACTGTGGGTTGTGAGTGTCCTGCACAGTGCAGGGGGTTGGACTAGATAACCCTGGAGGTCCCTTCCAACTCTATGATTCTATGAGAGATAAAAACCCCAGCAGGGGCTCATGGTAATTGTAGCACCACCATTTGGCCACCCCACCTCTTAGCACTGCACCACACTCCTTTGTGGCGTGTCAAGCTAAACACTTTTTTGGCACAATATCCAACCAATCAGAGCTACAGCCCAGGTGATGCAACCCTGGCCTGCTGTGTCGCGTCCCAACTCTGGTTGGGAAGAACCTGGAGGTTTAGGGAGGTGTAACTAAGGGAGGGGGGTGTTTGGTTCGGGGCAGCAGGGTATAATGCCCCATCCAGCCCACCCTCAAAAGCAGGCGGTTTCCTCCAGGGAACTGATCTTGACCAGCTAGAGATCAAATGTAAGAGTGGGGGAATCTCCAGGCCCTCCCTGGAAGGTGGCAACCCCACTGCTGCGGGCCAGTCCTTGCAGCTGGTGCAGTTTTCTTAAGAACGACCCGCCCGGCTGTCAGCCCCCCTCCCAGCTTGAAGTCATCTTGGTTACAGGCCTGTTTGTTGACACTTCCCCCTAACATCTCCAAGGGCTGGACTCTCCCTCCCCATGTGGGGCCTCTCCTGGACCCTGCACGGGAGCCGAGGGTGGGATTCCAAGATGAGTCACCTCTGGGGGGGGGTGTGTGTGCAAAACAGGGGTGTGCAGAAGAGGGAGACTGGGCTGGGTGGCGGACTGGGGGGAGGTGGCTGGAGAGCGAGCCTTCCTTCCAATCGGCTGTCCAAGTGCAATTTCCACCCCGGAGGGTCCAGGGGAGATTCTTTCTGGCAGCTGCTGCCTTTGCCAAAGCTAACTAGCTGCACGTGTCGCCGGGCAGTTTTCCAGACCTCGGCAACCCAGAACATCTCCATCTTCTCTCTCTCTCTCCTTCCCTGGGGATCCAGGAAGAGGAGGGGAGCCAGAAGGCTTTCCACGCAAAGGATTGCTGGACCTTCTCCACGGGAAGCGTAGTCACGGCAGAACAGGGACGCTCTCTTTCTCTCCTCTTGAGCAGCAAGGACAACAATAGGATGCATTCATGTTTTAAAGTTTGCAATTGCAGCTTGCAAAAGTTTTGCTAAGTAGCACTGAAAGAATCGGCCGCCGCATCCCTGGCCGGAGTCAACCAGCTGTTGTGGGTTTTCCTGGGCTGTGCGGCCATGGCCTGCCTGGTCGTCTTAGTCCCCCGGTGTTTCGCCAGAAACCGCAGCTGGCATCTTCAGAGGCAGGCCATGCCAAGAGGGGAACCCTTCTGTGCCAAAGCACCTCTGAAGACAACAGCCGCAGTTCCCGGAGAAATATCGGGGAGTAAGACCTGGAAAAACACCTGGAAAAACCCGCAACAGCGGGCAGCATGGAATGGCTTGTTTGCAATGTGCCCTGTCCTCTGAGTGCAGCCTGCTGTGGCTAAATGGAGAGTCTGTATCTGCCCAGGAAGATTGGTAGGGGGCCAGCCTGCCATTTGTCCCAGTGCTCCCTCCGTGGAGAGGGAGGCCTGGAAAAGCCCACCCTCCCCTCCTCCCCGCCTCTCTCTGGTATGTGGTTGCTGATGCACAGTTCCCCACGCTGGTGCTTAAAATGCAATCAGCTCTCAGAGTTTCCAGGCAGCCCTGGAATGCAGGGAGCGATTCCATCCATGCACAGAGTGCCTTTTGCTCGCCGAAATGAGCAGAAATCTCAACATTGACTTTGGCACGCCGCTCTGGTGAGTCAGAGCTCCCTTCATGACATGCCTAAGGTGTGCCTCCCTGGCCAGGATAAAGTTACAAGTGACAGGGGAGAGGCTGTGGCTCTGTGGCAGGACATCTGTTTGGCGGGCCGGAGGTCCCAGGTTCGGTTCCCGGCATCTCCAGTTACGGGATCCGGCCAGGGTAGTGGGGAAAGGGCCGTCTGTGGCAGGCAGCTCATGGTTACGCGGTGATATGGCATAATATACTGTCATGTCAACTTGTCCTCCCCCCTCCCAAAATGACAAATGATGTGCCTAGAAGGGGTGGGATGGTAGGTGTCTGCCTCATTATGTGTCCCAGTCATATTCTGCATGATCATGCCACTTCGGGGACAACGCAAAGGCTGAAGATTGTTTTGGAGTTGTCTCGATAGTTGAGACAGGCTGGCCTAGCCACTTCCCAGGAGGTAGGGATGCCCCAGCATTACAGTTCATCTCCGGAACACAGAGCTCAGTCCCCGTGGAGAAAATAGATGCCTTGGAGGGTCAGTTTTATGGCATTGTTCCCTACTGAGGTCCCTGTTCCCTACTGAGGTCCCCAGGCTCCATCCCCAAATTCCCTGGAGTTTCCCCACTTAGCCCCACCCACTTAAATAAAAAACACAGGTGCCAGGTAAAGTGCAGACAGGGGGCCACAGTACCCAGATGCACCCTGTTGGGGATCTCCACTATAGAGTTACACGTTATAGAATCACAGAATCATGGAAGGGGCCACACAGGTCATCTAGTCCAACCCCCTGCTCAACGCAGGATCAGCCCAAAGCATCCTAAAGCATCCAAGAAAAGTGTGTAGCCAACCTTTGCTTGAAGACTGCCAGTG
>BDOT02000003.1:153949623-153964378 GCA_003118565.2 Paroedura picta | reverse complement strand
AAGAGGCCAACTCAACATCGGCTTCCAGAAAAAGATCAGGATAACGGTGGCTAGAAAGGAACCTGGAAAATCTTGGGGAATAACCCAGAGAAAAAGAAATGAAAACGAAAGGCAGAAAATATGTGTGAAAATCGGGGGGGATAAACCGAAGCAGTGCAGAGCGAGAAACAATGGAGAGAAAAAACATACAGGAAAGCCCTGGGTTCAATACCCCCACACGCGTCACTCATTTTCACATCCTCTTTCCCAGGGTCGCTGGTTGCTCAGGGATTTTGTAGACAAACAAACATTCGTTGAAAAAAAATCCTTGCTGTTTCCTGCCAGACCTGTGGTCTGCTGCGGCGGCCAGCGTTCCTGACCCTGACGCCTTGGACAGTCCGGAAGATTTGCGGCAGCGGTGGCGACAACAGGCCAAATCCTGACCATTGCGATGGGCAAAAAGCAGCCTGTGTAGCACCCTGGAGGAAGATGGGAAATCTGGTCACAGCCTGCTCCCGTTCCCGCAGAGAAAGCACCTAACAAGTTGCTACCAGCCAGCTAGAACTCTTTTAACAATAGAATGTTCTGAGCAAGGCAATTTTCATGCAGGAAGAGTCAGGAGACCTGCTGATGTGACCACTGTACTATTTCCCAGGTCTGGTGGTACTCAGACGCAATAGATGGGATTCACAGGGCCAGGCAAGAGGTATCATCCAGGGCCCAGACCCCTGCTGCAAAGAGCAGCTTCCTCTCTATTTCACATCTCCCTTCCGTACTCAGGGCCCAGTGTGGTGTAGTGGTTAGAGCAGAGGTTTCATGAGAGCTCCTCAGGGGTTGTGGCCTTTCCCAGAAGATCAGATGGCCCATGACATCACTCATAGAATCATAGAATCATAGAGTTGGAAGGGGCCACAGAGGCCATCTAGTCCAACTCCCTGCTCAACGCAGGATCAACCCTAAGCATCCTAAAGCATCCAAGAAAAGTGTGTATCCAACCTTTGCTTGAAGACTGCCAGTGAGGGGGAGCTCACCAGCCTATTAGGCAGCCTATTCCACTGCTGAACTACTCTGTGAAAGTTTTTTTCCTGATATCTAGCCTATATCATTGTACTTGTAGTTTAAACTCATTACTGCGTGTCCTCTCCTCTGCAGACAACGGAAACAGCATCCTGCCCTCCTCCAAGTGACAACCTTTCAAATACTTAAAGAGGGCTATCATGTCCCCTCTCAACCTCCTTTTCTCCAGGCTGAACATTCCCAAGTCCCTCAACCTATCTTCATAGGGCTTGGTCCCTTGGCCCCAGATCATCTTCGTCGCTCTCCTCTGTACCCTTTCAATTTTATCGACGTCCTTCTTGAAGTGAGGCCTCCAGAACTGCACACAGGACTCCAAGTACTCCAATCATTAGATGTCCCTGGAACCCATTTCCACTGTTGCTCTGCAAACCTCGTCTCTTTCTCCACTATGGAAATGGCAAATGATCAATCGATTTATTGGCTGGCTCGCGCATCTTACTTCCATGCCAACTTCTCTGGAGAGGCATGTCACCACTTCTGGGGTTCCTCGAAGTCTGAAAAATATTTCAGGGGTTCCTCCATGGTCAAAAGGTTGAAAAAGCCCGGGTTACAATGTTGGATGAGGGTCCATGAGATCTGGGTTCAGATCTCTACTTTGCCACGAAGCTCCTTTGATGACCTTGAAGGCCGTCCCTCTCTGTCATCCTAAACTGCACCACAGGGTTGTTGTGAAAACAAAAGAGTTGAGAAACGTAGGTACCACCATAAGCTGCTTGATGGAGGAGGATGAAAAACATAATAAAATTCTTTTAAACATCTTGGTGCTCCAGGCTCTTGCGTATTTAAACTCTGCCAAACCGTAGATATCATCTTGGACAACTTTCCCCTGCATCAGGGGTATTTTCCAGATTCTTGCTGGCGATGCCTAAGGTTTCAAGAGGAAGGAAACTTTAGAATAACAGCATGGGCTGGTGATGCCAGATGTTATAGATTTGGGGGTGTGGGCAAAATGCACAGGGTCTCTTTCTGGAAATAGCTTGCATGCTTGGCACAACATCCAGCTGGCACTCCAGTGTGCTTGGATGAGAAGCAGCCAAATGGCCAAAGGGACACAGACAGGCAAAATGTTAGAATTCACAATAAGACCAGATCCAGAGAACTCAGTAGATAAATACTGAAATGAAACGTGAAGGAAACACACACGGGCGCTGAACTGAGATTATAAATCCACCTTCCTGTGATCCATTAAGTGATAAACCCTGGACATTTGGAATAGCTCAGTAGCCCTTTTCAGATCCCAGATTCACCTAAATGATCTGAGACCAGTATCTGTGGGACTGCCTTTCCCATTACACCCCCACATGCAGCCAGCTGGATGACCTTGGGCTCATCACAGTCCTGATAGTGCTGTTCTCACTGAGCAGTCCGGTCAGAGCTCTCTCAACCGCATCTACCTCACAAGATGTCTGTCTGTCTGTCTGTTGGGGAGAGGAGAGGGAAGGCAATTGTAAGCCACTTTGAGACTCCTTTGGACAGTGAAAAGCGGGTTATAAGAAAGAAATGTTCTTCTTTTTCTTCAAACAGCAATAGAGACGATGGACCAGAATTTGCTCAGAGTCCCCGGCCTCAAGGAGGTGATGCTGGCCTTGACCAGGGCCTTTTCACCCTATAACCTGGTGAATGCCCTGCCAACTGCGAGGACTTAACCACTTCCACAGGGCCTGCAAGGCAGAGCTATTCCACCCGATTATAGGAAATATAACCAACATCTAATTGGCTGGTCTGCCTTGAAAGGATCCTTTGAAGAAAAACCCCACTGCAACAACAAGGCGAAACACGTTGCCAAAATAAGAACACCCCACACCGTAACATCTAATACGGCAGCTGGCAGGCGGAGCGGACTAAACTATTTTATAAAATGTGATTTTAATATTGCATTTTAGACTTTGATGGAACCTGCCCTGAGACTTATGAAAGGGCGGGATAGAAAAAGAAAGATATTGATTTGTTTGCGTCAGCCACCTTGTGCATCTGGGTGGGTCAGCTGGGTGAACAGCGGCAGTGTCCATACATGTGAGCCGGTGACCATGCATACCATGCTCCCGATGTGCATAGTAGCTGGCCTCCCGACATGTGCAGACAAAATGTCTGAACAGGGCCATGCACAAGCGCACACCCCAACATCGGAAGAGGGACTGAAAAGCATTTGGAGTGGCACGCACAGATTTGGTCAAAGTTTTTAGACAGCAGAGTCACGATATCAATTACAAAGTACCTTCATAATCCAATTTCGGGATTGTTTTTGGAGTGTCACTCTTCAGGCGGCTTTCTGTTTGCACAGCTTCTTAATTCTGTTGCTTTATTACCGGCCGTCTTGTGCCGCTTGCGTCTTAGTAAGAAAGACAGGCTAGAAGGGCAGCAAATACATAAATAAAGAAAATGACTACGGCTTTACGATGAACAGATATTTTGATAGGATTCAGCATCATTGCATGCGGTGTATTGAAAGCTAGCCTGGTGTAGTAGTTAAAGTATGGCAGACGCTAACCTGGAGAACTGGGGCTGAATCTGCACGGAGCTTTTATTCCCATCCCAGGTCGATTCATTCCCTGCTGTGTACACTGAATGTGATTTCCATTTTGGTTTTGGGCAATTTACATTTTTCATCTGCAACAAGCAGGATTGATCCGGAATGATCCTATCTTTCCCCCGCGATATCCTGGAGTGGATATAACCCTTGATATTTGAAAAATCGGCATGAAAAATCTCTGCTTGTCCCAAACTAACTTACTGCCTTGGCTAGGGCGTCGGTTCAAAGGCTTCCTCATTCCCAGGTTGCAAGGCTTCCCTTAAAGGGGAAGCCCTAACTCCACCCCCCCCCACCCGTTCAAGAAAGGAAGAGACTCCTGCTGCGCTTGGCTCCCCACCCCCCACCCATTTCTGAGCTTCCCTAATCACATGCAGAACCCTTTCTGTTTCAATTGGGGGGGGTGGAATAGAGGAAGACCTGAGTTCAAATCGATCTGAATTCAGCAGGATCCGCAATGCAATAAACAAAGTAAGTGCAGAATCAGCCTGGGTTTGACTCCCCACGTGCAGCCAGCTGGGTGACCTTGGGCCAGGCACAGTTCTCTCACAGCCATTCTCATAGAACAGTTCTTTTGGGGCTCTCTCAGCCCCTCCTACCTCACAGGGTGACTGTTGTGGGGACTGTAAGGGAAAGGTGTTTGTAAGCGGGATCTAAAAAGCCCAGCTCTTCTTCTTCTATGACCATTTTATACATGCAGGGGAATCTTCTTCACATGACGGAGACATGACCAGCATCGGCCCAGTCCAATATAGATCACAGGCACTTGCTTGGGGAAGCAGAACGCCAGGAGATCCAGCCTAATTTTGAAAGTTCTTACAAAGGGGAGAAAATCTCCAGGTATTTCCAAATCCAGAGCCGGCAACAGACAAAGACCAAATTCACTGAAGAGTGATGCAGATTGCCGTGATAACATCTCATATTTTTGGTCTCAACTTACATCAGACAGGCCCAGAAAATTAGCCACCAACCGTTGCCGCCTCTGCTGCTCTGACCTTCCCAAAGGAAGGTGTGATCCCTCTGGGATGGACAAATAGGATGGACATTCCAAGCTGGATTAAGACTAGACACATCCTTTGAGTTGGGCAACTTTACAGCCTGAGATGTCTGGCGCTGGGAGCTCATACCAAGGACGCTTGGGATCTTTGAACACAATGATTTGGGCAGGGGTGGGGGGGATCAAGTAGCAGACAGATTTTGACAGCCCTGTAGGGTTTTCAAGGAAAGATCAGAGGTGGTTGGCCATTGCCTCTCTGCATAGCAACTCTGTACGATGGTGGTCTCCCATCCAGGTAGTAGTATTTATTGTATGGTGTGTATAGTGTTGCCAAGAGATCCAAGGATGGTCTAGCAGCCAGGCAAGAGATGTTAAGAGGTGGTTTGCCATTGCTTCCCTAGTGTTCCTTGGAGGTCTCCCATCCAAATACTAGGCAGGATCAACCCTGCTTAGCTTCCAAGATCTGACAAGATCAGGCTAGCCTGGGATATTCAAGGCAGAGCTATCCAACCACTACAGACTCTCTGCGACCTTTGCCCTTTTCTACTGCTACAGACATCTTTACTGATTTCAGATTCAGGTTGGCCACCGTGTTGGTCTGAAGCAGCAGAACAAATTTTGAGTCCAATGGCACCTTGAAGAGCAACAAAGTTTTATTCAAGTTGTAAGCTTGTTTGTTATTCTTTTGCAACTCATCATGTCTCATAACCCAATATCTCCTGGCCTTCTGGCAGGTCCACCACATATGGTAGAATGATGCATTTATCTTTTGACATTTCCAACATATATCAATATGGCTCTTATTAATTTTTGCAACGTCTTGAGGGGCAATATACCATCTAAAAGTATTTTGTACAAATAAAAAAAAAACATTTGACATTCATTGACTCAGTCCCTCCTATTGATCTAAACTTACATTCTCTCCAATGTTTTGAGCCCATTTTATCATACACTCTTTAATTTGTTCTGTTTCCGAGTCATATCATAATAAACATTTGTAGACTTTCCCTAGCAAGTGTTTTATATCACCTGTTATTAATTTTTCATAAACCATTTTTTCTCTCGACTGGTCCCCTTCGTTCCTAAGTTACCCTTTCAGTTTTAAAACTGGTAGTGAATTAACATTCTTTCCTTCTTTCTTAACAATCTGCCATTCTTTTATTTCAGCCAGGTCATCTTTCATGACAGCTTCTCTTTTAATTACTCCCAGGTTCCACAATTGGGAAGGCATCTGTCCTTTAATCTTGACATTTTAATTCCCTTACATTGTTCCTTTCACCCAGAGTTGAACCCAAACGAAAGATGACATTATAACCTTAGTTTGATATTCCCACAAGGCCAGTGTAGGTGATGGGGTAATGCCTGATGAAGTGAGCTGGGCACTTGAAAGCTTACAACTTTAATAAAACTTGGTTGATCTTCAAGGTGCCACAGGACTCAACATTTGCTTTACTAATTTCATGCCACTTTCCCAGAATGCCAGAACAAGACGGGCTTTGGGTCACCCTTCCTACTGTCTCTGCACAACCCGAGAGTCACATATGGTTACCAGCTCTGGGTTGGGGAATACCTGGGCCTATTCTGCACACAATAGATAATGCACTTTCAATGCACTTTAGAAGTAGATTATCCTGTTCTGCACAGGAAAATCCAGCTGCCAAAGCACATTGAAAGTGCATTATCCTGTGTGTGCGGAATGGGCCCTGGAGACTTTGGGGAAGGTTCGGAGTGGTTTGGATTTGGGGCGCCTCTCCCACTCCCAAATATGTTCCATCACAGGTAGTCAACCTGTGGTCCTCCAGATGTTCGTGGACTACAATTCCCATGAGCCCCTGCCAGCAAATGCTGGCAGGGGCTCATGGGAATTGTAGTCCACGAACATCTGGAGGACCACAGGTTGACTACCCCTGTATTACATGACCCCTGAGCCCACAACCCACATCCGAATCAGGGTATTGGATTGTAACCACGCTGGGACAGTTCCCCTCAGCCAGCCCTGCAGATTGATGACCTCCGTCGGTCGATAAAACATTTGCATGTCTTGCAAAGTGCCTGGGATATTATTGATGAATAAATAAATGATAAGACAAATGCACTCAGTTCTCCTTAACCTCAGCAGTGCTCAGACTCATCCCACGGTGTTTTTCCAGCGATCCAGGGCTGTTCCAGGAACCATCAGAAGATGATGGCTAAAAAGGCAAGTGGGATTTTGGGCTGTATCAAGCGGAGTATCGTGTCCAGATCACGGGAGGTGGTGGTACCGCTTTACTCTGCTCTTGTTCGGCCTACTTGGAGTCCTGTGTTCAGTTTTGGGCACCCCAGTTGAAGAGAGATGTAGACAAACTGGAACGTGTCCGGAGGAGGGCAACAAAGATGGTGAGGGGTTTGGAGACCAAGACGTATGAAGAAAGGTTGGGGGAGCTTGGCCTGTTTAGCCTGGAGAGGAGACGATTGAGAAGGGACATGATAGCCATCTTCAAGTATTTAAAAGGCTGCCATGTAGAGGAAGGAGCAGAGTTGTTCTTTCTTGCCCCGGAGGGACGGACCAGAACCAATGGGATGAAATTAATTCACAAGAAATTCTGTTGGCTGACCACACATTTGGTGATGAGAGGCTTTTGGGGTGTGGTGGGGATCCAGGTTCCAAGCCCCACCTAGGAAACTTACTTCAAGGCCAGTGTGTCTCTCAGTGGTTTCTCAGTGGAACAGGGTTGTGAGTGTCCTGCATAGTACAGGGGGTTGGACTAGATGACCAACTCTATGATTTCACGATTCTACGAGAAGCAGCAATTCATGGCTTCTGGATGTGAGTCTGTGTAAGGGAGGGCATCTCATGGAATTCAAAGCAGATGTGAAGGTTCAGACACGTACCTTACTTAAGGCCACACAGATTAATCTCTGGCTTCATGTGAGAGAGAGGACAGGTTGATCCTACTTCTGTTTCCCACCCCGTACAAAGATTACACAACAAGGAGAAACTCAAAAGGTGAAGCTTCCCCCATATCAGGTATAGCATCACCTGTTGAATTTCTGCCTGCCAGAGAACTGTTAAATACTCAAGGGGGGGAGGGGGCAACTCCAATGTAAGACATGACCAGATCACCTGTGTCCCCTGCGACCTTGACATTTTCAGAACAGTTTGACTGACCAAGGTGGGGTGGAGACTCTCTCCAACCTGAAAATTAAATTTCAAAAGATGTGGAGAGTTCAGAAGGTTGGTCGAGTTTGGATATGCAAGAGAAAAAAATGCAGCACTTGCTTAAAGAATAAAATAGTTTTATTTCTGAAGAGAAACAGCTAGGCACTGAAAGAGGCTGAGACCTAACTAACTGCTCTGCTGCCTGCATTCACTCTGTTATTCAACTGCTGTTCTGGAAGCAAGCAGGGAGGAAGTGTGCTCAAAAAGCAGGAAGTCGCCTGTTGAGCCAATCCGGACAGTGGGGGGGGGGGATAATTTGAAAATCATGAAAATCATAATTTGAAAATCCTATCCTACCTATGCTAAATATACATCTCTTCCTATGCCCCCTACAGGACACCCTTTATATTATGTTCAATTATGCATACTGTAGTGCAGATCTTGCCTATTCCAAGAGTGAATACAGAACTCCCGCTGCATAGCTGGTCCCCACCCCAGTTTCACCCACACCCAAAGAGGTCCTGATCCAGCTCCATGAATGCAAATATCAGATTTCGGGAGAGTTTCTGGTTCAGCCATCGCGTCAGCCGCAGATTGGAGTAGCAGTTGGTATTGAATTAGGGTTACTGAGGTTCTAATCCTCTTTCCAAGGGATGACTTCACCCATCACTCTCTCATTCTAGCCTACCTTGTAGGGTTGTTGTGAGGACAGAATGAAGAAACGGAGGAAGATTTATGCTGCCCGGAGCTCCTTGGAGGAAGGGCAGGGTACAAATAAACCAGTGCCCAAGGCAAACCACTGTACCCTTGGCCTTATCCTTTCCACCTGCAATACGAGGAGAATCACACTGGTCTATCCCAGGCTGAGCAAACACACACCAAGCACGGCAGAAGTTGTTAGGGCCGCTCCACAACAAAGGAAGGGGCCTCCGCAGAAGCTCAGAGGCTCACCATCTTTCCTTGTTATTTCATACATGTCGAGGCTGAGATCTGGCTTCACAAACAGGCTGCCAGGGCTGCAGCCTGAGCAGAATTACACCCCACAGGGAACGGTCAAGCCTCTGCCGTTCCCCAGGCCGCTTTGTGTCTTGACGCCGAGGGTGTGTGTTTCTGTTCGGCCTTTTGCGAGCCCTGGGAGTATTCCATCAACGGCTCGATTCTCACCTCCGCCGGGCCAGCGAGTTATTTATTATTGCCGTGCAACCTTTTCCGATGCCCCCCCCTTTTTTCGCCTAAGCAAATGTTTTTAAGCATTGTGGGAGTCAGGCCTTTCCATGAGCTCAGCCAGCCTCGCCTGCCTCCCACCTACACACACACACACACACACAAGACGGACCGGCAGACAAAGCCTTGACTGAGTGAGAGCCGAAGTCCCACCCTGCTGCTGACCTGTGGACGGACCTCGCTGGGTCCTGCCAGGAGTGAGTAACGTAGCAACCAGCTGAGAAAGGCCAAGCAATAGCTCCTTTCTGCAGCACTGAATTTGGAAAGAGCTTGGCTGCTTTCCGGTGGCCCAGGAGAGCTCTGTGGGACGGTGCCCTTCTTCCCATTTTACGGGGTTGGGAAACTGATGCTGAGCGATGGGGGCTTGACCAAAGTTGCACAAGATGTCCCTGGTGGGAATTGGGCTTGAATCTAGAACCGCTGGGGGGAGCTGCTGGACTACGCTCAAATCCTGCAGAGGGAAGCCCCCACAATGGAGGAGAATAAGAATCATAGAGTTGGAAGGGGCCATACAGGCCATCTAGTCCAATATCCTGCTCAACGCAGGATCAGCCCAGAGCATCCTAAAGCATCCAAGAGAAGTGTGTATCCAACCTTTGCTTGAAGACTGCCAGTGAGGGGGAGCTCACCACCTCCTTAGGCAGCCTATTCCACTGCTGAACGACTCTGACTGTGAAAATTCTTTTCCTGATATCTAGCCTATATCGTTGTACTTGTAGTTTAAACCCTTTACTGCGTGTTCTTTCCTCTGCAGCCAACAGAAACAGCATCCTTTCCTCCTCCAAGTGACAACCTTTCAAATACTTAAAGAGGGCTATCATGTCCCCTCTCAACCTCCTTTTCTCCAGGCTGAACATTCCCAAGTCCCTCAACCTATCTTCATAGGGCTTGGTCCGTTGGCCCCAGATCATCCTCGTCGCTCTCCTCTGTACCCTTTCAATTTTATCCACGTCCTTCTTGAAGTGAGGCCTCCAGAACTGCACACAGTACTCCAGGTGTGGTCTGACCAGTGCCGTATACCATGGGACTATGACATCTTGTGATTTTGATGTGAGGAGGAGCTGAAGAAAAAGGAGCAAAAGCAGAAGAGCTGGTTTCTTATACCCCGCTTTTCACTGCCAGAAGGAGTCTCAAAGTGGCTTACAAGTTTCAAGTGCCTTCCCTTCCTCTCCCCATAACATGCACCTGTGAAGGAGGTGGGGATGAAAGACTTCTGACAGGACAGCTCTAGGAGAACAGCTCTAACAGGACTGTGATGAGCCTAACATCACCCAGCTGGTTAAATGTGGAGGAATGAGGAATCAAACCCGGCTATCCAGATTAGAGGCGGACACACTTAACCACTACACTACACTGGATAATTACCAGTTTATTTATAATCTCTGGTCCTAAAGTTGTTTGCCTTGTCTCAACTAGAGTCAGGGCCTTCTTGTCCCTGGTCCCAATCTGGTCCCTGGTCACTCTTCCTCCAGGCACCCAGCTGAGACCACAGCGGATTGGAAAGAGACAGGCCTCCCCCTCTTCACTCCCCCCCCCAATTCTATACCACCCTCTGGTTAAGTAACAGAGGATGCACAGGTGGGTGGGTGGAGATAGGATTGGTTTCACATTGCGTTTTAAACTGTGTCTTTAATATTGTGTTTTGTTGTTGCGCATCACCTCGAGCCTGTTTGCATTGAGGGGCAGTATAAAAATCTAATAAAAAAACAAACAAACAGTCATCAATCACTTACCCCTCTGAGGCAATAAAGTCCAGAATAGCAAGCATGTGATGAGTTCTAGTGTTTGTCTCTGACTTTTTGTGGCAAGCCAATCCCAGAAGAAAAAAGTCTCAAGCTGGCGATGGCAAAGTGATTTAATACTCAAACCAAATTCCCGGTATTCAAAGCGGTTTCAGAACGGATTCCCAGGTATATGTCCGTTTTCGATTTCTTCCTCAGTGAACTCTAAATCTCAATATTGTAATGACTCAATTCCTCTAATAATGCTTTTTGGTTGTTGAATATAACTTAGTCTCAATAATATCTTGGGTGAGAGCCAGCTTGGTGTAGTGTTTAGGAGTGCGGACTTCTAATCTGGCTAGACGGGTTGGATTCCCCGCTCCCCCACATGCAGCCAGCTGGGGGACCTTGGGCTCACCACAGCACTGATAAAGCTGTTCTGACTGAGCTGTGATATCAGGGCTCTCTCAGCCTCACCCACCTCACAGGGTGTCTGTTGTGGGGAGAGGAAAGGGAAGATGAATGTAAGCTGCTTTGAGACTCCTTCAGGAAGAGAAAAGCAGCATATAGAAACCAACTCTTCTTCTTCTTCAGTAATATCACAGGGTGTCTGTTGTGGGGAGAGGAAAGAAAAGGCGATTGTAAACCACTTTGAGACTCCTTTGGGTAGAGAAAGGCGGCATATGAGAACCAACTCTTCATCAATCCCAAACTGGTCTCGTAAATTCAAATTTGTAGGGATCTACTAATATTAACTTCACTACATGTAATTCCTCTAGAGCAGTGACCCCTTCGCCATCTTGAGACTTTTTCTTCTACTGTATTACGGCTGACCTGTTGCATTACATCCTGATCCCAGAAGTTAAGCAGAATCGACTAGAATTAGGATGGGAGACCACCAAGGAACGTTACGGGTCATGACGTGGAGGCAGGCAATGGCAAACCATCTCCGAACATCCCTTGCCTGGCTGCCACAGTCTTAGGATCTCCTAGCTACAAGACATGCATGCTACGTGATAAATAAATAGATCCTTGGTCTCTCAAGGCCAGTGTTATCTACTCAGACTAGTAATAGCTCTCCAGGGGCTCAGGCAAAGGTCTATCCACATCACCCAATGCCGGACCCCTTAGCTGGAGATCCCGGGGATCGAACCTGGGACCTTCTGCATGCCAGGCAGAGGTTCTTCCACTGGGCTGCAGGCTGTCCCCTGTTCCTCCATTTATTGGAGCATCAACTTGTGCAGACTGCGTTTGTCAGGGGTAGGAAGGTAGGTGAAGAGAGACGAAGCAGCACCCAGGCCCGGAATCAACTCACGCCTGAAGAGAGCCTTCCCCAGCTTTGAGCTGCCACACGCCTCACCCGGCATCTGCATGACTCACGTGCCCGTCCCACCACCGTGTGTCAATGGAACACTCTGCCCAATTCTGGGCAGGGACTCTGTCATTGCTATAAAAGGCACCTTGTGGCACCTCAAAGGCGAGCAGATTTACAGTGCCTTAAGCCGCTGCGGAACGAATGTCATTTTTACGGACCAATAAATCCGTCTTTTGGGTGCCGTGAGACTAGTACATGGTGACTAGTACGTTTACCGTAGGGATGCTGGTCCCCGGGCAGGACCAGGGCATTCCCTGTTTTACAGCTCATCTCCACTCAGCAGAGATCAGTTCCCCTGGAGGAAATGGCTGATTTGGAAGGTGGAGTCCATAGCATTAGACTCCACTGAGGCCCCTCCCTGCCCCAAATCCCACTCACTCCTGGCTCCACCCCCAAAGTCTCCAGGTATTCCCCAACCCAGAGCTGGCCACCCCATCCAGGCTACAGAGATCAGTTCCCCTGGAGAAAAGGGCTGCTTGGGAGGGGGGACTCCGTAGCCTTAGACTCCACTGAGGTGCCCCAAATCCCACCCACTCCTGACTCCCACACCTTCACCTAGGCACTAGCTTCATGGGTGCTGAACTAAATTTTCAAGCCGCTTGAGAGAAGAAAACTATTATCTGATAAATGGACTTTTCCCATCAGCTCCATTTCGATCGGTTATCTTAAAAAATACATTTAAAGACTATACTGGCTGCTAGACCTACCTTCTACTGAACCATTGTGTGTGTCCATAATTAGGTGTCTGAAGAAGTCCCAATTTGGGTCGAAACGCATTGGGTCTGAAGTTTACCATTGTATAGCGCATATAACGTTTTTCTACGAATAGTCTATGGGCCTTGTGTATGTTTTACACCGGCTTCCATGAGCTCTGCTTGGCAAAATTATACGGCTTGAAAAATATGATGGTCTCTTTGGTGCCACCAGACTCCTGTGCATAGTTCCTCCAAGGCTCTAAACCCACTGAACTGAAATCAAAGGGGTTAGAGGGGAGGAATTGGGCAAAAAGTTACACTTCTGAAGCTGCCGCTTTAGGATTTGGCCCTCCTAGGAAGGGAAATCCATGGAGATTTACCACTGGGGCAGAGCAGTTTGGAAAATTGAGGGGCCTTGGCAGGATCTAACCCACCCTTCGCAGCCACCTCTGGGAAAACGGATCTGCTGTCATTTCTGGGAGCTCTGCCAGTTGGCAATGCTATTGGAGCATCAGATAAGGATCTGGGATTCCCAGGTTCAAATCCCCACCTGTGTATGCCATGTACTGGGATATTTGGTTAAGATAGCAGAATATTGCCCAGTCATAGAAGCATGAAACAGAGTGCAGTCAATAAATCTCCCAAGAAGTATATGGCAAAAAAAAGCAATATTACATTTATTCAAGTCGATCCAGTTCACATTCAGGTCGTGGCCGACAGGAGAGAGGGAAGCCTTATCTAAGGAGGACTTCCCCGATCACGAATGGTCAGCTTGTCTGGCGTCATGTAGGTGGGAGTGGAAGGGCACTGTTGCAGCAGGAGACTGGCAGATACGCTTGTTTCCATGGAAGGCCATGTGCAGTCAGTGAGAGGACCAAGGGAGAAAGAGAGGAGGGCTCAGAGGGCAGCTCCCAGGTGAAGACAAACAGAGGCATCCTTTTCAAGCTGCTAACCCCTGTACACACGTAAGAGCAGGGGTAGTCAAACTGCGGCCCTCCAGATGTCCATGGATTACAATTCCCATGAGCCCCCTGCCAGCATTCGCTGGCAGGGGCTCCTGGGAATTGTAGTCCATGGACATCTGGAGGGCCGCAGTTTGACTACCCCTGCGTAAGAGTGATGTAGCGCCCCCTGTCCAAATGTCTAGGCATGCTGAGTTGCTCCCTCCAACACCAGGGAAGCTCACTGGCTGACCTAGGGCCAGTCAAACATGTTCCTCCTCCCTCCCAGGACTGTGGTGAGAATAAAAGGAGTCCCCAGTTCCCCCACTGGGAAGAGAAGTGGCATATAAACACCTAAAGAAATACATTAGGAACTTCCTTCCTTCCTTCCTTCCTTCCTCTTCTTTTCAATTTCATCCTTACAACAACCCTGTGAGGTTGGACAGGCTGAGAAAGTGTGACTGGCCCAAGGTCCCCCAGCAATTTTTACTGACGTGAGGGTTCGAACCTGGGACATTCCCAGATCCCACACCACCCTGGCTCCTTTTCAAAGAAGGGACCCCCCACCCCCACACACACACCCTTAGCAATTTTTTTTTTTTAAAAAACAGACAATTTCTAAAGCAACCTCCATCATGATGGCCGTAATAGGTTTGCCCGGCAGTATCCCATTTAAGGCCAAAGTCAAGCCAAGGAGGTGGTGAGTAACGGAAAGAAACGCTAAGCTATGGCCTCTCCAAAAGGCCAGGATGAGTCCCAACGCAAAAACTCCTTTTCTCTTTTGCTGTGCTTTAAGGACTTTGGCTCCTTTTGAGAACTTGACTCACTCCAAGCCGCCTTCCTAGAGAAGCCGATATCTTTGGTCCAAGCCCTGCACGGCCCCTGCTGGCCAAAGCGGCTTCAGCTCTCTCCGTGATCCGAAGCAAGGTGCAGACAGGAAGCCTAGCAGAAATTTCCACTTATCAACTTAAAGTAGGGGTAGTCAAACTGCGGCCCTCCAGATGTCCATGGACTAGAATTCCCAGAAGCCCCTGCCAGCATTAGCTGGCAGGGGCTCCTGGGAATTGTAGTCCATGGACA
>BDOT02000003.1:153857712-153869830 GCA_003118565.2 Paroedura picta | reverse complement strand
AGCCTCATTTACCTCACAGGTAATATCAGGGCTCTCTCAGCCTCACCAGCCTCACAAGTGTTGTGGTGAGAGGAAAGGGAAGGCGACTATAAACCGCTTTGAGCCTCCTTCGGGTAGAGAAAAGCGGCATATAAGAACCAACTCTTCTTCTTCTTCAGTAATCTCAGGGCTCTCTCAGCCTCCCCTCCTCACAGGGTGTCTGTTGTGGGGAGAGGAAAGGGAAGGTGACTGTAAGCCGCTTTGAGATTCCTTCAGGTGGAGGAAAGTTGCATATAAGAACCAACTCTTCTTCTTCTTCAGTAATATCAGGGCTCTCTCAGCCCCACCCACCTCACAGGGTGCCTGTTGTGGGGAGAGAAAGGGAAGGCGACTGTAAGCCACTTTGAGACTCCTTCGAGTAGAGAGAAGCGGCCTCTAAGAACCCACTCTTCTTCATAAACCAACCCAAATCACATAAATTATTTGTGCCGTTTGTGACTCCCCTTCTGTACCCACACAGCATGCCTTCCACCCTCTATACCTCCCCTCTTCTCCAGTTCAGGATTGCAAGGTGGCCTGGCTATCACCCGTTACAGAGGCATCGGGAGACAGGGTAGCCCGGTCTCATTTTATATCTGCCTCACTCAAACACTTTGTGAAGCCATTGGGGTCGGGAATGGGTGGGTGGGTGGATAGGATAGGTGGGTGAATGCTTGGATGGATGTTTGGATGGGTGGATAGGATAAGTGGGTTCCTGCATGGATAGATGGATGGGATAGATCAGGGGTAGTCAACCTGTGGTCCTCCAGATGTCCATGGACTACAATTCCCATGAGCGAATCCATCAAGGCCTTAAGGTGCCTCATACTAAATCAAGGTCAGTATCATCCATCCAGAATGGCAGTGACTTTCCAGGTGTCTCCACTAGACGCAGGGGTAGTCAACCTGTGGTCCTCCAGATGTCCGTGGACTACAATTCCCATGAGCCCCTGCCAGCGTTTGCTGGCAGGGGCTCATGGGAATTGTAGTCCATGGACATCTGGAGGACCACAGGTTGACTACCCCTGGGATAGATGGGTGGATGGATGGATATACCAATATTTTCCATGTGTGTGTATAACAAAATTTGAGTCCAATGCACCTTTTAAGACCAGCAAAGTTTTATTCTAGGCGTGAGCTTTCATGTGCATGCACTCTCCCTCAAGAAGTGTGAGGAAGTCTGAGGAAGTGTGCATGCACATGAAAGCTCACGCCTAGAATAAAACGTTGCTAGTTTTAAAGGTACCACTGGACTCAAATTTTGTGCTGCGGCTTCAGACAGACATAGCTGCGCACCTGAACTCGTGTCTACATGTGTTCCGTTCCCTGAAAAACACAAAATGGTGCAGAGGGAAATGAGATACTTATTAGTTATAGAACCCCTGTGTGTTTTGCATATAGCTTTGTCAGAGTATCTTTCCCATTCTTTTTCATTCTGTTCTCTTACATGCAAAACATTCTAAAAGATTTCCCCTGACGAAAGCTGTATGGGAAACAAGTAAGGGTTGTATAACTAATAAATATCGCATTTCCCTCTGCACCAATTTTATTCCTTTTTTTTTTTGCCCTGGTGGGCCTCCCATCCTTCCATCTTTCCCTGAGAAACACAGCCCCCGGATTCCAACCAACAAGGAGTTGACTTTTATTTATGGGTTGCACATAACGCTATAGAAAGTCAGGTAGAAGTTAGGATGAACTTGTGAACTGTTTCCCTGTTCCAGCAATGGGGATCCTTTGTTAGAAATGGATTCCAGCCAGCCAGCTGTAAGCAGCTCTTGGCCACTGTTTTGCTCTGCCGGGGCCCCCCCTCTGCTCCCCCATGATTGCCCTTTTCCAACCGCCTCCCCCCAACAGTGCATCCGTTCTTAGTGGTCGCTTTTTGGAGAGGCGGAACCTAGCCGGTCCATCACACTCCCCTTTCACAAAGAAATCTGACAAAGTGCCCTCTTTCTAATGAAGATTTTTCTGGAGGCAGCCTTCCCCCTTCCAAGCTGCGGTCCAGCTCTATAGCATCTCTCCCCCTCCCCAGCTAAACCTTGCAAGAGACAGAGGGTCACAGCTGTGCTGTCTTCTGGAGAAGGTTACCATTTCTGATCTTCATCGTAAGGAATCTCTGGGACTTTCCGCATGTCAGTCTGGAAAAGACTGTCTAAA
Organism: Paroedura picta; assembly: GCA_003118565.2. NCBI lineage: Eukaryota > Metazoa > Chordata > Lepidosauria > Squamata > Gekkonidae > Paroedura > Paroedura picta. The sequence goes on along the minus strand of BDOT02000003.1, from coordinate 153,867,658 downwards.
GGCACTGAGTGTGATTTAGTTGGGTGTCCATACTTATGAGTGAGCCCCCCTGGCTTGCAGCTTCTCGTGAATGTCTAACACAGTGGTCCCCAACCTTTTTTATCACCGGGGACCGGTCAATGCTTGACAATTTTACTGAGGCCCCGGGGAGGGAGATAGACTTTTGCCAAGGGACATGGCCACCTGAGCCCCTGCTCCACTTGCTTTCCCTCCGGCGCCCCTGACTTCCCGCCATCCACTGGGGGGCGATGCCAGCAGCAGCTGTGCAGTGCCACGCCGAGGGGGAGCCCCAGCCATGGCAGCCGCTGGAGAGCACCAAAGGTGAGCCGGAGGCAGAGTGGCAGGGCAGCCCCCGAGGCAGCAGCCAGGGAGGAGGACGAGGAGGAGCCACGGCGCAGTACCAACTGAACCATGGACCGGTGCCGGTCCCCAGACTGGTGGTTGGGGACCGCTGGTCTAACATTTGAAGAAGGAAACAGCCACCAGAGGCCCAAGTCCTGACCGGAGAATCCTCCTAATGACCTTTTGCATTGAAGAAGAAGAGTCAGTTCTTATATGCCGCTTTTCTCTACCCGAAGGAGTCTCAAATCAGCTTATAATCACCTTCCCTTTCCTCTCCCCACAACAGACACCCTGTGAGGGAGGTGAGGCTGAGAGAGCCCTGATATTACTGCTCAGTCAGAATAGCTCTGTCAGTGCTGTGTTGAGCCCAAGGTCACCCAGCTGGCTGCATGTGGGGGAGCGTGGAATCAAACCCGACTCACCAGATTAGAAGTCTGCACTCCTAACCACTACACCACGCTGGCTCTTGTTTTGTTAGCTTTTCAGATGATCTCAGCAATATCCAGGATCCACTTTTTAGGCAAGAACTTTTAATCAGGAACACCTTGATGCAATACCTAATCAAAGTTGTAAACCCCGAGCACAGGAGATCTTCACCCTCCTTCCTTACAATGCCCTACCCTCTGCAGACTTGAGTGGGGAATTTGATGGACTCCCAGTCAAGGAACGGCTCTGTATTTGCAATGAGGGTCAGGATGAGACCACAGAACACGTCTTATTTGAGTGCAGATTCTAGAATCCTATTTGCACAGGCACTTTAGTACCAACATTTATAGGATGCCCTCGCGGCCTGAGAAAACATCGCCTGCAACTGTTGTTATCAGATTCAAACAGTCTTCTAACTAACAAAGTTGCAGGATTTACTTGGCTGGCTTCTAGAATAAGCAAATGTCAGGTCACTAACATATAGCCGTTCTAAGTATACCGATCAGTTTGTAGAACTATGTTCTATGTTTTTAGGCTAGTAGCTTTTATGGTGTGTTCCTTAATCGTGTGTTTAGTTTGTATATTTCAATTCTCTTACTGCTATTACGTCTCGTTTTACTTTTGTATTTCATTGCTGTGGTCCCCAACCACCGGGCCGGAGCCCGGTGCCGGGCCGCGAAGGCCCTGGCACCGGGCCAAGGCTCCCTCTCCCCGCCCCCCCCCCGGCAATCTTCTTACTGTGGGGGGGGAGAGTAAAGCAGGGCCACAAATGCGCCATGCGTGGCTGAAAACGTGCATTCGTGCATGCACAAAAGTGCTGCGCATGCGTGTTTTTGGATGTGCATGCGCGACGTGCGCGGCATGCGCAGCCGGGCAATCTCCCTGCTGCCGCCGGTCCCCAGACTGAAAAAGGTTGGGGACCACTGTTTTATTGGCCTGTGACCGCAAAATAAATATTAATTGTTGATTGTGAGCTTTTCGTATGCCGTACGACCTCCCCAAGGTCTCGCGTGACCGTGCCTTGTTTCTCCGCAGCAAGAACGCCAACAACTCCCACAGCGAGCTGAAGTCTCTCCCCCTGCGCGTGGAAGCTCTCGTCCATCTTACGACTCACGAGTGAGTGGGATGCCCTGAGAAAAGGGCTGCGCTTAAGGTCTGAGCAAGTGGGATGCCGGAGAACAGTCTCACCTGCCCGTTGTGTCCTCCAGCCTGGAGACCGGAAAGAGATGAATGATAGGTTATTTGTTTAAATAGCTACATGCCGCTTTTCTCCCCAACGGGCAGAGTGGCTCGCAGTAACGTTCTGACCGTAAGATTCCTGGGATTTGAATCTGATGAAATCCTAACTGAATAGGAAGCTATTTCATTGGTTGTTGTCGTTATTCACAAAACGTGTGCTGCCTTTCTACCCACTCAAGGCAGCTAACAATTAAACAATATCTGTTCCACTATATATTTCTGGTAAGGCCTAGGAGGAGGAGCTGGTCTCATGGCTTAAGTGCCACTCAGTGCTTAACACCCACTCAGGGTGGCTGTCCCACCCCTGAGTGCCTCCTCCTTCTCCAACCAGCTTTCCTGCCTGTCCAGCGGCCAGCCAATCGCCTTCCTTCCCCCCTGACCACCCCCTTCTCCTTCCACTTCCCTCTGAGGCTTGGAGGCTGCAGATCCCTGCCACCTGAGAGCTGCCCCTGCCAGTGAGTTCCCTAAGAGCTGCCTGCAGCCTTTCCAGGTCCTGGGGGGAGGGAGAGGCCATCCATAGGGTTCTTCTACTCCACCCACCCACCCACCCCCAATCTAGCATCCGTTGTATTCCTTAATGCAATGGGCTTGGTTCCTCATATTAATATAAGAATAATTTTCTGAAAACCAACCTTAAGTTCCATATTAAAAAGGCATAAACCATTCATTAAAAGGTAAGGCCAGAAGGAAGAATCCAATGAGGGAAAGCCAGACAGAACAGAAGAGTTTTCACCCTCGGGTGGAAGACGGTGACTTTCCCAGGGGAGAGGGCTCTGTAGTTTTGGTGCAATGATCCAGAAGGCCCAGAAAGTTGGGGGAACCTCAAGCAGTGTCTAGGAAGATGGCCTTTTAGTGGTAGGGTAGGTTCACACAGGAGTAGGTGGTCCTTCCGGTAAATCTCGACTTACTGAACACTCTGTCTGTCCTTCCAACAGAGTATCCAAGCCAGACACTCTGGGTCTTCCAGGTTCCGGCTGGGCTCCAGGCCGAGCGGTACTACGAGAGCAAGATGTGGGGCCCGGCATGTGTCATGTCTATGAGGTGAGTGTCACTAGCTTGGAGGAAGGTGCTGATATGCCTGGGAGTTAGAATCATAGAATCATAGAGTTGGAAGGGGCCATAAAGGCCATCTAGTCCAATCCCCTGCTCAACGCAGGATCAGCCCAGAGCATCCTAAAGCAGTTCATGTCAGGCTCACGTTTAGAAGCTTCAGGCCCTTCCTTGCCTTCTCGTCTCTCTTTCCCCCTGCCACACAAATACAAAATATGCCACTTTCTGCAGATGAAGAAGAGTGCCCTTCGTGTCGGGACTCCTTTCATTTGCTCTAATTTCCTTTCTGGCTTCCTCCCAAAATGTCAGGACGCTTTTCTCTTACAGCGACTCTTCATCTCATCCCTAGTTAGGAAAAAGGCCGAGATGTTCAGTCTCCACTGCATCTCCACTTCTGTGTGGCACCAGTAAAACCAGTGATCAGCTGGTGAGGAGCCAGCTCAGGGCCTAAGCCAAAGTGCATCTTTCTAAACCGGTCAGACAAGATTATGTGAACAGCCAAGAAGGATCCATAGCACTATATGAACCGTGGGGACAAGATGTGAGCTAGCAGGGACAGGAAGCATCTCTAATTCCTGTGTGAACTGGGGAGGACAGGAAGCATCGATATGTGGGGAGAGAAGAATTGGCCATGGTGTTATGTGAGCTAGGAGGACAGGAAGCATCCATGACGTTAGGTGAGCCAGGAAGCATCTGTAGAGCAAAATCAGCCATGGGGAGGGCTACTTGGCCTTGCCAAACCTCTGTATCCTAGTTGCTGAGGGAGTAATTGTGAACAAGCGTGGTGACCTTCAAGCCCTGCTTGTGGGTTTCCTGGAAGCATCTGAGATAGATGCAACCGGGTGGGCTTTTGGTCTGCTCCAGCCAGGCTCTGCTTATATTCTTCCATTGAGCCCAATTCTCTGTCCCCAGCATGCTTGCCTATCCTCCTCGGATCATTTTCTTCCTTCCGGGGCTTCACTTCTACCCTCTGGGTGTGGCTCCTACTCTCCCTGTTGAGCCTTTTCTTCTTTTTGCCCTACAGTTCGGGAACAAGGGTCCGAGCGCCATCAGCGAAGGGATCTTGGATGTCAGCTGCCCGATCCGAACGAACGGCCGAGACGTGCAGTACGTCACCCGCTACCTGGCAAGGGCCAATTGCTCCTCCAACCACCCTGTCAACCCATCTCGCCTCCAGGTAATGAGGAATAAGGCGAAGAGAGGGGCGGTAACCGGAGAGGAATGGACAAAGATGTGGCCTGGAGGGGCTGGAATTCCAACAGGGGGGTGGCTTAATACAGAATGGAAAGGACAGAGGAAAAGAAGCAAGAATGTCTTTAAAAGAAAAACTGCAGTTAGGTTCAGAGGGTGTGCAGTAGAACAGATCCGACGAAGGGGAACCCGGGGGGGGGGGACCCGATCCCTCCCCCCCAAAAAAATCTTATTGGTTCTATGGTGCTCCCAGACTCAAATCTAGCTTTTTAACTGCTCTATGAGAGCCAGTTTGGTGTAGTGGTTAGGAGTGCGGACTTCTAATCTGGCATGCCGGATTCGATTCTGCACTCCCCCACATGCTGGGTGACCTTGGGCTCACCACGGCTCTGATAAAACTGTTCTGACCGAGCAGTGATATCAGGGCTCTCTCAGCCTCACCCACCTCACAGGGTCTCTTGTGGGGAGAAGAACGGGAAGGCGACTGTAAGCCGCTTTGAGACTCCTTCGGGTAGGGAAAAGCGGCATATAAGAACCAACTCTTCTTCTTCTTCTTCTTCTTCTTCTTCTTCTTCTTCTTCTTCTTCTTCTTCTTCTTCTTCTTCTTCTTCTTCTTCTTAGTAAACCGACTGCAGATCCAGGTTCAACCGTCTTCAGACAGCTGTAGTACACACAACCAATTAAAACCGAAACCTTTAGGGCAGTGGTCCCCAACCCTTTTCAGGCTGGGGACTGGTGGCAGCAGGGAGGGCGATTGCCCGGCCGCCCATGCGCAGCTGCGCAATGCGCATGCGCGGCCCTGCTTCCCTCTCCTCCCCTCCCACAGTAATAAGCTTGCCGGGCCGCAAGCTTGCGACCTGGAAAGTTTCTTACTGCAGGGGGGGGGGCGCGGAGAGAGGAAGCTGCAGCCCGGTGCCAGGACCTTCACGGCCCGGCACCGGGCCACAGCCCGGTGGTTGGGGACCACCACTTTAGGGCACCTTTAGGAATGATCACATGTATTCCTGCATCAGTGTGGGCTTTAGTATTGGTTGATAATGGCAAACCTGTTACAGACTTTTTGTGTGAGAAGAACAAAAATGAAATGGTGGTGTATGGTTTTTGAGCATTGTTGAGTTTTTAGAAAAAAGGCGTTTTATTCCTTCTATATAATAATAGTGTAACTGATAAGTAAGTTGACTTAAAATTGGCATAGATAAAACCAGGATCCTTTCCATTTCATTTTTATGAATCTTTTCTCTCTTCTTTTTCTTTCTCTTTAATATCTATCTGCACCCAACATGGTGTTGTGATTAAGAGCAGCAGCTTCTAATCTGGCAAACCGGGTTTGGTTCCTTGCTCCTCCTTGGGCTGGTCACAGTCCTGATAGTCCTGTTCTCACAGAGCAGTAATATCATGGCTCCCTCAGCCCCATCTACCTCACAGGATGCCTTTTGTGGGGAGAGGAAAGGGAAGGCAGTTGTAAGCCATTTTGAGACTCCTTCAGGCAGTGAAAAACAGGGTATAAAAAACAACTCTTCTAAAAAAAAAAAGCTTTGTTTTCGTGAATCACTTTGTCTGATACAAAATAGCAAATGATGATTTTACACTGGCTATTCCCTGCTAGTCGGCTGATGTAGAACAGTGAAGGGTACCAAAGGGTACCAGAACAGGGGAGGGTACCAAAGATTTTTTGTTGGGGGGGGGAGGGCTTGAGAGCACGGAGCACTTTTATTTATTTTATTTATTTATTCTTTGATTTATATGCCGCCGCTCTCAAAGACTCGCGGCGGTTTACAATGAAATGGTAAAAGCGCAGAACCCTTAAAATCTCCGGCACATTAAAACACCTTAAAAGATGGCTATTGGTTTTGTGACAAGTGCTGTGAGCAAACCTCTGTGTGTGTGTGTCCCCCCCCTCCCCTTGCTGTTTAGCTGGACCCACTCCCGACATCTTTTCCTGGCCAAGATCAGCACTATGTCCAGAGGCATGACGCAGGCTGGAGCAGCAGCACTGCAAGGAACGGTTTCACTCTGGTAGGTTTGGCTCCTCACCTGTTCTCAAATGGACCGTCCCCTTCCTGACTTCGTTGTGTGGGGCTCCAGCATCTCCTCTCTTTGAGCGCCGCCCTCCCCTGTGTCCGTTCAGGAGGGGAGGTGGAGTTCCCTCCACCCATGTTCCCTTCACAGCAACCCTGCAAAGGGCAAAGGCAATTGAATCATAGAATCATAGAACCATAGAGTTGGAAGGGGCCAGACAGGCCATCTAGTCCCACCCCCTGCTCAATGCAGGATCAGCCTGAAGCATCCAGGAGAAGTCTCTGTCCAGCCACTGATTAGAATCATAGAACCATAGAGTTGGAAGGGGCCAGACAGGCCATCTAATCCAACCCCCTGCTCAATGCTGGATCAGCCTCAAGCATCCAGGAGAAGTCTCTGTCCAGCCACTGCTTAGAATCATAGAACCCTAGAGTTGGGAGGGGCCAGACAGGCCATCTAGTCCAACCCCCTGCTCAATGCAGGATCAGCCCTGAGCATTCTAAAGCATCCAAGAAAAGTGTGCATCCAACCTTTGCTTGAAGACGGCCAGTGAGGGGGAGCTCACGACCTCCTTAGGCAGCCTATTGGCTCACTGCAGTCCAGTGGCAGAGCAGCCCTGCATTTCGTTCCCTGCTGAGGCAGTCCGGAAACTGTTTCTGGCCATTAACCACCTTTGAGTGGGCTCAGCTCCCACCTTGTGTCTTTGGGGGCAGCAGATGGTTAGGATGAGGAGGGTGAGGCTCCTCCCCCCCCCAGAATCTCCCCTCAGTATTTGTAGAATCATAGAGTTCGAAGGGGCCTACAGGGTCATCTAGTCCAACCCCCTGCACAATGCAGGAACTCACAACTACTTGCCTACCCACAGTGACCCCAGTTTCATGCCCAAATGATTCCCCCACACGGACCAAAAATCTCCGGAATAAGTCCGGCATGGAGGAAATTCACCCACCATCCCACAATGGCGATCAGCAATTCCCTGGGTATGCAAGGAAGGGCCACAAGAGACAAAGGCTGGCACATCCCTTCCCGCCCACCACCCACAATCTGCCCATGTTCATAAAATCAACATTTCTGTCCAATGGCTCTCTAGCCTCTGCTTTAAAACTTCCAAAGAAGGAGAACCCACCCCCTCCCAAGGAAGCCTGTTCCACCGAGGAACCGCTCTAACTGTCAGGAACTTCTTCCGGATGTTAAGCCGAAAATTCTTTTGAATTAATTAATGCTTTTCTTGCCTTGCAGAAATGCAACGGGGACGATTGCTTCCAGCTGAGATGCCACATGGGGGCGCTACAGAGGCAGGAGAGGGCCACTTTGCACCTCTGCTTCCGCATCTGGGCCAAGAACTTCCACCAGGTAAGAGCCGGGCTCCTACTCTGTCAGTTTCCAGGCCCTGCTTTTCACTTTTGGGGGTTGAATCTCAGTTGTGGGCCTCAACAGCCTTGCATCTGAGAGAGCTTACTGGATACCACCTGCTGGCAGCACCCATGTCCCCTTGAGACAACTTACAGCGGTTGTGCTTGTCCAGGGCCCTCCTCCCTCTCCTGAACTGAGTCTCTCTTCTCTGATCCTGCGCTGTGGATTCAGGAGGCAGTGAAGGATCCCAGGGTGGCTTTTCCCAGAGGGGCACCCTGCAGAAGAGGTCTACGCTCCCCGCCCCAGGTGTTCCTCCATTGCGCCTGTTCTCATCTTCTCCCTGCTCCCATTTATTCTCTTGCAGCGAGAAAGTTACCCTCAGACCGTCCAGTGTGAAGCCACCTATCACGTCCAAAGGGTGCCCTACAGGATCCAGCCTCAACTACTCCCCTCCGCCCCCGTCAAGGTCTGTATTATCCCCTGGTTGGCTTCTGGTTCCTAAAGATGAGAGGTCTGCCAGCCCATAAGAGTTACTATTCTGGATCAGGCCCATGTCTGTCCATTTCAAAGAAACATAGAGCTAGAAGGTACCCCCAGGGGTCATCTAGCCCAACCCCCTGCTCAATGCAGGAAATTCACTGTCGCCTCCCCCAGAGACTTCTGAATTTCCCAGTGACTGGGCATCCAGCACTGGACTTCCCGTAAAGATTATCCAGATGCCCCTGAGAAACAGGGCATGATGGGAGCAGACTTCTCACGTTCATCTTTGACCTCCAAGATATAGAGGTATACTGCTTCCGAACTTGGAGGTTTCATTTGGCTTAAGCTGCTTGACCAAGAGGTCTAGTCGGTCCCCTTGCAATCTGCGATGGATGCCCGGCGTTTGGCACCGCAGGTGAATGTCTAAAGTAAATATTTTCTTCCTTTCTGCAAATAGGTATCAACGTCGCTATACTGGGCCAAAGCAGAGACCAGCCAGGGAGTTCCTCTCTGGATCATCATCTTAGCCATTCTGATTGGACTACTGCTACTGGCTTTGCTCATCTATGTACTATACAAGGTACGGTGGCTGGGAGGGAGGCCCAGGGTGATAGACGGGCTGGGAGGGGTGCTAGATCTCTGAAGGGCCAGATGCCTGTCAGGGTTGCAATGCCTTGCGTGTGGCAAGAAGGTGGTCCAGTTCTCTGTCCTGGACTCTGCTGAGACTCGCCATTTCCCTTCTCTATGTATTTAAACTCGGGTCCCTAACATGGTGCCCATGGGCACCACAGTGCCCACTCACCCTTCTGCTGGTGCCGGCCAAATGTTTTTAGAAAGCGGAAGGGGCCAAGTGGGGCTTTTGCCCATCAAGGCTTCTAACTGGGTATTGGGAGATTTTCAGAAAGGTGGCTTTAGCAGCAGCTGCCATCACAGCTTGACCCTGTGACCAAAGGTCAACTGCTGCTATTTCCTGGCAGTCATTTTGTGGCTGCATCCGCCTCACGTCCAGATGCCTCTGAGAAAACAGGGCATGATGGAAGCAGCCATCCCATGTTTCACCTGTGCCATCCAAGAAACCGATAATCGGCCTCCGAACTGGGAGGTTTCATTTAGCTTAACCTTCCTCTGGGTTGGCCAGCCTCAAAAGGACACGATTGACCCTCACAATAAAACTACAGGCCTTTCCCTTTTATAAGCAGACCCTCTTAAGACTGTTTTATTTAGCTGAATGTCTCCATGATACCAACAGATGTAACCAAGACCCAGACATGCCCAATTTTCCTGATTCCTTCTGAATTAGGATTTTGGTTTTGTGATGGAGAATTTGGATCTCTCTGTCTCTCTCTGTCTCTCTCTGTCTCTGTCTCTCTCTCTCTGAAAACTAGGCAGCCAGAATCTACAGAATGCCTGAGATTAAAACATGTAGTCTGAAAATTTTGTGGATTGTTAAAACTGGCAAGATGGATTCACAGAAGCATCTCTGTCCTGTATTTCTAATTACAATGAAATCTCGGATTTTCTAGGCATGGGTGTTCAAGAGTCAGAGCTCCTGAAAATTTAGTTGATCTCTAAGGTGCTAAAGGACTCGAATCCAGCTGTCCTATCACAGACCAACATTGCAGGCTACCCTCCTGGAGTGTTTGCTAGGAATGTCTGTTGTGAGGACCTGTTAGAAGAAAAAGGGTCTTCAGCCCAAGGGACCTTTTCTGTGTGATGGAAGTCCCTGTCATCTATAAGAACATAAGAGAAGCCATGTCGGGTCGATGGCTCATTTAGTCCAACACTCTGTGTCACACAGTGGCCAAAACCCAGGTGGTATCAGGACGTCTCCCAGTGGCTTTAAGAA
>BDOT02000003.1:153808516-153819757 GCA_003118565.2 Paroedura picta | reverse complement strand
AGATATAAAATGGCCAAACAGCACAGGTTGAAACAAGGAAAAAACTGAGGCAAACAATTCAACTTTTACCATAGGTTGTTGGATTGATTTCCTATTTTTGTTGGAATTTATTATCTTACATGAAATTTAAATATTCACGAATTAGCTTTTTGTGGAAGGCAATTATTCTTCATTTTGAAGGACTCATTAAATACTTTCAAGGATACCTTGTTTCTTTTTGCCTCAAGCAGTTTTTGATCGCTTCAACCACCTGGAGTTTGGCAACCCTACACTATTACTTTTGATCCCCAGATGTCCTAGGTCAGTTCTCCTGGAGCAAATGGCTGGGGGGAAGACTCTATATGGCATTACACCCTGCTAAACCTCCAGGTATTTTGCAACTCAGAGCTGGCAACCCTGCCACCACACCCAGTGGTCATAAACAGCCAATCAAGAATGTCCTTCGAGCTCTTCCAAAGCAACAGTGTTGAGGGACACCCGCTAGAGGTAGATGCTCTCTCTCTCTCTCTCTCTCTCTCTCTCCAGCCTATCTGGTGCCACTCCCAGACCTCACTCTGTTGAGAAATTTCTCCACATCAGATAGGAATGTGCTAATCTGCTGTCCACTGGAAGAAAGCCTCTGCAAACAGCTCGAAAGAATGTGAAAGGTCCAGGCCCTGTTTGCACTCAACAGAAAAGCACGTAAGATTCACCAAGCCTAACTAGAAGGGGCTTGAATCTGCACCACCCACTAAGTGGTTGCCAGCTGCAGGCTCTGCAAACCTCGGTTGCAATGTTTGGGCTGCAATACCTGGGACAAGGACCATGTGCTGTTATTGGAGGGGGTTTCACAGCTTTATTTATCACATAGTAAGTGCACCTGGGCTCTGCATGCCCCGTACATAGCTTGCACATCATCCTTCGTTCCCATCGTGGAAATGTCATGGTTCACCAGCAAAGGTTGCCTCTTTTTCAGCAAGCGCATGTTCAGTGATGTGGTGACCCAATGTTTCATCTCCCTGTTCAGAAACGCAACCTCTGCTGCACCTTACACATTGAACTACTACTGAAGGCACAAAAGCAGGCCATATTCTGATTAGCAGGGCCAATCTCAAGTTTTGGTGGGTCCTGAGCAGAGGGTGCTAAGGTCTCCCCTCCACTCCCCCATCAGACTCATGCCTGCCTTCCTTGCCACCCACATGCATGCCCCTCCCCTGCCTGTATGCCCTTCCCATCCATCTGCAGTAATAGAATCATAATGTTGGAAGGGGTTACAGAAGCCATCTAGTCCAACCCCCCCTGCTTAATGCAGGATCAACCTAAAGCATCCATCTTGCTGCTGCAATATGTTGGACAGCTCAACAGTAGCACAGTGAAAGCACGATCATGTGCATATTTCCTTCTCTCTCTACTCCAGGGATTCTCATCCAGGGATTTGTGGACCTCTGGGGGACCCCTGGCAGCTCCAGAGGGGGGTCTGTGGCCTTTCCTGTCCTACCTTATTGGACAAGCTAAGGAACTAGCTGCCTCCACCCAGTGTGGGAGTAAAAAATCAAAGTGGGGAAAGTTGGTTGTATTGTGGTATGGGGGGCCTGGACTATCTTCTTAGCTCTTGCCATTACGTCAAGCCAACATAGTAGTAAAAGTGAGGGGAGGGGTGAAAGGAGGGCAAAAGGTGCAGGTGGTGATGTCACTTCCAGTGACATGTCACTTCCTGGGGGCGTGACAGGAAGGCGTGGCCAGCTGACACCACTTCCGGGGATCCTCGAAGCTTGAAACTTTTTCTCAGGGTAAAAGGTAAAGGTAAAGGTATCCCCTGTGCAAGCACCGAGTCATGTCTGACCCTTGGGGTGACGCCCTCCAGCGTTTTCATGGCAGACTCAATACGGGGTGGTTTGCCAGTGCCTTCCCCAGTCATGACCGTTTACCCCCCAGCAGCAAGCTGGGTACTCATTTTACTGACCTCGGAAGGATGGAAGGCTGAGTCAACCTTGAGCCAGCTGCTGGGATCGAACTCCCAACCTCATGGGCAAAGCTTTCAGGCGGCTGCCTTAGCACTCTGCGCCACAAGAGGCTCTTTTTTCTCAGGGGCTCCTCCATTAAAAGACTGAAAAAGGCTGATCTACTTTCTTCAGTAGTGGGAAGGTGATAATCATCTCCATAAGGAAACAGCCTTAGACTAGAGTCACTGTAGAGGAAGCTTTCTCTAATAGGAGTTCATGAAACCCCTGGGGCTTCTTGACGGCCCTGGAAGGGCTTCCCAAATGGACGAGACTTAATTAAGTTTTTAGATATTTTCAAAATCTGCTTAACGTTTATGGATGATATGTTACCATCGAGAAACTCCTGAAACATTATTCAGGCTTCGGTAAACCCCAGAAATGGTGCGATCGTGCAGAATAGGTTTGGGAAGCTGTGGACACGCCCTCCCAGAGGCCCCTCCCCTTCCCACCCCCTCCAGGCCCATCATGGGGGGGGCAGGTCACCATGGCCATATATGCCCACATCACTTGATAAATATTAAACAGATTTTTAAAATATATTAAAAATTCAGGAAACTCAGCCATTCAGGAAACCCTTCCAGGGCCCTCAAGAAACCCCAGGGTTTCACGAAACCCTGCCGTATATGGACATGTTAACTTGAAGAATGTTTCTAAATCGTAAAAAAGTTGAGAAAGGCTGCTGGACAGGATTGCACTGCAGAGATTTGAGAACTGACTCCTCAATCACTGTTGTTATACCTCGGGCTGCCAACCGACACCAGAAAGCTCTCTGTCCTGTTGCTTGGAATGCAGGGAATATCGCTCTGTCTATGATCTGCTGAACTGCCTCATTTTCTCACGCTCCTGCCCCCAACCCTGGAAAACATTTAGATAAACAAGTGCCTCTGGAATTTTTACCCCTAAATGCGGGCTGGTCCTGCAGGAACAAAATCTTAATAATTACACCATTTGGCCACACAGTGTAAAATGTGAATCAATCAACATTTGTTTTGGCTTAGTGTACCATCTCTTGTTCTTGGTGTATATGCACCTATATGTATTTGCAACCATTGAAGAAGTGGTGGCCACTTTATTGGTTAGCTATGCCTCCTGTGGCAGCCATTTTCTGGTCAGCTTTATTTATAAGCAGTGCTGGCAAGAGGAAAGGGAACCTGGCAGTTAGTCAGCCGAAGAAACATTTCTGGGAAATAGATCAACTGGCTTTGTTTCCTTACTCAGGTTCCAAACTTCAGCCTCCTTCAGGAATGGAGGATGTTTATTCTATTTGCTTACTTGGCTAAGCCCACCAAAACATACATGACACATTTCCTCCAGTGGCTGCCATTTTGTGGCTGGCTCTGCCTCCTGTGGCAGCCATTTTATCGCTGATGATGTCTCTCATAGTGGGCACTTTGTGGCCATTTTGTGGCTGGCTCTGCGTCCTGTGGCAGCCATTTTCCAGTTAACTTTGCCTCCTTTGGCAGCCATTTTTGTGGCTGGCTCTGTCTCTTGTGGCAGCCATGTCATCACTGGTGTCTCTCATGGTGGCCACTTGGTGGCCATTTTGTGGCTGGCTCTGCCTCTTGTGGCAGCCATTTTCCGGTCAGCTTTGCCTCCTGTGGCAGCCATTTTTGTGGCTGGCTCTGCCTCCTGCGGCAGCCATTTTATCGCTGGTGCTCTCTTTGTGGCCATTTTGTGGCTGGCTCTGCCGCCTGTGGCAGCTATTTTCCAGTTAACTGCCTCCTTTGGCAGCCATTTTTGTGGCTGGCTCTGCTTCCTGTGGCAGCCATTTTGTGGTTGCATCCACTTCTCCTTGTCAGAAATCCAAAAGGTACCCACAGATTCCAAATGTTTAAGGATCTCTGCTCTAACCACTACAGGACACAGCCCCACTATTGGCAACCCTTGAATTTTATTGTCCTAGTTTTCCAGGAGATATATCCTGGGGGAATTACTGGAACAAATCACTGTCTAGAGCAGGGGTAGTCAAACTGCGGCCCTCCAGATGTCCATGGACTACAATTCCCAGGAGCCCCCTGCCAGCAAACGCTGGCAGGGGGCTCCTGGGAATTGTAGTCCATGGACATCTGGAGGGCCGCAGTTTGACTACCCCTGGTCCAGAGCATTTATTTCTGCATTTTCCTGACCTGTACACATGGCTGATTAGGAATGGGGAACATTTTGATCCCATTCTGTGCATGCCAGAATAACCATTGGAACACAGACCTTGTCTAGACCAACCGTATGTCTTAATCACAAGACAATTTGCTTAGACCTGCCCTTGGGGCAGATCTCCTGTTATCAGCGAGATGCCTCACCAGCAGCTATGGAAACCTTTCTTTTCAAGATTAGTCCTAGGGGGGGGAAGACTGGATGCTGCTCTAACAAAAAACTAGAGGTTGTCATTGCTAGTTGCGAAGTCCTGTCTGATCCAGGTTTAGCTAATTGTTCGATGCCCTCCCTGCCTTCCCTTAAGCAGAAACTCAATATCGAATTTCAGTTTTCAGCCTTAAGGCTCCTATGTGTACTTTGAACCGTTTGTTGTGAATTTTTTAATCCTCCCCTTTCCAGTGTTTGCGGTTCTTCCTTCTTTTGGGTCTTTATCAGCTCAGATGGGTTTTCTTCAAAAACTCCTTAGTGGAAGTCCTCCGTTGAATAGGGAAGGACTGAAAACTCTGTGGGCCATAGAATTAACAGTCAGATAGATTTTGACAGCTTACAGAAAACAGTGGAAGCTGATAGGATGAAATTAATTGCATACAAAAGAAAGAAAACTAGTACATGTGGGAAAGCCGAAATGCAAGCTCTTGGCTCTGGTAGAGAGGAAGCACTGCTGAGAAAACGGTGAACGCTTTTCCTGCTCTCTGCTCAGGCCCTGTTGAATCTTATGAGGAATTCCTCACAGAGATCATATTTTGGCTTCCACATGACATTGCCGCACTGATGCCAATCTGGCTTCTGTTTTCCAGAAACTTGATTTGGAAAGATCTCTCTTGGAAGATGGCGAACAACGTGGATTGGGAAAGTATAGAAGAAAAGGACTCCAGAAGACCCCTGCTTGATTAGACTAGTGGTCCATCTAGTCCAGCATCCTGTCTCACACAGTAGCCAACCCATTCGTCTGGTTGTGGATCAAGGTCCCATTTGGCACCGTTTCTAATCCTATCACTGGTTAAATGCGGTGGACTCTAATCTGGAGAACTGGCCTTGATCCCACACTCCTCCACATGCAATCTGCTGGGTGAACTTGGGCCAGTCACAGTTCTCCCAGAGCTCTCTCAGCCTTACCACACAGAGGTTATGATGTGGTGAGAGGAGGAGGAAGGTGGTTGTAAGCCGCTTTGGTCCTCCTTCAGGTAGCGAAAAGCAGGGTATACAAAACTATCCCTTCTTCTCTCACTGTCAGGTTTTCATTGTTTAAAAAAAACATAATCAGTTAGTATATTGCTGTATTGCCAAAATGCAGGCCATCGCAAAATGGCTGCCGCTGGGAAACTAGGAAAATCATAAAATTGCTGCTGTGGAGACAGGCCCTAGACTGGAGAATATGGAGGCTTACCTAAACATTGCCCTGTAATGCCATAACGTCTCCTTGAGCCACATAACCAGAAGTGTCATCACCACATCACAGAATGCTCTAGGGTTCTTCCAAAATACTATGGTTTTTATCATAAAGCACTGGCAAAATCCTAGAGTGTCCCATGATGCACTGACATCACTTCTAGTTACACAGCAAGAAGTCATATTGCAGCATGGCAAAATGCCTCCATTTCGCCCCAGTTGCCTTATCAAGTAGCACTGGGGACTGAAGCAGGTAGTAGCCTGACCTGCTCTAGACTGGCTCACTGTTTTGCTGGGGGAACAGGATTTGGTTTCAGTTTTCAGAAGAGAAGGATTTACTCCATGTACTGCTACGGGTTTCCAAGCCCAGAGCCATGAGAAAGTTGATGGGTAAGGCAAGGCCATTATGTGCCTGTCTAGGTTGAGCTGTGTATTTTGTTTGTCAGTCAACTAGTAGGGCAGGCTTTCTCAACCAGAATTTCATGAAACCCTGGAAGAGTTTCCCAGTGGGTAGGAGTTAATCAATGGGGGGGGGGGTAAGCGGGTAATGACTGGGGAAGGCACTGGCAAACCACTGGCAAACCACCCCGTATTGAGTCTGCCATGAAAACGCTAGAGGGCGTCACCCCAAGGGTCAGACATGACTCGGTGCTTGCACAGGGGATACCTTTACCTTTACTTTTAATATATTTTTTAAAATTTGTTAACCATTTATCGGGTGTTATGACCATATATAGTCATGTCAGGAAAAAAAATTTCAAAATTTTTCACAGTCAGACTAGTTCAGCAGTGGAATAGGCTGCCTAAGGAGGTGGTGAGCTCCCCCTCACTGGCAGTCTTCAAGCAAAGGTTGGATACACACTTTTCTTGGATGCTTTAGGATGCTTAGTGCTGATCCTGCGTTGAGCAGGGGGTTGGACTAGATGGCCTGGATGGCTCCTTCCAACTCTATGATTCTATGATTTCATGTCAACCCTTCCCCAATGGTCAATGATGGGCCTGGAGGGGGTGGGAAGGGGAGGGGCCCCAGGTGGGCATGTCCACAGCTCTGCTTCCCAACCATATTCAGCACTATCATGTCACTTCTGGGGTTTCTCGGAATCTGAAGGGTGTTTCAGGGGTCTCTCAATGGTAAAAAATTTGAAAAAAGCTGTGGTACGGGGTAACTCAGGGCCATTTCGCACGGCTTCAAAGTAGCAGAATGGTTGCTATTTGGAAACGCTACTAATTTGCCATAACCCACGACGTCGTAGACAATCTGCAACAATCCTGAAACCAATCAGCAAAAAGCGCTTCGTTGTGGCGCTTTCAGGGGAATCCAGAAAAGTGGATTCACCCTCCGGATAGCGATACACTCCTGCAACCAATCTGCAACAGTAGCGCTAAAGACCTGTGCGTTACCATTGTTGCTGGTTCTTCAAAGTCCCTCCCCCTGGCTCTCTCCTCCAAACTTCCGGCGAAGCGATCGCCATTTTTTTTTCTCCGAGCGAGCGGGGATAAACGCACCGGCGAGCCTCTTTCTGTTTAGAGGCTTCCCTGGCTTCAGTCCTTCACTTTTAGTCACTAAGCACAAACCACTGAAAAGCCCGTTTGCTGAAATAAAGTCCCTTTATTTTTTACAAATAAATTCAGCCGAAAATCGAGCCCGTGAGAGGGGGGGGGGGGATTGTTTTTTTATCACTCGAGGCAGCGTGCAAACGATCATACAATCAAACGACAGCTCACATTAGGCAGCTGGATGGGTCTCTCCGTAGCAACGAATCTACCTAGATTCGTTGCTATGGGTCGTTTTTTTTTTTTAAAAACCTTTCTTAAAGGGAAAGGGGCTGTTTGGGAGCATGCTAACGGCTGCCCATTGGCTGCTTGACGGCCAGGGGCGGGACGAGCTTGGCAATAGCGCTTCCTTTCTAGCGATTTCTGCCGAGACCGGAAGCCTGTGGGAAACGCTAAAAAACGCAACTGATTCCACTACAAAGGCAGGTATGCATAACGACGAATTCCACTATTTTAAATGGCGATTTTTCATTCCGCAAACAATTTGCAACAAAGATCCCTGTGCGAAAAGGCCCTCAGAGATCCCTGCTTGGTTTTATTTTTTGTTAAATGTCCTGAACAGGTTGCACAGCCTACACCATTTAAAAAACAGACTCCAAAGTTTGTTTTTTAAATACAATTATTTGACTTTTTGCATTTATAGAGGCTGCCCTTCGTTTTTAATCCGGCCAGAAAGCCTCGACAGCTTTTAAAACTGAGCAAACAAAAATGGCATTCCTTCATCTTTATTTATTTACCCGTTTGTCTGGTTAAGGTGTTCATGCTCCACCGTCTTGCATCCAGCACACAGAGAAGCTTCTTTTACAATGCAAGAAAAATAATATACAAAGAATAAATCGGTTCCAGAGGGGAAACCATGCTAGTCTGCTGCAGCAAGATTAAACAGGAGCCAGTAACTCCTTGGAGACTAATAAAATTTATCACAGCATAAGCTTTTCTACCTGAGAGCAAGGGCTGCCAATCTCCAGGAGGCAAATATGGAAAATACGGTCTGAGGCTAATAGAAAATCCAAATATTGTTTAATATGGTCAGTAATGTGAATCTTAATCAAAAGGCTATGCTCTTTGCTAAAAGAAACTCCTTTAATTTAGATTCAAATGAGTAGCCGTGTTGGTCTGAAGTAGCACAATAAAATCAAAGTCCAGTAGCACCTTTAAGGCCAACAAAGATTTATTCGAGGTGTCTGATGAAGAGTGCTTAAACTCGAAAGCCTTAAATAAATCTTTGTTGGTTTTAAAGGTGCTACTGGCCTTATTCCTTTAATTTAGTAATATTTTGTTTTTGAAGAGGCCTGGATGTGAATAGTCACAAAAAAGACGCCAACAAGTCGAAACCGATCATGACCGGGGATTGCTTGACTGATATATTTTTGGATGTCTACATTACATGAGTTGTGGCTTCATTGGCCTCTGACCAATTTTTGTACTTCCATAAATTAAGGGAGTTTCTTTTGGCAAAGAGCATAGCCCTTTGTTTTACGATTCACACTAGTGACCATATTAAACAATATTTGGATTTTCTACTCGCCTCAAACGTTTTCCGCCCTATTTTTCAATGTACACCGTTTGGCCTTCTTGTCTGCTGAACCTCCAGGTGGGGCCCAGCAATCTCCCAGAATTATAACTATTCTCCAGACTACAGAGATCGGTTCCCCTGGAGAAAACAGCTCTGGTTTTGAAGGACGGACTTTATGAGATCCCTCCCTAAGTCTTGCCCTCCCTGGCATCCTCCGTCAAACCTCCAGGAATAGCCCAACCCCTGGTTAGATATATATAGTACATCTGGTACTAGTTCACATTGCATTTATGCACCAAAGTGACTTCATGAAAGCACGCGCTAAACAAACACCAAAATGGGGGGGAAACACATAGTGCTGTGGAAATTCCTGGAGATATCCTGAAGATGAAACTCAAATACTTTGGCCACCCCATTTATTTTCTCTTTCTTTCTTTCTTTCTTTCTTTCTTTCTTTCTTTCTTTCTTTCTTTCTTTCTTTCTTTCTTTCTTTCTTTAGATTTTTAGATTTTTAGATTTTTAGATTTTTAGATTTTTAGATTTTTAGATTTTTAGATTTTTAGATTTTTAGATTTTTAGATTTTTAGATTTTTATACCGCCCTCCCCTACGGCTCTGGGCGGTTTACAGAAAACATTTCAGAACATTTACATGGAACTGTCTCAGTATCAATATGACAATATAACAACAATACCAACTAGAACTACAACACTATTTTGGCAACAATAACTTTGACACACCCTTGGTAGGTTCGACCTCTCAGTCTGGGGTGGGAAGGATCTGTAGATGTTATGGGCCAGTCGACCTCAAGCAAATGCCTGGTGGAAGAGCTCCCTTTTGCAGGCCCTGCGGAATTGTGGAAGTACCAGCAGACCCTGATCTCTTTGGGGAGCTCATTCCACCAGGTGGGGGCCATGAGTGGCAGGAAACAAATATAACAACAACAACAACAACAATAAAAGACAGGAAGGCCTGGGGGAACATTGTCCATGGGGTTGTGGTGGGTCAGACACGACCTCGCAACTAACAACATGAAGTAGAACTTCGGGTGATTGGGGATATACTAGTTTCTGTTGCTTGGAAATCTGTTATGATTCCAGGAGATTTCCCGGCCCCACCTGGAGGTTGGCAAGCATGTCAAATAAGCCCCAATAAAGGTATTAGTTAAAACGAAAAGGAAAAAAATCATGCCATTGGAGATAGGCAGTCACATTTTGAAAACCTGTGGGAGAATCAGGGTGTTTCCACACAAGGACCAATGTTGCCAATTGGTTCACAAAGCGAAAACGCTATTTTAAAAAGTGGAATCTCGGCGTTACGCATACCTGCCTTTCTAGTGGAATCCAGTAGCGTTTCATTCGTTTCCCACAGGTTTCCGGTCTCGCAAAAATCGCTAGAAAGGAAGCAATTTTTTCTGTGCTTGGTCCCGCCCCTGGCCGTCAATCAAACGAACAGCCAATGGGCGGTTGTTATCATGCCCCGGAAAAGCCCCTTTCCCTTTAAGAATAGGTTAAAAAAAAAAACATATGTTGCAACAAATATGCCTTGATTCTTCCTAACGTAGAGACCCATCTAGCTGGCGTGTGAGCTGGCGATTCATTGTTACCACGCTCCCCCAAGTGAAAAAAAAAAATCCCCCCCCCCCGCACGGGCGCAATTTTCGGCTAAAAATAAAGGGCAAACGGGGCTGTGTTGTGCTTGGGGACTTAGGGGAGCTTTAAAGCACTTCTGTGGAGGGACTGTAGCTGGAGAAGCCTCGCTGGGTGAATGAAGCCTCGCTGGTTCGTTGCTTTTCCCACTCGCTCCGAGGGGGAAAAAATGGCGATCGCTTCGCCGGAGGTTCGGAGGAGAGAACCAGGGGGAGCGACTTTGTTGGAATCGCAACAATGAGAACGCACAGGTCTTTTTCGGTAGTGTTGCAGATTGTTCGCAAGAGTGTAGCACTTTTCGGAGGGTGTATCCACTTTTCCTGATTTCCCTAGAAGCGCTACAACAAATCGCTTTTCGCGCAACTGTTGCAGGAGTGTTGCAGATTGTGTGCAACGTCTTGCGGAACTGCAGATTAGTAGCGTTTACAATATGAAAGCCTTCTGCTACATTAAACGCGTGCGGAATGGCCCTCAGCATTAGGGCAAGAAATTGGGATCCTGGGGGTGCATTTTCCTAGGACTGCGACATGAGTAGGTTTGCCAGGTTCCCCATGGCCGCTGGTGAGAGATGGGGGGGGGGGGGGTGTTAGGACTGCCATCTTCAGGGTGGAAAACTCTGGAGATTGTGGGTAAAAAACTGGAAAGGGCAGGGACCTCAATGGTTTACAACACCACAGAGTCCACCCTCCAAAGCAATCCATTTTGTCAAGGGGACATTATCTTTGCATATTGCAGGCCTGTAGGAGACCCCCCACCGAAGGCCCCACCTGGAGGCTGGCATCCCTAGGCCCAGGAAGGCTGCCTGCAGGGGCCTGTCCTGTGTGGAATGCCTTCATCTTTCTCTCTTACCTTGACTCCCAGATGGCTGATAAGGGAGGGGGAGGGGGGGCACACTTGGAGCCTTTCAGTGCGTACACTGAGAGCATCTGTCTCTTTTCATGGCTTAAATCTCCCGTGCATTTTGGCAGGTCTCCCTGGGTTTAAGGAGCTGAGTGAGAAAA
>BDOT02000003.1:153788906-153800056 GCA_003118565.2 Paroedura picta | reverse complement strand
ATCTACTTCAGCCTTTCTCAGCTTCTTTACCATTGAGAAGCCCCTGAAACATTCTTCAGGCTTCGAGAAACCCCAGAAGTCGCTCTATCGTGCAGAATATGGGTGAGAAGCAGAGCTATGGACATGCCCACCCAGGGCCCCTCCCCTTCCCGCCTCCTCCAGGCCCATCATTGGCCAATTTGGGAGGGTGGAGGGTGGGTCAACATGACCATCTATGGTCACATCACCCAATGAATGCTTAACAAATGTAATATGTAAAATGTAAAATGTTTAACAAATATATATTAAAAATTAATTAACTCCCATCCATTCAGAAACCCTTTTATGAAACCCTGGTTGAGAGAGCCTGATCGAATGAGATGGGGTCAGCCTGGGTGCACATTTATATTATTATTATAAAGAGCAGATTGAGGAGGCCATAATATGCGGGAAGGACAGGGTGGGATGTAATTATGCAGAGCTTCAAATGGGAGCAAGTAAAGTACAAAGGCCATTCACAATAAAATCTTATTAGCTTTTAAGGTGCTTCCGGACTTCTGTTTATTGTTTGGTACAACAGGGCTACCCAGAGAGAGAGAAAGAGAGAGAGAGAGATCAATTGCTTAGCTCCAGGTCCTAAAAAGCTTCGTCTACTCATTCCTCCATGAGAGTAGACTGAATCAATGTTGATTTATTCGGGGAGGGGGACAGTCCTATTAAACAGCAGTCGAATCACATAGAGCTTCCGTTGATGAATTGGCGGGAGGTCATTTTAATCCACAAAGTTGAATGTTAATCAATGGGTTCTGCAAATTAGCACATTTTCCTCTGGGTTGGATTTTGTAGGAGATTGCTTCTTGTGGGCTCTTGAAAGAGAAAATGACAGGCAAGAACGTTACAAGATTAATTTCTCCTCTAACAGGCAGTCGTAGCTTCCATCTATCACGTTGCCAGTGAGCCGTGGACTTCCGTCAGATTTTCCGAGTAGAACCTCCAGTGAGGTTTAGGTAATGCACCAGTTGGTATACAGCTAGGCAATTAATCGGGGGGCGGGGCAGGGGGGGGAGAGACCGTCAATCCATTGGGGGGGGGAATCTTTACAGGGTTGACAGCCCAACCCAAGACCAGTCACGTAGCAAGAAGAATGTGTCAGCCTCAGGGCTCCCTTTGATCACAACCGTCACCAGGGTAAGAGTTCTTTGTCCACCTGTCTAGCAGGGAAAGTTACTATTTTCTACAATTTGTCTCTGAAAAATCATTGATTCTTTGTGGCTCTTCTTTCCCCCCCTATTAGGAATGTCTTATTCAGATGCTTCAGAGGCTGGCCATGTTGGTCTTCAGTGGGGCAGCAAGATTTGAGGGGCTACTAGAGAACAAGCATATTTGGGGCAGTAACGTATTAGGGTACGGCAAGTAGGGCGGAGTCCGGACGGCCGCCTCTCCCTACCCACGCCCAGGTTGGTGCCATGCAGCTGGCACATGCCAAGCCCCAATGCACAGGTGCCGTGCATGTAGCAGGCACACACCAATGCTGTGCACTCTGCTAAAGGATGTGGCAGGGGTGCAGCATTGTCAAGACGCTTCACGTCCAAGGAGGCTGAGGCGGGACTGACTTCCTGTCCCAAATCTTCGTAGAAGGACTCCACGGTAGCCCGATGACAACGCCAATGGAACGGACCTGCCTCCTGAGCAGCCAACCCTGAAACCTCTGGTGACAGAGTACACCAGTGGTTCTCAACCTGGGGGTCGGGACCCCTTTGGGGGTCGAACAGCCATTTACTAGGGGTCACGGCAGGGCGAGCAGCTTGGCAGGGGAGGGGGTGCCCCCACTGTTGCCGCTCCTCCTGAAGGCGCCCACCAATTTATATACAATTTATTAGCTACTGAGCTATTGTGGTGAACGCTCACTAACAGTGGTTCATTTGTTTGCTGCCGTTCTGTCCAGACAAGCCCAGTGGTTTCCCTTCTGAAATTTGGGAAGGCAAAACAATGAACCATAAAGATCGCTTCTGGCGACTGTTCAGAGATGACAGGAAGAAATGGCTGGCCTGGGCATCTTGCTCACCTTCCCCTCAGGTAGACAAACAAAGAGGACACACAGTGACAGGAATATACAATCCAAAAAAGGGAAGAAATTCTGTCAAGAGCTAACCGTAAATGGAGACTCTCATATACAGCATACATTGCATGGATTAATAAACATAATGAATCGCATAGAGAATCCACAATAACAGCTGTCAAAAACCCACAGGCTATTGACTCCCAAACACAGGGGTAGTAAAACTGCGGCCCTCCAGATGTCCATGGACTACAATTCCCATGAGCCCCTGCCAGCATTTGCTGGCAGGGGCTCATGGGAATTGGAGTCCATGGACGTCTGGAGGACCACAGTTTGGCTATCCCTTCCCAAACAGATGTATCAATATAGGAAAAGCCCTCACTGGATTTACTCAACGCAGTTTATCTTTAACCTGCCTGGTGGAAAGTTTCCATGCGGCAACGATGCCAATTGCGGCTGGAACAAATGCGGCACAAGATAAGGGCTCTAAATATAAACTGAGCATCTTCTTGCTGCCTCTTCAGGTAGGGCTGCCAGCTCTGGGGTCATTTCCTCACATCTGTAAAAATAGTGTCATGCCAGCCGAATGGCGTAGCGCTAAATATTATTGCACCTCCAGCCATTCCTCACCTCCTAGCCATCGTCTTTTCTTACCCTCCACAAATGCTGCTGGAAATGGCGGAAGAGAAAAACGCAATTTATATGTGACTCTCTTCTGCCTGTCAATCAAGCCAGACAGCCAATCCCTTTTTTCCTTTTTTTAAAGATCCTGTGATGCCTGCCAATACTTTTTTAAATTACTAGTTCTCTAATCACAGTTGCATAGTGCTTCTTCATTGCCACCGCTCATGGAATCATGAGTCTTGCTTCTTTTAAAAATAATCTCATTCCTGATTGGGGGGGGGGCGCTTAGAAAGGCGTGCTTTGTGCTACAACTTTGAGGGGAAATTTTTTTGTGCCTTTGCCTGCACAATTGAACACTGTTGCTCCAGGCAGTTCACTTAAAAAAAAAAAACTCCTGTCCCTGGGAGAAGGGAGAGGGAGGTGGATGCAAGGGGGGGACATTGGAGGTGAAGACAGAGCTTCTTCACCTCCATACCTTTCTTTGGCTGGTGGGCTGCTGGTTGCTCCCCATTTGATAGTGCTACATAGGTTGGTGAATCCACTTTTTGGGTTTCACCAACCAGCGCTTTAAAATGGAGGATGTAGCCGGCTGTTTACTACTCAGACACTGCATGTTGGCAACGTCATATAGAGGGGCCAGAATATAATGACAATTAAAGGTAAAGAATTCACTATTTTTAACAGGTGCGAAAATGGCCAGGATTTGGGAATACCTGGAGATTTTGAGAGTAGAACCTGAAGAGAATGAATGTGGAGAGGGGAGGGACTTCTGCAGGGTGTAAGAAAACCAAGATCCCAAAGGGGAGAGGGGAGGTATTTGGCAAAGGCACCAAACTTCTGTTTATTTCCACTGATCTCATCAGAAGCAGTTGCCTAATCACTGGAATGAGACTTTCCGCTCCAGTGACTAATTGCTCAGCGGTGCCAGGGCTTCTAGACTTATTTTCCCGTGTTTCAGCTGGGTTTCCTAACACCCAAGTGAGAATTAATTAAAAGCGGCTTGCAAAGCGCATATAAGTGCCCCAGGGAGAGATGGGATGTGATGTTCCAGGGGGAAAACAGCACACGCAGAAGCAGCGTTTTGCTGTTCTAAGCCCACTGGATTGGGAAGGGTGTAACTCTCTTTAGGATTACACCGATAATGTCGAAAAGACGAAACGAGGCTTTGCCTACGATGGACATAGATAAAATTGAAAGGGTACAGAGGAGAGCGACGAAGATGATCTGGGGCCAAGGGACCAAGCCCTATGAAGATAGGTTGAGGGACTTAGGAATGTTCAGCCTGGAGAAAAGGAGGTTGAGAGGGGACATGATAGCCCTCTTTAAGTATTTGAAAGGTTGTCCCTTGGAGGAGGGCAGGATGCTGTTCCCATTGGCTGTAGAGGAAAGGACACGCAGGAATGGGTTTAAACTACAAGGACAACGATATAGGCTAGACATCAGGAAACAAATTTTCACAGTTAGAGTAGTTCAGCAGTGGAATAGGCTGCCTAAGGAGCTGGTGAGCTCCCCCTCACTGGCAGTCTTCAAGCAAAGGTTGGATACACACTTTTCTTGGATGCTTTAGGATGCTTAGGGCTGATCCTGCATTGAGCAGGGGGTTGGACTAGATTGCCTGTGTGGCCCCTTCCAACTCTATGATTCTATGATTCTATGATTCTAAGCAGTGCTTAGAATGTTACGGCTGCTTGTTAGTTGGTTCTTGAACTGTCCCAGGTAGAAAAAGGGTGGATTTCAAAGAGTTCCGTCCTGTGATGGGGCGAGAAGTTTGCAGAGGGACATTCCAATCCAGGGGTCTGTATTTGTTTGGAAGCACATTTGTATAGGAGAACAGCCCAAGGAAAGCCAGAGTTATATATATATATTTAAAATGCTTCACTGATGGAATACAGAGGGAAGGGAAAGTCAGAGGAATTTATTCTTGTATGTTTGTTTGTTTATATGCTGTCCTTCCCTGCAGCTCAGAGTGGTTTACATGGGAATCAGTACAATGCAACTTTACATAGAACATAGAATCATAGAATAATAGAGTTCGGTCATCAATCCAACCCCCTGCACTATGCCGGACACTCACAACCTTATCACTCATCCACTGTAACCTGCCACCTGCTTGAACCTTCAAAGAATCAGCCTTTCCATCAGATGGCTCTCCAGCCTCTGTTTAAAAATTTCCAAAGATGGAGAACCCACCACTTTCAGAGGAAGCCTGTTCCACTGAGGAACCGCTCTAACTGTCAGGAACTTCTTCCGGATGTTTAGACGGAATTTCTTTTGAATTAATTTCATCCCATTGGTTCTGGTCCGTCCTCCGGGGCATGAGAGAACCATTCTTCTCCATCCTCTACATGGCAGCCGTTTAAATACTTGAAGTTAGTTATCAGATCCCCTCTCAGTTGTCTCCTCTCCAGGCTAAACAGGCCAAGCTCCCCAAACCTTTCCATATATATCTTGGTCTCCAAACCCTCTCTGGACATGCTCCAGTTTGTCTACATCCCTCTTGTAGTGCCCAAACCTGAACATAGTACTCCAAGTGAGGCTGAACCAGAGCAGAGTAAAAGCTGGGGCCCCCAACTTGTTAAAAGCCTTTTTAGCATTCTGGTTTTTAGCCTACCACTCTAAGGCAGGATTGTCAGATGATCAGGAAAAACAGTGTCCTGCTTTCTCATTCTGCCTTTAACAACAGCTTGCTCTGAAGAAACCAGCTTCAGGTAGCATAGAAATAGCTTAAAGCTGTATTGCCCTTTAATGCCAAAACGCCAAGTTCCTGTTACACAGAAGCCGGATAAAGATCTATTTGTTTGCGCCTCTGGAAAAAACCCTGAAGAGGGAATGCAATCCCAGCATGAATCTGCCCAGTGGTATATCTACTGCATTTGACACCCAGAGTGGATAATTTTTTAACTTCCGTCTCCTTAATGACTCGCGAATGCAAAGCCGGAATCGAAGGCACACTTTAATGCAGGGTTAGTCAAACTGCGGCCCTCCAGAAGTCCGTGGACTACAATTCCCAGGAGCCCCTGCCAGCAAACGCTGGCAGGGGCTCATGGGAATTGTAGTCCATAGACATCTGGAGGGCCGCAGTTTGACTACCCCTGCTTTAATGCATGCTAAATGTCCCTGATTTTGATGGCTACTACCTCACTGGCAGTCTTCAAGCAAAGGTTGGATACACGCTTTTCTTGGATGCTTTAGGATGCTCTGGGCTGATCCTGCGTTGAGCAGGGGGTTGGACTAGATGGCCAGTCTGGCCCCTTCCAACTCTATGATTCTACTAGCATTCCAACCCAGTCCTCAGCATGGATGGAATTAGAGTTAATGGAGCTCCATTCACTGCCGCTTAATGTGGTGCCTTCCACGAGGACATGTTCAGGTGGGGAGCCAAGTCAAGCCGGAGAACAACGTTTGAGCCCGGTGGCCCCTTGAAGACTAACCCATCTTATTCAAGATATAAGCTGAAGAAATGTGTTTGCTGATGCAGGCTTATCTCTTGGACAAAACCTGGTTGGTCTTCAAGGTGCCACTGGACTCAGTTTATTCTGCGGCTTCAGACTGACAGGACTACCCTCCAGAATCTATAATCAGAGTGCTCAGCTTTTAAATGGCTCCTCTAGCTAGTCACAGTCCTGATTGAGCTGTTCCGACTGAGTAGTAATATCAGGGCTCGCTCAGCCTCACCTCCCTCACAGGGTGTCTGTTGTGAGAGGAGGAAAAGGAAGGCAATTTAAGCTGCTTTGAGACTTCTTTGGGTAGAGAAAAGTGGCATATAAGAAGCAAGTCTTCTTCCTCCTCCTCTCTCTCAGCCGCACCTCCCTCACAGGGTGTCTGCTGTGGGGAGAGGAAAGGGAAGGCAATTGTGAGCTGCATTTGAGACACCTTTGGGTAGAGAAAAGCAGCATATAGGAACCAATTCTTCTTCTTTCTTCTTTCTTCTTTCTTCTTTCTTCTTTCTTTCTTCTTTCTTCTTTCTTCAAGAGGAAAGTGGTCTGCTTAACTGTGGGACTGGGACAGTCTCAGTGAGGCTGTAATCCAAGACTTTTTTCCTGGGAGTAAGCCCCATTGAATAAAATGGGACTTACTTCCAGGTAGACCTCCAAGCATACACATTTAGCAACGCAGCCTCTATTTCCCGCATAGCCATACAGCTGCACAGTTTGTCTTTTTTTTTTTTAAGTTGCTAGACAGAGAGAAAATGAGCACCAGGCATCAGACTGCATTCCACAATCCAGCTAGGCTGGGTGCAGAATTCCTTTCCCAGGAGAAGAAGGCAGACCACTTTGTGCTTGTTGGCCTGGCCAAATACCAGGGCACTGCTGTCACAATTCATCTCCAGATGACCAAGATCCTGGAGAAAATGGCTGCCCCAGAGAGTAGACTCTATGTAGGGTTTCCAGCTCTGGATTGGAAAAAACTTGGAGAATTTGGGGGTGGGACCTGCAGAGGGCAGGGTTTGTAGAGGGGAAGAATTTCAGTGGGGTATAACACCATACAGCAAGGATGGTCAAACTGTGGCTTTCCAGACGTCCATGGACTAGCCCCTGCCAGATGAAAAATTCTAGGTCCTGTTCATTATCCGGTCCTTGGAAGCTAGAGAATTTCTCCTTTGGCTTCCAAGGACTGGATAATGAACAGGACTTAGGATTTTTGATTTATATATTATTGTATTATTGCATACATCTGTGTACACACAAATTATTTTTGGCTGTTATCTCTTTTGTGTGCACAGCATGCTGTACTTCTGCACATGGAGCCAAGCCTTCCAGATCTTCTGTTCAAGAGGCCTGAATTTACAGCACGTTTCAAATTATTTATGAAGGCAGGATCACAAGCCAGCCAGGCATTAAGCATGATGAATGCTACTTGGTTTCTTTGGGAGAGTTAGGGAGCGGTTCCAGTCTCAAGACATTGATTTAAAGTTCTCAGATGCTCAAAAAGCCTTGTCTCAAGAATATGATTTAAGGTCCAAAACTCAAAACCCAGCTTTACCGGTTTGCAGTTTACAAGAGAGGTTTGTATCTTACCAACAGCTGTCTTTCTGATTCCGACATTTACCAGCCTGGGAGTAAAGCCTCAGAATCTAAATAAAAGAAATCTAAATAAATAAAGAAGCTAATAGGGGAGAGACCAGATTCATTCATTCATTCATTCATTCATTCATTCATTCATTCATTCATTCATTCATTCATTCATTCATTCATATCATCATTAAGAATCCCAGTAAAACCCCCATTAAAAGGACATACCAATACAATATAAAAATACACATCGAACAGGTGAAATAAGCCCCACGCCCAAGACTAATACCCACTGGGGAGGAGAGGGGGCCTAGCTGGTAATGCCCAGGTGCTAACACTTACCCTGGGAGGGGGGTGTGTGGTTATGACTTTATTTATTATTTTTGGATCATTTTCTTCAGGATTGAAATGACTCAGATAACTGAGAGAGCTGAGAGAGGCCTTTTGATTTCGCCCAAAGTCCCTTGCCTCGCCCACAGCAATTGTACCTGAATTCGTTTGAAGAAGAAGAGTTGGTGTTTATACCCCGCTTTTTACTGCCGAAAGCCAGTCTCAAAGTGGCTTACAAATGCCTTCCCTTCCTCTCCTCACAACAGAAAACCCGGGAAATAGGTGGGGCTGAGAGAGCTCTGACAGGACTGCTTGGTCAGAACAGCAATATCAGGACTGTGACTTAGCCCGAGATCACCCAGCTGGCTGCATGTGGAGGAATGGGTAGTCAAACCCAGCTTGCCAGATTAGAAGCTGCTGTTCTTAACAAAGAATAAGTCTTCGTTGGTCTCAAAAGATGCTATTGGACTCAGATTTTGTTGTGCTCCTAATCACTACCCCATGCTGGCTCTCACCGGTTTCCAGTTTGAAACCTCATCGCTATCCAGTTGATTAAGTACAAAAAAGAAAAAGGAGTGAATCTCCAGCAGCCAGCCCTTCCCAGACTAGAAGCTTTTCCTCCTCCACAACCCAGGATTGCCAAGAACTTGTCTAAATAAGCCAAGCGCAACAGACAATGCCTTCATCCTCTTAAAGACCGGCCTGTAAACATTGCTCTTCATATCTTAATGTCTTCAGACAAAGCCCTGTTGATTTGGCAAGCTTTACAAAATCCTTAAAAAGACTGACACTTACAAGGGGAGGGTGGAATGTACTGGGCAATAATCAGCTTGAGAAATCTGTTCCTCAGAGCCCTGAAGATCCCAACCGGTGCCAACTGCAGTTCCACGGAAGCGTCCGTATTTCGAGAGAGAAGGATTGTGGGTTCTCCATGAGGGAGCAGAAGGGTGTCTGTTTCCAGGGCAGTGCTGCCAACAACAATTCAGGAAATTCCTTGGATAAATCAATAGACTTCACCAAGTTTGGTGTAGTGGTTACGAGTGCGGACTTCTGATCTGGAGAGCCGGGTTCAATTCTGCACTCTCCCACATGCAGCCAGCTGGGGGACCTTGGGTTCGCCACGGCACTGATAAAGCTGTTCTGACCAAGCAGGAATGTCAGGGCTCTCTCAGCCTCACCCACCCCACAGGGTGTCTGTTGTGGAGAGAGGAAAGGGAAGGCAACTATAAGCCGCTTTGACACTCCAACTCTTCTTCTTCAGTAATATCAGGGCTCTCTCAGCCTTACCCACCTCACAGGGTGCCTGTTGTGGGGAGAGGAAAGGGAAGGCAACTATAAGCCGCTTTGACACTCCTTTGGGTAGAGAAAAGCAGCATATAAGAACCAACTCTTCGTCTTCTTCAGTAATATCAGGTCTCTCAGCCTCACCCACCTCACAGGGTGTCTGTTGTGGGGAAAGGAAGGGAAGGCGAATATAAACAGCTTTGAGACTCCTTCTGGCATATAAGCACCAACTCTTCTCCTTCAGTAATCTCAGGGCTCTCTCAGCCTCACCTCCCTCACAGGGTGTCTGTTGGGGGGAGAGGAAAGGGAAGGCAACTGTAAGCTGCTTTGAGACTCCTTCAGGTAGAGAAAAGTGACAGATAAGAACCAACTTTTCTCTTCTCAATGGTCGAATTAGTGTGAGGAATGCACTATTCCATGTGTAGTTAAAATGTGATGTTTTAAAATTAGGATGACTATATATGTTTTTAATATATTGAATTAGTGTTCTTTATGTAATAAATATTTGAAAAAAAATTAACAATTATTTTTGCAGCTCAACCTTTGGGTTCCTAACTTTTCTGATTAGGTTGGGTTTTGGTTTCCCTTTTTTGGTTTTGCAGAATTCCATAGCTGCCCGCAGGTTCACAAAGGCTGGGGGCCCCATCCTGTGTCTTTAACCCTCACAGTCTGACCTCCCAAAATGCAGCGAATGAAACTTTTCCTGCCATGCTGCTAAACTGCTGAGAATAACTCTACAACATTTCTGCAAGTCAAGCTGCCCTTAATGACATGTTGGCCTTGCCAGGAAAACAAATTGGGAACAGTACCATCGATACCTGAATGCTCCACATGGTATCTGGGGAGTTACACGCTGCCTCAGCTTAATTCCTTTCTCCGACTATCGCAACCCTTCTCTGCTGACTCCTTCCATCGGTCTGTTCCCTCCCCCCCCCTTTTCTCAGTCTTTAAAGCAACCAAACCATCCGAGCCTACAGGAGCCGATCTTATCCCATTTGGCCTGCTGCCCCTGGCCTGCATCCCAGTTGCGAGATTTCTATTTATTGGGATTAGAAAGCAGGTGTATGCGGGAGGGAACTTCTCGCTGGAGCTAATGCCGGAGTAGTAAAGGTAAAGGTAAAGGTATCCCCTGTGCAAACACCGGGTCATGTCTGACCCTTGGGGTGACGCCCTCCAGCGTTTTCATGGCAGACTCAATATGGGGTGGTTTGCCAATGCCTTCCCCAGTCATGACCGTTTTACCCCCCAGCAAGCTGGGTACTCATTTTACCCACCTCGGGAGGATGGAGGGCTGAGTCAACCTTGAGCCGGCTGCTGGGAGCGAACTCCCAACCTCATGGACAGACAGCTTCAGACAGCATGTCGGCTGCCTTACCACTCTGCACCACAAGTAAGCAGTAGTAAATACAGCTTGCCATTTTGAAAACCTAGAGCTGCTGGTTCTTTCTGCCCCTGGAAGGGGACACCAGGGACAACGGCTTCATACATTCCCAGCTTCCTCATTTGTTTTCCTCACGAGTAGAACAACTCCATGATGACATTCTGTGAAGGTCATTTAAGTTCTTTTGTTAAACCAGAGTGAACTTACTTTTTCAAGTACTTTGTGAAGAACAATCGTTCTGTTGGAGGGATATACTTGAGAAAATATATCCAGTTACTAAGTAAAGAGGCTTGTGGCTTCTTTAATTTAAGAAATAAATTGGGGGGGGGGTTCTGCCTCATGTGGGATTGTTTGCTAATTTCCATTTGACCAGGTGGCCAACTTGAATCATCGAAGCATAGTGCTTTTTGAACACCACCCCTTATGGGATCACGAGATCTTTGAGGCATTTAAAAACTAATATCGCTCCTGATTTTTTTGT